>OU343221.1:324078049-324647020 GCA_910596185.1 Chrysanthemum makinoi
GTTATTGGACAGAATTGGTGCCATTTTCCCACACCCCATTTTCCATAATGCAGCCACAAAATTATAAATAATACAAATCCATTGCGGGGGCACGCCCACACACACACATTTCCGAGTATAGATGTCTTTTGTTTCTAAAAAAAGTTTTATCATGAATCTGGATAATACCACATTTGGATAACTGGGACCGGAGTCGCAATTTGAATCAAATTTGGTTGTTTCTTTTTTAAAACATTTGATCTGAAACATTTTACAAGGAAAGGGAATGTTTTGATATATTAAATATAATAAAAAGACGATTCAAATACTTGCAACGCATATCGAACCTGAGAGGATAAAAAAACTCAACGCATTTTTAAATGCCCGGTTCAGTAAAACAAAAAAATGTATTACTAGCCAATTGAAATATGGTTTGATAAAATCAGCATTTATTGCAAGTAAACTAACCACAGAGCTGCGAGATCCACAAGAGGTAACTTTCGTCCTTCAATAAATATAGTCTCGTCTCCTTCAATTTTTGTGGTCAAACCCTTTGCCATCAATAAATCTCGAGTCTGTCTAATGTACTGATCATAAAGTTTTTTACCCTGAAAATTAATATAATTAAACTCATAAACTGCAAAAATATGAGGTAGAATCCTATTTTATGTCAAAATGGGAAAAACATGACACCTCTTCTTCCCCCAAGACTCCCAGACGGTGATATACTTTTTGGTAACGTGCTTGGCTTATCTTACAGATTCGCACCCATGCATTTTGGTGCCTTTCATCCCGCCAATCCTATTCCAAAATTCATTATTTTAAATACACACACACACACAAAAAAAAAAAAAAAAAGGCCAAGCAGCTTAGAAAAAGAATTCATATTTCATAAACTGACTTGCACCTGCTGAGCTCTCTTTCTGAATTCAGCATCTTCATCAAACCTCTTCTTCGATTCCTCATACAACACCTATCAAAGAATCAAATGAAATAGAATGAAAGATAGATATAAATAGCTAAAACCTCAGGATGCATCAGGTATAATGTACAATAACTTGGCAGCGGATAATAAAGATGTCAACTCGGAAAGAGGTTGGATAATTATAAAAAATTTGACCTCTAAGTCAGATACTTGCAATATAATGAGGATATCTTTTGGACGAAAACAAAATCATCAATTATAAAATTTCCACATACCTTACTAACACTGTTTCAAATTTTACTAAAAAGACATTCAGATAATTATAGAACATCCCATGTAATAAAAAAAAATAAAAAATAAAAAAAAATAAAAGCCTATTGTCATTTAGAGATTTCCAGTACCACGTGTGACTTAACTTTTAAGTAATTGTGCTCACCTCAAGTTCTCCGATAGCTTGATCGTCAACTTCCCCATTAGGAAACCTCTCGATTAGCAACTCTGTCATTATCATTTTTGACTGAAAAAAATAATAATAAATAAATAAAATAAAATAAATTAGTGTATGGATGGATGCATATTAGTGTAATAGTGTGTGTGTGTGTGTGTGTCTCGAATAAAAACCATTGACGCGAGTTTAGACTCTAAAATAAGAACAGGCTAAAATGTAGCTTCGTATAATATGTAGATGCAGGTATAATAAAATTTAGTTAACAGCAAGACCAAAAGCATGTACCTTAATGTCCAGATGATCCCCATATTGGAATCTTCGCTGCACAAGGACTCCAGAATACTCAAGTATACAAGCTAACGTTTCTCCAATAATAGCGGACCGTATATGATCCATATGCATTTCCGTGGCTACATTTCGTGACAGAAAGTCTATAATTGTTTTTTTCACAGGAAGTTTTGGTGCCAATGTGCCTATACCATGCGTTAACATTTTATGAATACTCTGCAAGGAGATAAAAAAAAATGACGATATTGAAGTAGACAAGAATTTTAATGTGCATTTTAAGACAGTTGGAAAAGTAAATACCATAGCTATCCATTTCCCACATAACTTAAACTTGAGAAAACCAGGACCACCTACGACGATTTTTTTCAGCATGCAAATTTCTGGTTGACAACCTGCAGTGATTCTGACAATCTATAGAAGAAAAAAAAAAAAAAGTAAAAAACCTAGGCAGTATTTTCCAAAATCCATGAGATTTCAATAACAAACAAAATATTACCAATCCAGCATGTTTTGGTCCTTCAAGGTAAGGTCTTTTTGCTTCAGGCCATATGTCCAAGACACTGGTGCTATTACCAAATGTAAATTTCTGGATTAGTACTTGTATCATTCAGAAGTTAAAGTATGTATGAGGAACAACATTTATACCATAGGTAATCACAACCATCCGCTTTGGTGCCCGGAGAAATACTCGGCACTGCGTCTCGTTGAGGGAAAGTACAATATATCGCGTAGTAAAATAAATTGGAAAGTTCTTCTTGAAGGCTCCATCTATCATCTTTCTCCTATAATGTATTACAATACAAAACTTAACTTAACTGTGAGCATATCCTCTAGTTGCTTCATATATTAAGCTTCTAAATATATAGTTTACGTATGACAACAAAAGACTTACTACATCCATGGTAAAGGGAGTATGTTCATGTATTCCAAAATATCTGTGGAGTAACAAATCGTAGATTAGCACGAGGAAGGGATAAAAATAATATGACAATTCAATTAACAAGTATCATTTTTGTAAATTTGTCCACGGCGGCCAGAGAGTAGATAGGCAAGGAGAAACGATTTATGGATTATATAAATCAATATCAGGATTTAATTTGTGAGCTTTTCCTAAACAATAGTCCATGAACCCAATGACTAATAAGCACTCTCAAAGGCATAATATAGTCAGATAAGACTTGATACATTTAGTTCTTTGACATTCAACTATCTATATCAAATTCCCTTACGCTTTTATTGAGTCAAAAACCCAATGACCAATTTGGATTACAGATTGGTAGTTTGACCAATTCGACCAGCCAAAAAACTAGATATATGAAGTTGGACTATGAGTTTGACTAGATAGCTTTTGAAAATTTCAACCTTTACTCCTCTCTTTTAGTAATTTATTTAATGACTAGGTGGCTTTGTCAATTACAGTTTTAGTTTGATTCATTGGTGATGCTAGACTGAAATTAAAATAAACTCACACTTGTTTCTTGGCTAGATCTGAATAGTAGGATCTTTTAGCGGTGTTGTTTCTTCGAAAGCGGTGGCAGCTTCAGTCCACTTTCAGTTTTAAGGTGCAATTGTTCCCCATAATCAGACCAGGGCTGACGCTACCATCAGTTGGCACAACGAACTCATAAACGCCCGACAAAATTATATCCCCAGAGGTGGAGTCACTCAAGTTTGCATCAATTATGAGGGAGAATTGGGCTGGTACAGATAACACAGATAGCATCAGGTTCAATTTGCCAGGCTTAACCTCGTGTTGTTTGGTTTCAAAGAGCATTGCCTTGTAATCATCTTTTTCAGCAGGAGAGCTCCCATAATCAAAGTTTTTGCCATAATAAGCCATTACCCTTCCAACAACTTTTGTTTCATTAGAAGTTGATTCAAACTCTACTTCCAGAGATGCGTCTACTGCATACTTTAATGCAACGTAATACAGCTTTAGATAGCCATCTTTACCTTTTAAAGTACAAGAACCCGAACCGCCATTGTATCTCTTGATATCTGAGAAGTTTACAACCGCACAATCATTGCAAACTTCAAAAGCATCATTGTCTAGTCCGCCCGCTTCATAATAATCCTTAAGACTCTCCATGTCATCCACCTTATCAGTGGTAACATTGAGTTTCGCAGCGATCTTAACAGTGGTAGAGAATGGAATTGAACAATAACAGATACTGTGTGGAGATAAGAATCCCAGGTTGGGGCCGACTATGGGATCATTGTACTTACGGTTGAAGATACTGAAAGAAGGTGACGCCGGATCTAGAGAAAAAGCAGCTGCCTGTATGCTCCCAAACAGCTGATGACGATCGCTACCCACCCCCACCCCCACCCCCACCCTAGTGTTGGCAGTTTCTTTTCTATCATCATTGTTATAGCTAAGAAAAACCTTACACGGCACAAACCGAAACTTGGGAACTTTGCAGAATGATGGCATCCTGTCATGAATAAGCAAATTAAAATTACAAGTGTACGTAAAAGAAACAATATTGATATAGTTGGATAGTGTTTTGAATGAGTCAGTAATTAACTCACAGTTGTTCCTCCGTTAGTTCTGAAAAGTAGCATCTTTCATCGGACACTTTTTCTTCATCAGATGATGTTACTGGTTTGGAAAAGGGTCCCGCCATAGGGCTTGTGTTAGGGGACAGTTTTTAGGTTTAGTTTTCATTAATCAAACATATAATCAATAGTATAATATAAACCAAAATACTGGAATACGGGCTAAGCCTGTCAAAACAAATAAAGCCCGCATGGCAAAAATAATATTTTTCAGTAGATAAATAATATAATTATAGATGAAAAGAAATTAAAAAAATAAAAATAATACTTATCTTTTATATAATAAAAGAATTACATCATTTCGGAGGGTTTTTGCAAAACCCTTCTTATTGAAAAAAAAAATTAAACCAATAGGAGAGCTCGAATTTGCCACGTAGGCAAAATCGAGCAATATGATTGGTTAATAGAAAGTCAAAATTAAATTGGTTTTAGTCAAACTTAATAATTTTGGTGGAGAAATTTGGTTAAGAAAAAAAATGCATAAAAATATAGGTGTAAAATTTATGAAAACATAAACTTAAAAAAAGAGGGAGTAATTAATAATACTTTAGTGGTTGAATTTTAAATAAATTATATAGAGCTAAGTGTAAAATTACAAGTTTCCATGTTTTTTAATAACTTTAGAAAAAAAAAAAAAAACAAAAACCCGTTACACTTTATACCCATATACTTTTATAATATTAGTAACAAGAATATAAATATCAAATGGTAAGCACGAGTTACTGTGATATGAAAATAAAAATACGCGATTCTACTTATAACGACGACTCGTGAATTATTATTTAAAATTTATATATTGATATCCATAAAAACATTTTAAAAACTTTACGGAGCATATTTTAACTTCATCAACTCTCATTATGTGCTACTAAACTCACACATTTTGTACAACATGATATCAATAGTTAAAATTAAACATCAACATTAACCTCAACCTCACACTGTTTGTCAGTTAAAAACGTTTACAAAGCTAATTATTAAAAAAGAAACAAACAAACACACATGGGTTAGATAGTCAATATTGGTTTAATTTAGAAGGTGTTTTCCTTAAATTATAAAAATATACACGCATCACAATCCTTATTTCATAACAATCACCTCCTAAAAAAAAAACGTAGGTGATAACCTAACTTTATTCATTGACGTATGTTTCATAAAAAAAAAAAAAAAAAAAGAAAAAAATAAACGGTAATAGTTGGCCGTTGTAAAGAAATAAAAGTATGTACATGAGAATTATTAAGCAAGAATATATAGTTTTTAATCAGGTTATTACGTTACTATATTGCGATAATGTTATTGAGTTGGTAATCACGGATGTGAGATACAACAATTCTTCTATACTTATGATTTATGTGTTAACCTCTTTTTGCTTCTGAATAGAATCCGAAAGAGGCTTCAACAGAACTTTGGCTTATGCCTTATATAGCTGATAGTTTTTAGTAACTTTTTTTATGGTTTAAATTTTTTGTTATACACACCAATTTTTTTTTTTTTAATTGAAAAGTTCTACACTTAATATTTGTGTTTTTTCTATAAACACACTAAGCTATGATAGAATTAGTTGTGAGTTCGGGGTTTTTTTACTAAGCTTGTCAAAAAAGCTTATAGCTTTATCATAAACTTATTGTGTTATGGTAATTGAATAAGCCAATAAGCACATTTAATAAGCATACCAAACACCCCTTTTGTTCTAATCTGAAGTTTTCTTATATGATGTTATGACTAACTTTGTTGTTATCCTCACTATAATGCAACCTGTTAGTGGTTTTTGCAGTTTTATGATCCTATCGCACATACTAAAGTGTAATGCAATTTTTTTTGTACGTTTTTTAGAAGAGGATTAACTATCAACACATGATTGTCGTGGAAGGATTTTCTACGCCTGCTCAAGGTATGAATGTATAATTAAGTCGAGTTGCTGATTTATATAATACATGAATGTATTTTAATGTACCAAAGATGTGTTTTAGTGCCTATATAGGGAATTTTATGGTAGGAATGTTCGAATATGTGAGTCGGATATGCATGTCATACGGTTAGAAATACGTGAGCCTATTGGGGCACAAACGTAAGCAAAATCGTGAGATGTGATTGGTTAATAAAAGTCAAAATTAAATTGATTTTGGTCAACCTTTAAAGCTGACACACGCGTGACCGCAGTCACCGGGTGCCACATCAGCTTTCTCGTCAAAATAACTTTGAAATGACCAATGTGGTGTGTAGGTCGAGGATCGGTCGAGGCAACCCAAAAACGAAAATCGTTTTTTTTTTTCAACCGATATTTACACACACTTTCCTTTCAAATTTTTTTTTCTTTTTTTTAACTTGGTCATCGACTGTGGCAACTTGATCGTGTCTGGTCATCGAAGAGAATTCATTCTTATTGAAAAAACAATTTGGCCAATAGGAGAGCTCGATTTCGCCACGTAAGCAAAATCGTGTGATGTGATTGGTTAATAAAAGTCAAAATTAAATTGATTTTGGTCAAACTTTAATAAATTTTGTGAAAAATTTTGGTTGATAGAAAAAACACATAAAAATATAGGTGTCAAATTTTTGAAAACAAAAACTTAAAAAAAGAGGAGGTAATTAATAAAACTTTAGTGGTTGAATTTTTAAAAATTGTATAGAGTTAAGTGTTATATTATAAGCCTCCATGTTTTTTAATAACTTTGGATTATAAACAAATACCCCCTTATACTTTATACCCTTTATACTTTATATCTTAAAAAATATAATGTATATGTTGTTTTAAAATAACAACATATAAATTTGCATAAGATTATAAGTATCAATTTTTTTACTTTTTACGTTCAATAAGGACCCACTTATTTCATTTTTAAAAGTTTAACTGATGTGGATACGAGTTTACATTTTAAATACGGCTAAATTACTGAAAACGAGAATATAATTATCAAATTGTAAGCACGGGTTACTTTAATATAAAAATAAATATACGCGATTATACTTATAACAATATTTGTAAAAACAAAAACTTAAAAAAATATGAGATAATTAATAAAACTTTAGTGGTTGAATTTTTAAAAATTATATAAGGTTAAGTGTAATATTATAAGTTTATATATTTTATAATAACTTTAGAAATTAAACAAATTCACCTTTATACTTTATACCCCCTATACTTTATATATTAAAAATACAATATATATGTTGTTTTAAAATTACAACATTTAAATATGCATAGGATTATAAATATCAAAATATTTATTTTACTATATAAGTTCAGTAATGACTCATTTATTTTATTTTAAAAGTATGATTATGTGGACACGAATTTGAATATGAAATCCGGCTAAATTTTTGAAAACGAAAATATAATTATCAAATTGTAAGTACGGGTTACTATAATATGAAAAAATATATACGTGATTGTACATATAACAACGAATCATGTAATTCTTATTTATTTATATAAGGATATGTAGAAAAACATTTGTTTTTAAACTTAAGGAATATATTTTAACTTCATCGACGCTAATTATGTGTTACTAAACTCGCATCTTGTGTACTAATATCAATAGTGTAATTTAAATAGCAACATCAACATATATGTGTGTTAAATATAGTTAAATCTTGAGTTATTTAAGAGAAATTTTTACAAAATTTTATTTTAACAAATTCTAATGCATATTAATAGATAATGAAAAACTCGTGCATAAGTATATAATTATATGTAATTATCTTTAAATACAAAATATTCAGTATTAATACAAAATATTTTTTTTTTGTCAAAACCCCGTGCGTGCACGGGTATTATAACTAGTTATCATATATGAGAAAGTGTGGACTCTATAATTTTACAAATTCTTAAATGTGATCAATTAACATTTAAATTATGGATAATTCAACTAGCTTTTTGTAGTGACTGTTATATTGTCATATTTATCATGCTATCGAATTCACATATAGTCAACAAACATCATCTAATCCACTGTTCTATTGCCGAATTCGGAAAAGAACGAAAAAAAAGAAGGAATAAGGAGGATGCCATGACAATGAGACCGAGTTTTGGAGTTGTAAGTTTTAAAAATTCTTCAAACGTTAGAATTCAAAAAAAGAAAAATATTTTTGTTAATATATACATCCATTGAAAAAACTAGAAGGGTACCCGCGCAATGCGGCGGCGGGTATCCGGTTTTTGTTTGGGAAGATGTTGATCTCGTGAGACGGGGAGTGAGATATGTTTTGCTTGTGGTTGTGTTGTTGATTGTAGGTTGTTTGTGGATATTTAAATCCCATAAGTTATAGTATAGATTAAAGGCAAAAATGCATATATATCCCTCCCAAAATGTATTAATGATTAGGCCTTTTTTCCTAAATTATATTGCAGGTTTCTTTTTTTATTAAATATGTTTAATGGAAGATATCTGTTACGAATTGGGCTCTTTAAGACATTCAAATGAAATTCAGACAATTCAAATCTCATTGACTAATGACTCTTTAAGACTTCTTATATTAGAAAGTCACAAACGTTTTATATAGTAGTATAGATATTTTTAGTAACTCTTGTATTACCATGTCAAACATTTTAAGGTTAATCGTTTATGTTTCCTACAATTGTTTGTGTTTGTGTTGTATCAGTCAACAAGTTTCAATTTTTAATTCATAGTATGATCCAAGATTTGTGTCAATGCTTCATATCCCAACGTGTTATTTCATTTTACAAATGTTGTGTTTTTATTTTGTCCCGCATTGGTTAGGGATAAATATGAAAAAGGGTTTATAAAGCTCATTACATGTTAATATTTAGAATAATGGTTGTTGTAAGGTGAATTTATAAAGCTCATTACATGTTAACCATGTAAATTTAGAGAAAAACTTAAAATAAGAATGATAAGAAGAAATCACAATCACACATTTCAGATGCATCTATTAAAATAGATGGATCCCCCTTATTTGAAATGTGTGGCTAAAAATTCTTCTTATTCTTCTTATTTTAATTTTTCTTCTTACTGGATCCCTTCCCGTTGTAAGGTAACTATAAAAAAGCTCAAGGGTGCGTTTGGTATTCGGGAATGAAAATGGGGAATGATTTTTCATTTCATTTAAATGTTTGTTTAAGAGTTAAATCTATCAAATATTGGAATGAATGATGGAAATATTGCATACTTCATATATCTTAAATAGGCCGGGTATAGATCTTTCATAGATAAGGAACCCAAACCCAACATTACTATCAAACTCATACCCATTATGATTCATGAGAGCATACTAAACGCACCCTAACACTTGTGCAATGTCTACAATACAAGATCTTTGTTGTCTATTTTTTTAAGAAAAAAATCAACAGCCTTTAAAAGTTTTTTTCTTAAAAAGAAATCAATAGGCTTTAAATGGCTTTTCTAAAAAGAAAATCAAAATTGTATAAAGTCATTTTTCTTTATCACAAAAAGATTTTGTTCAAACACCCTATTGAAGTTGCTATTAACACTTAGGGCCCGTTTGGTTTGTTAGAGGGTTTAGGATTTGGATTTGAATTTGGATTTGGATTTGTTGTTAGTATTAGTATTAAATGATGAGAGAGAAAATTATAATTGTTTAAAGTATTATTTGTGTTTTAAATAAGTATAAGAGTAAAAAACAAAAAAATAAAAAACTATTATAAAACATAATAAATGGTACGAAATAGAGATTGTGTTTAAAATAAGGCCCACTTTTTTACTATAAGACAAATTGCATGTTGAATTCATTTGCAATCCTTGCTTCTCACCTAGGATTTGTACACAGCTAATTTTCATCCTTGATCCCCAATCAAGGGACCCACCATCACATACCAAACATCAAATTTCTACCATGACTCTTAACCCGCTGCCAAAATCTGTCAACCAAACGGACCCTTAGTATATGTGATTATTGACACACAACTTCTAGCATCTAAAAATAACACTAAAGATGATAAATGCAAAAATTATAGAACCTTCCTTAGTATAAAAAATTAAAAATCAACCAAACCTATTGGAAAATTGCAAAGTGATCCTTTGAAATCGATTATGGGGGTGTTTGTTATTGATTATTAAAATTCACGTTTCCTAAAAGTAGTTTACAAAACTGCGTTTTCAAACTGCTACTCCTCTATTACTTTTCCAAAATGCATTTTTTAACCCTTCAAATCGCAAATAATCACTTTTCAACTTTTATTTGCCAAACACTAAATTTAGCTTATTTGCGTTTTCAAAACGCAATAATCAAATAATCCGTTTGAAAACGCAATAACAAACACCCCCTATGATGTTTTAGACAAAATCTTTGAACAAATGGTTAGTTTTTAAAGTGAAGTTAGATGGAAATAAATGGTCATAATTTCCATGTGATTTATGTTGTAGAGAATATATATATTTTTAAAAATCTTAGACTAACTGAATTTATAATCAGGGCATTGACCATTGTAAGTTGTTGCACCTAAATATTATTTTTCAAGTATTATCATAGCAACTGGTTAAAGGATCTACACTACTAATCTAACTATTGAGTATCACAACGAGCAACTCATGGAAATATAAATATTCCTTCTTATTATAGAATGAACGATAGAAAATGAAAAAAAATTATCATCTATATATGATTTCACATATACAACAAGTCTTATGAGCATTCTAAACAACTGAATTCATAGTCCTAGCCTTTATATGAAAGCATTATTTTTAACTCAACCACGGGTTTCATTATCCAATTGAGTCACTTCATTCTCAATAAACTTATCAAGTCAATGTCCGAATCCCATTTTCGTCACTCAATGTATAGGTGCCCAACTTGTTGAGGTCATGATTTGGCGACTTGATATTAACACCAATAGAAGTTGTTTTCTTCTCATCATATCCCACCATATGTTCCTTTTCAACAGTATCGGTCAAGTTGTCTAAAACCATGATTGAGTCAACTCGGTGAGTTAACTCTAATGGCTTGACTCGCCCTTTTAGTCCAAGCATGTTGGGAATTTGCGAGTTGTTGAAATGCATTGCGAACCTTTTACCATTCACATTTATCTTCGTGTATGATTGCCATATTTGGTATAAAAACCAAAGGCCGAAAACTACAAACAATGCATAACGAAATTTATGTTTAGTTTTTAATGATATGGATTGTGTGTTCACAAATTTGAATTAGTAACTCGTCATAATCAACCACTTATCGGTTCGGAATTCTGCATAACTCAAACTTCATAGTTTAAATGCAATATAAACTCATGATTATGTAGTTCAAACTGTAAGATTGTGTATATTGAATGAATAATAATCTTGCTACATCAAAATTATATAGGATACATAACGAGTCTAACATACAATGGGCCAAATACTAATACAAATACTAATAGTCTAACACTCCCCCGCAGTTTGAGCGGGAGGAGACCGAACACTCAAGCTGTCACGAAACTCAGTAAACAAGGCAGATGGTAACCCATTGGTAAAAATATCAGCATACTGAAATCGAGAAGGAACATGCAAAACTCAAACTTGACCAAGAGCAACCAAATCACGAACAAAATGAATATCAATCTCAATATGCTTGGTGTGCCGAGCTTCGAACAGGTTAGAAGACAAGTACACCGACTCACATTATCACAATAAACAATAGTAGCGTATGAAAATGTTGTATGAAGCTCACGTAGTAAATTCGGCCAACATGTCGCAGAAACAGCATTGGCAACACCCCATACTCACCTCAAAGATCGAACGAAATCGTCGGTGACGTTTAGAGGACCATGAAAGTAAGTTGTTGCCAAGAAAAACACAATAACCTAATGTAGACCGGTGAGTGGTAGGGCAACCCCCCAATAATCATCCGAATAAGCAACCAAGGACTCGAGTAGGTAAGAAAATAATCGTAAACCATAAGCCAAAGTCCCCCGAACATACCGTAATATCCGCTTGAGAGCAGTGAAATGAAGCTCTCGAGGATCATGCATATATAAACAAACCTCGCCGCACAAAGATAAGTAATATCGGGTCTTATGAAAGTGAGATACTGAAGAGAACCTGCAAGACTCCGATATAACGTAGGATCAGAAACCGGATCACCATCATCACCCAACTTAGACTCAGCGTCAACAGGAGTCCTAGAAGGGTTACAACCAACCATATGTAGATGCTCCATAATCTCCATAGCATACTTACGCTGTGACAAAAACATCCCAGAATAGTCACGCTTAACTGACACACCCAAAAAATAATTGAGCACCCAAATCTGTCATAGAAAAATCTTTATGCAAAGAAGCAATAATCCATGGTAATAAACTATTAGAGGAAGCAGTAAGCATAATATCATCCACATATAGTAGCAGAAAAGCAGTATCATCACCCTGTCGGTAAATAAATAAAGAAGAATCACACCGACTCGAAGTAAACCCAACAGTAAGAATATTAGCAGCAAACCGCTAAAACCATGCCCGAGGCGCCTGCTTAAGACCATAAAGTGAACGCTGTAATAAACAAACATAATCCGGATGCTCGGGATCCCGAAAACCGTGGTGGTGATGCATATAAACAGCCAGCCACCAATCATCATGCAAAATGCATTCTTGATATCAAGTCGATGAACGTGCCAATGTCGAAATAGCTAAACTAAGAACAGTCTCAATGGTGCCGGCTTAACAACCGGACTAAATGTCTCAT
Source organism: Chrysanthemum makinoi (assembly GCA_910596185.1). Taxonomy (NCBI): domain Eukaryota; kingdom Viridiplantae; phylum Streptophyta; class Magnoliopsida; order Asterales; family Asteraceae; genus Chrysanthemum; species Chrysanthemum makinoi. The sequence continues at coordinate 324,090,879 of OU343221.1, forward strand.
CAACATCTACCTCTCCACATATGCTGCTACCATTGGCAACAAGACGTACCTTGTATCGAACGTTTGGTACATCAAGATTATATAGGATACATAACGGGCCTAATATACAATGGGCCAAATACTAATACTAATACTAATACTAATAGTCTAACACAAACATCATAAAATTACACTAAAAGTTCGAAAAAATGCAAATGAAAAATATGGAAACTAAAGAAACGTTACCACTAGTATAAGTCCTTAGCTATTCGGAAATCGATTGTGATGTTTAAGACAAAATATTTTGAACGAATGAAGAATGTTTAAATTGTGAAGTGAACTTAGATGGCATATAAAAGGTTCAACAAGTATTTTATATGTGATTTAAGTTGTACAAAATACAAATTATACTTTTCTAAAATTTTTCTTAAAATACTTTTCATGTGACTTATGCCATTGGGATCATGTTTAGGGCGTTGGGCCGGTTATTCTTTTACATTTGTTTATTAGGCCTAATTGTTAGAAACTTTCTTCAAATTTGTCACATCACTGTTTTACAGAATGTCACTAATATAAATTGTTTATAGAGTAAGAGTTTGTTACTTAAGGTAACATAATTTTTTTATTAAAGAGTGTCATTTATTTAAATGTCAAATACAGCAGCCAATAAGTATTTTACATGTGATTTAACTTGTGCAAATTATCCTTTTTTTTTTCTCTAAATACTTTTCGTGTGACTGCCATTGGGCTTAGTTATTCTAGTTTTTTTTATGAGGTTTATTACGCCAAAATGTTAGAACCTTTGTTTAAAAAGTCATTGTAAATTTAGCGATGTATATTGTTGGCATTTTATAGCTGGGAAAATAATAGTATGACACAAGTTTTTAACAAAAGCTTTGAACAAAATGGTTAAATTCTAAAGTGAAGTTAGACGGAAATAAATGGTCATGAAAGGATTTTTCTTGTAATTTACGTTATATGTATATATATTTACTTATATCATCCCTTATTAATTGTAATGTAAATATGAAACTTTTTTCAAAAATTAAAGACGAAATATATCATCCCTTATTAATTGTAATGTAAATATGAAACTTTTTTTAAAAATTAAAGACGAAATGTATTTTAGTACTGGGAACAGCCATATTTGTTTTTGGTTTAAAGTTTTTTCGCTAGCACCTAAATAACCAATGTGGCTGCTTGACAAGTATCAAAATTCATTTTTATCTAAACTAACCTTTTTTAATATGATTCAACATATATACCCACGTTTGGTTACAACTTCCTCCAATGTGGGACAGTTTGCTCTCCCGTAGAATTAAAGTACGTAGCTTTTGTTTCAAGCGAGGGATCACTACGAAAAATGTATTATTTGCTAGCTTCCTTTATATTGTTCACACTTGTGAATATGTTGTAAAGTTATAACGCTTATAAGACTATAATTATCATCTTAGTAGAATCATGTGAAATGAATTAAGTTTTGTTGGAAGTTAACCATTCAAAAGGTATATCTTGCAATATTTTTTTTAAGATCCAAAATTTATCAACGGGTACTTGTACATGATATTGACTCCGATCCAACACATCACTTCTGTATAACTGGAACACGTCCCACATAAATAGATTTGGATATGAAGTTGCGAGTTCTAGGGCCACAGTAGCGATCCATGTAGGATGTGTTCCGGTTGTTATCAAGATTCACTATATATATTAGCTAGTTGAACACTAACGCATAAAACCACACATAGTAAACAAAAACCACACTAGATAACAATATAGATAGAGTCATAGAACTAGTGATACAAACTAGATAGAGACATGAAACTAACTGTCAGTTCACATGTAAGTTGTTGCAACTAAATATTGTTCTTCAAGGATTTAAACTTCTTAAGATTTAGTTATCAGATGTTATCATAATAACTGATCTACACTACCAATATAACTATAACTAATGAAAATAAAAATATTATTCCTTATCACAAAATGAATGATAGAAAAATAGAAAATTTGTCATTTATAATAAATGATTTCACATAAGCAACAAGTCTCGAACCCATGACTTGTCTGTTAACGAGCATTAATTCTAAATAACTGAATTCATAGTCCTAGCCTATATATGCAAGCCTTATTTTGAACTCAACCACGGGGTTTCATTACCCGATTGAGTGGATGCATTCTCGATCAACTTATCAAAGTCAATGTCCGGAATCCCATTTTCGTCAAGAAATGTATAAGTGCCCAAGTCGTTAAGGTCATGATTCTTCGACTTGATATTGACACCAACCCAGGTTGTTTTTTTTTCATCATATCCCACCATATGCTCCTTTTCAGCATTATCAGTCAAGTTGTCTGAAACCATGGTTGAGTCAGTTAACTCTAATGGATTGACTCGCCCTTTTAGTCCAAGCATGTTGGAAATATTCTCATTGTTGAGACGATTTATAAAACTTTCACCATTCACAGTTATCTTCGTGTATGATTGCCAGATTTGGTACACTAACCAAAGGCCGAAAACCACAAATAATGCATAACGAAATGTATGTTTAGTTTTTGATGGTGTGGATTGTGTGTTCACAAATTTGAATTGGTAACTCGTCATACTCAACCACTTATGGATTCGTACTTCCTGCATAACTCAAACTATATAGTTTAGATGCAATATAAACACTTGATCATGTAGATTAAACATCCAAAAATGGCAAATGAAAAATATAGAAACTAAAGAAACATTACCTCTAGTATAAGTCCGAAACTATTCGCAAAGGAACACTCTTGAATCGATTGTGATGTTTTAGACAAGATATTTTGAACGAAAATTGTGAAGTGAACTTAGATGGCATATAAAACGGTCAACAAGTATTTTACATGTGATTTAAGTTGTACAAAAATACAAATTATACTTTTATAAAACTTCTCCTAAAATACTTTTCATGTGACTTATGCCATTGGGCTCAAGTTTAGTGCCTTGGGCTAGTTATTCTTTTTATATAACAAGGATTGCTACGATGCCACCGCGTTGCGGCGGGGCCTTTTATATTTATCGATATACCCGCTCAGCGTTAAATTGTAGAGAAAGTTGTCGATGTTGAGACTGGATCATAGACAGCAGTAGTCCCTTTCTCCGAGGTCGGTAGGCGCAACTGTTTCCATATAGCACATGTCAATCATTTGTAAGCATCCATATAGCATATGTAAGCATCCACTACAATTGTCTTGAGCAGGTTCTAAAATAGATCCCAAGCAGGTTCTAAAATAGACCCAAATATCAGCATCCACTACGAATAGAAAAAGTGGCAATCCCAAATAAACAGGTTCTAAAATACTTACATTTGTCTTAAACAGGTTCCACTACAATTGGAATAAGAAAAATAAATACCAGATTCCACCCATTATCATATCGAGACAAATAAATTCGGCATGCATTAGCGTATTACTGATATTTGATATCTCGGTGCACCACTTTTGGTTCAATAGCTTCGTGCAAATACGCAAGGCTGCAAATTGCAAATAATTGTTTCATGAGATTGTTCATCAAAATCCCATATAAGAATAATAATAGAGTAGCTAATAATTGATATTAAGGCTGACGAAAAATAAAAACTTATGAAAGCTTACCGGAAATGCAATCGCTTCAAGAATTTTATACTAATAATAATAACAATATAGTCTTCTATTTAAACCTCCATACTTCAATCTCTACCTCCGAGAACAAATTCAGTTCAGCATAACTAAGAAACATGGGAACAGTTAAGCTACAAAACGATGAAGATAAAAGTACCAATTAACATGGAACCGTCTCAAAGGAAACCAAAGACAACAACTACGAACGCATTAAACCCAAAGTTGAACTGTTTCAGCAAAAATAAATAAATAAATAAATAACCTTACAGTGTCACACCCAAAAACAGAAAACGGTATTACTTGTAAGTTGTAACCTACCTGTGATCTTCAACATCCCATTACTTACCTTAACAATCTGAAGCAGCCGTAAAACAATATGTTTGACTAACCATTCCTTATTTTTGAGCCTCCTTGAAGAATGTTGATCAGTCATCATAAACCTATGTAAACAAATTAAGCTTTAGAATACAATCAAAAGCCAAAAAAAAAAAGAGGAATTATGTATGATTATAAAATAGAACAGGCTTGGATCGAAATTCTACCAGAAAGGGCATATGTATAGAACTTTCATACCGATGGGAGAGAGAACGCATACATGCGAATGCCAATATTCCTTGACAACATAGAAGAAATCAGTAAACAATCTATAGTATACCACGAAAAGACTGATTGCAAAAAAAAAAAAAAAAAAAAAGAAAAGAAAAAAGAGATGAAAAAAAATGATTTGAAACTGATCATCAACTCGAACTCGATTTGACCCATTACATGAGCAGTAACATAATCGCAAAGCTTACCAAAAATGAGTTCTAGACCAAGTTGAAAAAGGAAATGCTGGACTCGCTATACCCATGCATAATCCTAGCAATTGCTCGAGGAGAAAACTTGGCATGGGAGTTGCCCTGAAGGAAAACCTATACCATACACCAAAGTAAGAAAAAAAAAGTCAACTGTGTTAACAGGAGAGATTATGTGATCTGTCAAATGTGTTACCTTAATATCTCCTCTCAAAAATATTCTGCAAAAGTCAAAAGTTCCCTTCTTTAATCTGGGCATTCTCTGGCAAGTACTCTAATTGAGCAAGTAATATCCTGTAAGCCCAAATACGAAACAGAACACATTAGAATTACATACATGTCCTAGAGGTTGACTGCAATGGCAACACTAAAAAAAGTACACCCAAAACACTTTTGTCATGCACATGAGAATTACATACCTGTAGATAGCTTGTTCAGTAAACATGTAACAACCGACCGTCGGCAACGGTCGGCAGTACTTCTTTCGTTTCCTATAAACGGGGTTGACTGAACACATGAGAATTACATACCTGTATCACAACGTTTGATCATCGGAAAAAATGGATCCTACTAAAACAACAATAGCAAACGCACCTCTGGCGCCCGGAACCGGAAAGATCGAACCCACCGGCTCACGTGTTTGGCTGCTCCGTGATGTGGCACGACGACCTGCAATAAAGAAATACAATCAGGCAAGCACTTAAGCAATCTGAACAGGTCGATAAACATCGATACTGAGGATTAAGAAACGCGCGATCAAGAAACGTTGCAAATACATTGGCTGGCACTCGACGATGATGACGGACGTGCAGACGGCAAAGCACCTTTAGGCTGCCCTACGGCAGTTCTTGCTCTCAGAACGGGCCGTTCAGGCTGCACACCATAAGCAGAAGAAGCGGGCAGGGGGCTCCAAATTCAGCTGCTAAGATAGTGGTAAAAGAACAATGTGTGTTACAAACCAAAAGAAACATGTATGGTTGCTACGAAGAGACATGCTGCTAACCTTGACATTCAGTTGGTGGGCTTGCGCGACGAACCCGAGAACTCTGATGACTATCAGAACCACTCGGTTGAACTGCCAAAAAAATATACAACATCAAGTTTTTGCAAGTGTAGAAAGACACGTTTCAGCATACCTGTACCAACCGAACATCTCCTCCTCCCGGAGCCCAAGTATCTAACCTGGAACCAAAAGAACTCGTCAACTCTAAAACATCTTATGTTTTAAACCTGAACTGTATCGGAAAATAATAAGATGTAAAAAAATGCAGAAATGGTTTAACAAACTAACCAAAAGCATACCTTTAGGGAGTAGTTGTTAGAATCCTTGATGATGGTGCGTATGAGGACTCACTTGCAATCTTGTAGACACTGGTTGGGATTTACTTTTAATCTGCAGTACAGTTGACATGGTGCTTACCGTTTCATCCTTGTTTAAATCGAGATTAAAAAGCAATTGTCAAGAGTCTAGAGATACATGAGTGCATGCCTATAAAGTAAAACCTTCATATAAAATTCTAACATCTTTATAGCACCTTCATACATCAGTTTTAGATAGATAATCGCATTCAAATTAAAATACACCTTCATACATCATTTTTATATCCACAACATTTATCAACAATGATTGTCCATATATATTATTAAGATTAAAACACCAACAGTTCTATACAGATTCAAACATTCAAATAAAAACTAAAGTATAAAAAATTCACGACCTACAGTTCCATTGTGGAAAATATCCTCATACCCTCCTAAAGTTAAATTAAACTTGTTATCTGTTTTTTTTATGCATAAACATAAAGATTGCAAATAAGCAACCTCAAATCCCCAAACCCTCTAACAACTCAAATATTAACTTGAGACACTTGTTAATCACTCTAGACCCAATAACACATAGACAATCACAGCTTTTTCATCAAACCCCCAAAACTAAAATTAAAAGAACTCGCACCGTATTGAAGCTGTGAATGAAGATAAAAAAAATCCCACAATTTGATTTGGGGTTTTTTTTTTTTTTCCGTCATGTCTGAAGCGGTGTATTTGTTTGCAAACTTCTGGAGTTCTGGGTGCATCTGTTGAAGCTGAAGATACAATCAAAGCAGAAGCAACAACTGGTAGCCAATCATCCACCGAACCCCAAATAAATCTAAACGAAGCGGTGTGTGTTTTTATCAATAATTTGCAAACTGCGGTATGATAGTAGTTTGATTGATCTCCGGAATGTTCTAGCGGTGTGTGTTTTTATCAATAACGAATGGCGCCACGTATGACCGAAGTTGACACGTATAGAAACGAAGCAAATAAGAGAGCTGAAAAGAGGGGGAAAAAAAACCACGGGCCTAGCAGATGGACTCACAGAAACTACGGAAGGCCCAAACGACATGTTTTGGTGCCGTTTTGTGTCCTTACATTAATATATATATAATTGGTTTATTACTTTATTAGGCCCAATTGTTAGAAACTTTCTTCAAATTTGTCACATCACTATTTTACAGAATGTCACCTAAAATACATTGCAAGAGTTTGTTACTTAAGGAGTTAAGGTAAGAGAAAACATTTATTAAAGAGTGTCATTTTCTAAATAATTTTCAACTTTGAAACCATGTTGATTTTGATGTCAATAATAAATTAAATACCTTGCCATGTCAATGGATCCTCATGATTCTAAGTCATTTTGTTCACTCAAACTTATATTATATGCGGTTAAAAAACTCATTACTTGTTTGGTTGATGTTCATTTATTGTCATTTTCACTTGTTACCATCAAAACTTGTATGTGATTTATAATCTTGTGATTCAATCATGCTATATGCTCACATGATGTGTTGCATATAACTCGAACCAATCAAATAACGATGACGAATATGCTATAAAGCGTGGCTTTATCTAATTAGTTCAAGACTATATGACGCAAGTAATGTATATCGATCATTCACGTAAACTTATAACTAAACATAAAACATGTTTAGTTCAATAGGCTTTCATGCCTCAATGTAATCAAGATTCACTTATGGTCTATATGCAATACTAGTGTTGTACCGCGCAAAGCGGGTGGCACAATTAGTTTGTGTTGTTTATTTTCTTTGGTTTTTTGTTATTTTAGAAGAATTTTTGTATGTGATTGACATGTGTAAAAACAAAATGAAAATGCATCGAGGGAAATTTCAAATGTGTGAAAGTTGAAAGGAGACTTTTAGAAGTTGATCATTATTCTAGTCAATCCAATTGGTTAAATTGTTGTTCATATCGAAATGAATCGAGATTGGTAAGGATTTGGTTAATGATGCTCGAACATGTACTTGTTTTGAGTGTCTATTTATTTTCTGTCGGTCTATACGGATTAATTACAAGTAGAAATAAGGTTAGAGCTCTTATTTGTCTTGAACTTTATATTAAATGCAGTTAATCTCAATTTTGTAATATTTTTTGATTTTTTTATAGTGGTCAATTAAAAGGAGCAATTATTTATGTTTTTGTTATAGCTATTGGAGCTGCTGAATTGGACTTGCTATTATTTCATCAATTTATCGTAACAGAAAATCAACTCATATAAATCAATCTAATTTGTTGAATAAGTAATATTATCCATTTATCCTATTAAAATAAAATTTAGAATTTTCATAAATCAATTAAAATTAGCATGTGTGCCATGTAAGGTATGATCATTGTCTAGATAATTTGATCCTCACGAAAAGTGTCAAAGTATCAAAAAGATATCGAAGAAACTACGAGATGAAACAATATTCCAAAGATTAAAGGTCAAAAGTGGGTACCCAAACCAAAGATTAAACAAAACAAATTATAACTTTAATCATTAACTAATTACTTAATAATATATATGAAGCCTTCACTTGTCTTGAATTATTAATAGAGGATTGATGTTTACCTTAATGATGTTGATCATTGCTTTACTTTTCACGATGGGGTTTTTGTATAGTTTTCTAATATAGCTTTTTATTTGTAAATAATACCAAGTGGTGATTCTTATATATTACAAGAGCAAATTCAGCCTCCAAAATATCCTTCTTCCACACAAAGCCATACAAACATGTACGGATAAAGTTATACAAATAGATTTTGTGTGAATTTTCTAAATGTAATCACCAAATTGCTTTACTATTTAATAGTATGTGACTTAAAAAATTATAGATAATAAAAACACTTTTGGAACGGTTATTTTCAGTTAACTTTCAATGTTAGATGATACGTTAATGCCCAAGCCTAATTGTAGGCTTGAGGTCCATAAGTTTAAGATTAGTATTGTTTGTTCGGTAAGCTATGTTATCACTATAATTGTGTTTTTTCATTAAAGAGGGCATTACATGTGTAATTATAGTCATAACATGGCTTACCGAACATGCAATCCTAACCGTAAATCTAATGGACCTTAAACTCACAATTAATCTTGGGCCTAAACCTATCAACTGACATTCAAATAACTAGTTTAGAATAGATGTCACATTTTTTGGTCATCTCTTAGTACTTTTATTCCAACAACAAGAAAACAAAAAAAAGAGTACTTTGAGGAAAATGTTAAGGGCCCGTTTGGTAAAGGTTTTTGGAGGGTTTTGACTGGAAGAAATTTCATAACATGTGCTGGGTTCATATTTCATTCCTTGATAAGTAGTAGGTATTTCATTCCTTGATAAGTAGTAGGGTCCCACTTAAAGGTGGCAAAACGGGCAGGCTGGGCGTGCACGGGAAACGGGCTAAACGGGCACGGGCTTAAACGGCACGGGTCAAACGGGCACATGTTATATACGAGTCGCTTTAAAATAGATCTAAAACGACAAAAAAAAAATTCTCAAATGTAACACTTCCTTTATATTTGAGTAACTGAATATACTATATTTATAAGTTTTTCATTAAAAACAATTTAATGTTCGAGAAAAACATGTGCCCATTATGCCCATTTAACTTTTAAGTGGGCAAAAAATACTCATCTTAAATAAAGAAGGGGGCTAAATGTGCTTATATCTTTTAAAAAATTGTCCATTTAACCTATTTTTTTGACTTTGGGCACAAATTGCCACGTTTAGTCCCACTCTTCAATCATAGATCTCATGTAGTAAGGATTCGTGAAATGATACAAAGTTTTTTGAAAGATCCCACTTGTGTATTAATATCAACCACAAAATATATTTTTTAATATTTTTTTATCTCTTTTATTATTAATAGATAATAATTTAAAATATATTATTAGTTTATAAATTATATATACTACACATTTTTTCTCTCCTCAATTTCTTTCAAACTTTTTCAAAATTCAAATCCAATTTTAACCTCACTTACGAACCAAACGGTCCTTAAGTCTTTCGATTTCAATGAGAAATTATTATCCATTTAGTGGTCAAATACATATAGTAGTAGTAGGCTAGAGGCACATTGACCAATCACAACACTGTTTTACATTGGTTTATTAGGCCTAAATGTTAGAAACTTTCTTCAAATTTGTCACATCACTGTTTTACAGAATGTCACTAACATAAATTGTTTATAGAGTAAGAGTTTGTTACTTAAGGGAGGGAGGAGTGGAAGTTTCATACCCTAATACCCTGAGGGTGCCACATCACCTCTATCCAATAAAAACCTTCCAACTCAAAACTACCCCAATACTATCCTAACACTACCCTAACTAGTGGGAGTGGAACCCTAGTACCCGAATTCAATTTTTTATTTTTTTTAAATACATAAAATCACATACAATATTTATAATAAAAACATATCATTTCATTAAAAATAAAAAAACATTACATAATACTTAAAAAAACTACAACTTACAAATTGAAACTACAACTTAAAAAAAAAAAACATTACATAAGTTGAAATTAAAATAACTTGAAACTACAATTTAAAAATTGCAAGCCCATCCGTGTTTGGCCGCAAGTTCACGTTTCTGGGTAAGAACTAATTCCAACATAGCGGGATCGCGAATGTGATCATGCGGCTCCAAAAAAAACTTCAACTCCCGTTGTGTATTCTTGAACTTCGCCCCCTCGAGTTGTGTAGCCAACAATTGTTTCGCCATCTCGCGTTTTTCTTCCAAATATTGTGTCTTCTTTTGTGTGTACGCGTTGATTTCATCCGCAACGCTTGAGATAGACGAGGAGGATGCGATTGCTTCTTCTTCATTTTTCTTGATTCAATTGGAGGGGTGGTGTCTTCATTCATGTCGTGAATGGTGTTGCTTGCCGCGTCATACTCCCCCGACCTCCTTTTTGAAGAATTGCTTGCAGCACCGGCAATATCTTGAAAACATTCTTGCTCCGTCCATTTCTCATGACCTCTGACAACCTCCCACGCCCTGTATGAGTAAATTGTTTTTTCTTGTCAGATAGAAATCCATTTCAGCTTGCCTCACCACGTCCAAGTCGTTGCATCCACTAGCCTTAGCACGTTTCTACATTATATACAAAATAATTTAATTGTAAATAAAAAGTACGGATTACGTAAAATAAAAAAGTATAGCTAAAACAAAATAATTTAATTGTAAATAAAAAGTACGGATTACGTAAAATAAAAAAGTATAGCTAAAAACAAAATAATTTAATTGTAAATAATAAAGTATAGATTATGTACCGCTTGGAGGTAGTAGCCGTTGAAAATACCCATGGCCGTGTTCATTGTTCTCCACTTGGTATTCAACGCATGAAATGTTCGTGAACTCGAACCCAAAGTTGCCTCGTAATGCTCGAGAATCCGTTTCCAAAACCGTCGGACTTTTGTTCATTACCGACTACACCACATTCGGAGATTTGAACCCATGCTTTCGCCAACGCCTCCTCTTGTGCCGGCCCAAACTTCACGGCCTCCTCCCGCGAAAGCTTTTTTCTTCACTCTCGGATCGACTTCTTGAACTTCCTCATCTTCGTCTTCTTCGTTTGGTAGTGGTTGTGTTTCGGGCACGTACTCTACGTCTTGACTAAGGTTTTCGAACAGGGAAAACTCGCTTGTAGCAGTGATGTTGTAGTGTTGTGGATTCAATTGAGGAGGACCAATATTATATGGGAAAAATTGTGGAGATTGGGGTTGTGGAACATAAAATTGATTCGGGGATGGTTGAGAATAAAATTGGCTAAATCCTAACGGAGTTTGTTTTGGTTGATTCGGGGATGGTTGAGACCGACATTGACGCGAGGTGAAAGTTTTTTTACCTCTCCTTGGATCCATAGTTTGGTGTTTTTGAAAGATTATTGTGTGTTGTAATTTGTGTTGTGTGTTTTTATTTTGAGAATTGAGGTGCAAGATTATAGTTTAAATAGGAGTGAATTTTATTTATTTTTTTTTTTTTATTATTTTTTTTTTTTTATTTTGGGTCACATAGCCGTTGGATAACGGCTCAAACTTTTGCAACGTATACATTTTGCAACGTTCACCTTCGGCTTCCCAACTCGCAAATCCAACCCGCCCCCCTTACCCGAGCTACACGGAATGGTGTAGCCGTGCGGGTTCGTGAACTCGCCCCCCAACCCGACTCCCACTCCGTCATGCCTAAGGTAAGAAAAAACATTTATCAAAGAGTGTCATTTTCTAAATAATTTCAACTTTGAAACCATGTTGATTTTGATGTCAATAATAAATTTAACACCTTGCCATGTCAAAGGATCCTCATGATTTTAAGTCATTTTCTTCACTCAAACTTAAATTATATGCTGTTAGAAAACTCATTACTAGTTTGGTTGATATTCTTTTTATTGTCATTTTCACTAGTTACCATCAAAACTTGTATGTGATTCAATCACGCTATATGCTCACATGATGTGTCGCATATAACTCGAACTAATCAAATAACGACGACGAATATACCAAGTGGTGATTCTTATAAGACGAGTGGTGATTCTTATACTCTTTCCGTCTCAAATTAATAGTCCACATTTATTTTTTGGGATGTCTCAAAATAATTGTTGACTTTCCATTTTAAGTAAGAAAAAGATTATTTAGTGTGAGAATATTTTATTTTAGTTGTTCAGATTTATAATGGTCTCACTTGTATTAAATTTGATGATTTTTGACTTCTAACAATAATTTTGAAACGGAAAAAGCATATTACAAGAGCAAATTCAGCCTCCAAATATCCTTTTCCCCACATATAGCCATACAAACATGTACGCCTAAAGTTGCACAAAAATATCTATAGGAACTTTTAAATGTAATCACCAAATTGCTATACGATTTAATAGTTTGTGAGTTAAAAAATTACACATAATAAAAACACTTTTTGAAGGTTGTTTTGGGTTACCTTTCAATGTTAAATGATAGATTAAGGCCCAAGCCTAATTATGGGCTTAAGGTTCATAAGTTTAAGATTACTATTGTTTGTTCGGTAAGCCAAATTATCATTATAATTGTGTTTTTTTCATTAAAGAAGGTAAAACTACATGTGTAATTATAGTCATAACATAGCTTACCGAACATTCAATCCTAACTGTAAATCTAATAACCTCAAACTCGCAATTAATCTTATGCCTAAACCTATCAACTAACATTGAAATGACTAGTTTAGAGTAGATGTCACATTTTTTGGTCATCTTTTAGTACTTTTATTCCAACACGAAGAAAACAAACACAATAGTACTTTAATGAAAATGTTAAATCTTTCGATTTCAATGAGAGATTATTATCCATTTAATTGTCAAACACATATATTAGTAATAGTAGACTAGTGGCATATTGACCAATGACAACATTGAACATTTTTATATCATATCGACATTTTTCTTTATTTATAATTTATAACTTTTTGATCCACTAATAATCTATAATATTTGAAGCCATCATCACGCAAACACAAATCAGGTACAACATTTTCCCTTTTAAATGTTGGCGTGACATATCAAAGTTGTTTATACCAAGCATGAATTGATTTGAAGCCCATGAGTCCATGACTCACAAGCCTTTCACCATTAAAAACTATATAGATAGCGCGATATGTCTTCGGTTAGACATTTTTTCTGTGTAATTTAAAAAAAAAAAAGTCTAAATGAAAATTGCAATAATATATAGTATCCATGAAAGCTGTGACAACTAAGAATGTAATCAATCTTTGCCAAAGAGTACATACACAAGTTTGATACTCGTGTGTTAGGAGACAAGTGGAATATTAGTTGATACTTTTTTTGGTCTTTTTCTATTGACCAAATGTGTGCATACCATGAATAGATAATTAAGAAGAGAAAACACTTGAAGAGATTGTATGGTGTTCTATTTTTGTTTCAGATTAATTATTTGTGTATCAACATGCATCAATAAACAAAATTATAGACAGGATTGGCAAACTAGATATATGAAATAATTTAAATTGAACATTCAAAAAGACATCAACTTAAAAAACCAATATTATCGTTCATATATAATATGGTCTACTTTTTTCTTATCTCCTCGACAGATGACTTTATGAAAAATTAGAAATCTCAAATGGAGGATCACATTTCTGATTAGCTTAGAGCGCTTTTGATTCCTGGTTTGTGACAGACTGTGAACGGTAAGACTTACCATGTATTTGGCGAACTATATCTTTGTCCCTTAAAATCTTTTACTAACACATAACTTTATATTTATTTGCTATCTTAAAATATAGTTGTTGCGAATGTGACCTTGAGAGGGTCCAATAGTAAGGTACAATATGGGACAAAGAAGGCCATCAACCTTTTTCATTTGATTAATATATATGTTCCTAGTGTACTAAATAAAGAATATGAAGTGGATATGTAGCCAACTATGCAAATCAACAATAGGTGAAATTATATCAATTCAATTCAATAATGTTGATAACAATATGAAAAACCAAAATATATAAGCCACGACATAAAAATATGATACACATCTCAAGTAATTGTGTGGCTATTAAGCTTGACAATTATCACAAAATTAATGATAGAATCGACACTTAAACTGCTTTGACACATCCACCAATTGTTTATTGAGGAAATTATCAAACTAAGCCAAAAAAAAAACATCTATGATCTAATACTTGGTATTTTTTGTATCATTTTTCTATTTTGGTCATGCTTAACTGCTCGATTTCATCCATTTAGTGACATGTGTCTTTTTTTTTTTTTTTTTTTTTCACAATAGGTGGAGTCGAGCAGTTCAGTATGACACGTATCATTAAAATATGTGAATTCGAGCAGTTGAGCAGTTAAGCATGACTAAAATGGGAAGAATATGAAGAAAAAAAAAAGACCAAGTCTTGGATCAATGGTGTTTTTTTCTTAGTTTGGTTATTTTCTCTTGTTTATTTCCAATGATTAGTTATTCAATCATTGTTTCTTTATTTTGTGATAGTTTAATCACCGTCTTAGTGAATCATGAGGAAAGTGTATATTACATTTGTAAAACAAATGTGCTTATCAATTTAGTTCAACTTATAATATTTTTCTTATACAAAGTTTTATTTACAATAATTATTGAGGCACAAAGTATTCATTTCCTTTCAATGTGGGGATACTAGAATGGTAGGAAGTCAGCAAAAGTCATTGTCAAATTATACTTTGTTTTTTATCCACTTTTGTTAAATACATTTTTATTTCTACCACTAGGGCAAATGACATATTAGTGTATCACTTTGTTACCGGAAATGTTCAATTGATCGATCTTAAAGACTTTAAAAGATATTAACATCTGATTAAAAGTCATTAGAAATTTAGAATAGATTCTAAGCTCAAGGTTTAACCGCCAATTAAAAACTTTTTGAGAACATAATTTATAAACACTCTGTCATGTTGTCGTGACTGAGCGTTTAAAAGAAAATATAAATAAAGTAAAATAATCAGGCAATGAATACGATAAAGAGATTCAAAGTTCTTTGTGATCATTCTTTGGAGATAATTAAAGGGAAAAAATCTGATTTAATATGTTGTTTATAGTACAAAACTTGCTAAGTAGTTTCCATAGTTTAAAATTATAAAGTTCTAAACAATATGTTAAATCAAACAAGCAATTACATGGAAAAGAATGTGTGGGTTCTATAACAAAGCAATGCATCTTCTAGTTTTGCTTATGGAAGAGGCAAAGTACAGTTCTAACCTTTATAAAATTTTAGGTATTTAAAACATTATGTCGACTTTACATGTATATGTTTTTGCTTTTTTTATTAGAAAAGAATGATACACATAAAAACATTCACAAAATCTTTTACAAAATAACGTGTCAAATAGTGATTGACTTAATCATAAAGAAGTGAAAGAAACTATAATAAAAACCACCAATCACTGCATGATACGTTATTTTGTGAATATTTTTATGTAATTGTATCATTGTTTCTTCTAAATAGACCGCAAAATCGTCGTGAAGAGTATCTTCTCATAGTGTCTTTAAAACGAGCCATATAAGCCGATCGATCTAAGTTAGTAGTTCGATCTCAACATTTTACAAGAAAAATGACACACATTAATCTGAAGTAAACTTTGGGGGAGACATGAAATGCATATACTAAAAAAAGTAGTTACTCAAAAAGCACATACATAAATTTTCTTGTTGCTAATTGTACCCTCAAAATCAAAACACATTTTTGTCGTGTTGACCAAGTCTTATATTGAATCGTACGTAGCTACAAAAAGTTTGCAAAGATTTATGAGCATCCAGAATAATAACTACTAAAATCAGAGCTAGCTAGCAATTGTGGCATAGCGACTTGTATGCTAGCTGCCAGAAAACCTAACATGCAATTGTACCATTATTAAGAACACTATTTTGAATTATTCAACTACCAAAACGCATAAAGTATGAACCTGCTGTACGTACGTAGTCAATGCGTACAATATCGTTCGTCTCGTACTACTATCTTAACAACATTTTTACCCATGGTAAATATAGCCACTTAGCATATAAGCATGTTTTATAATATATAAGCATATAAGCATATTCTATCGAAATGAGCTCGAGCTCGAGACTTATGATCGTAAACAAGCTGAGATCGAGTTTTGGCAAGCTCGAGCGCGAATCAGCCTGTTTCTACCATTATTTGGTAGTTATATTATAAATATTTTAATTTAGAAGTAGATAACGTTCATTAAATTTTTAACGAGCTTAACTGTTAAGTGGGTGAAAGGTAACATAAATTTTACTTAGTCAAATTCAATGTATCATACAACATATTTAAAAATTCAGGGTACTATAAGTCTCACTTAGACAAATTGAGAGTACTAAACTATATTTTGAACTATTTAATTTTTGTGAAATTGACATTTCTCCCGTTTTACTTTTCGCTAGTGCACTTTCTATTATTAAGTTGTGTGGAGTAATTTGAGGGGAATTATCATAAACCAAAACACTAGTTGAAAAGCTAATGCACTTAATGACTTCTTACGTTAAGTAGATGAATAGATTCAACTGTTATGAATTAATTTTTGGACAAATATAATTAGGTAAATGGCCACTTGAAGCAAGTAGGATTGCAAAAATATTTCAAGTTTCTAAAGAGCGCGCGAGAATCGAATTATCATCAAGTTTAAGTGCCAAAAAACTCAAGAAATCGTAACGAGACAGAGCTTGAACTTGTCATACATCGTATCGTAAAACATATTTAACTTTGAAGAAAGACAATATATGGTTGTAAAAACTAAACACTACAATGGATTTGAACCAACTTAATTTATGATGATCAAAGTGTAACGGATGCCATAAATCAACATTGTTTCAAATGTACATAAATGTACCAAACTGTCTAAATGCCAATTCAAACTTACCCGAATCCAACGTCTTAGTTTTATTTTCGTCCATAAAATATTTGCTTTCATAACTCACCTAAATTAACTATAGCATTAATGAATCTTTTATGTTTCATTTCCTCCCAAACAACCTTTATATAAACGTACAAACCCTCTCAATATCCATTTCCTACCCAACACTCTCTCCTCATTTTCTCTCTCAAAAACACACAAATTCAAAAACACACACACAAAAATGGAGATAGAACATAGAACACCATTGATATCTAAGAAACTATGGTCCCTAATCCGAACAATTCTCTACGTAATGAAAAAAAACATATCGAAAAACATCCCATGGTTCGAACTCCACATGCTCCTTAAAAAAACCACAAAAATCGCGACAAAACTACTTCTCGAACACCAAACCCTAACAAACACACTCACTTGCCGACCGAACAACATCCACGACACTTTCATCCCACCGCGTGACTACCAATTCAGTTGTAGCAGCACACCTGGTTTTAACTTTAACCCTAAACGTAAAAGTTACTATCGACGTAAAAGTGTGCATGATCATGACCATGCACATGCACATGCATTAACGGTAACTAATGTGAAAAGGGTTTTTGATATATTGAATGAATATGAAACAGTGTCATTTGATCATAATCATCATCATCATAATCATCATGAGGTTGAACAGTCTCCGCTGACGTGGCTAGGGTTTGGTGAGAGAAATAAAAATGTAAGACAGCTTAGGGTTACTGATTCACCTTTTCCTGAACCTGTTCAGGAAACGGTGGATGAAAATGGTGTTCAGGTGGATAAGAAGGCGGATGAGTTTATTAAGAATTTTTATAAGGAGTTGAAGATGCAAAAGAAACGAGCTGTCGTTGAACCGCCCACGCCTTCGCCGTCACGGTATCAATGGTGGAGTGAAGTACGATGAGTTAAATTAGTTGATTGTGTTTATTCTAGTTTAGTTTAATGGTTTTATGTTTTGGTACACTTTTTGGTTTCTTAATGTTGATGCTAAGAATAATATGGATTGGAGTACAAGTTTTGTTTTGTTTTTTTATGTGTGCAAGTTTTGATTCATAGAATCATAGGCTATAATCCATGTTATTATATTCCTAATTACTCTATGTTACAATTTTGATGACTAGTAGTCTAATATGTAAATTGGGTTTTGATATATGTATTTGGAATTATGTAATTAGTAAAATATATAAATACATAAGGTATGTTCTGCAAAACTAGTTAAATCTGTAGTTGTTCAAAACATGTTTGGCGTGCGAAAATGAGATCTCTTGTCGTTAGCTATATTTGGCAAACTAGTTAAATCTGTAGCAGATCAAAACATGTTTGGCGTGCGAAAATGGGGACTCGTGTCCTTAGCGCGGTTTTCCTCCTCACAAGAAATAGCTGTTTTTGCGGATTCATCTATAAAGTTATACTGTAATAAATATGGGTAAGAATATAATGTAAAGATTTATAAATGCTTTGAGAAATTTTTGAGATATTTGAATCGATTCTTTTTGTTTAACTTTTAACTTTGTTATTCGTATAATAATAAAAACGCCTATTCATTGATTTTGACATAAATGTTTTATTAGTTATAGTTACGTTATAACTATTTGGCAGAAGAGAATGAATGGGACCAATGGGAGAAAAATGTAGATAATCATTACTGTGGTTTGGTACTTTGGTCTTTAAGATGGTTGTTTAACGTTTCTTGGTGGTTATAGACTTATTTATAGTTGTCAAAGTAGTTGGGATGCATTTTCTTACCAATTGGCAATTGCTATTACCTTGGTTGTTTTTAACTTTTTATCTTTAATTTATACCCACTTTCTTATATTTTTCTTTTTATAAAAATGAAACCATGAACATAAACAAAGATCATGTATGACAACTGGAAGGTGACTATTTACTATTTAGAGACCGAGGATATCAGTTACATTAATTTTTTTTTTTTTTTTTTTTAAACAATTTTATAATTAACTTAGTGTAATAAGAAAATCAATGATATCACAAAAATCCAATGTTTTGAAAACCGGGTTTTTAATCAACCCGGTTAAGTCATCGGGTTACTAAGTTATCAATTCAATCGCCGGATCAACCCGATTTTCTAATAAAAAAACTATTTATTTCAAGCGGTTCGACCAACGGTTCGACAACCAAGTCAACCCGGTTCAACCACCGGGGCAACCCGGTTTCCTAAGAAAAAACTGAAAATTAACCGGTCGGGTTTCGAGAACAGGGTTGACCAGGGTCACTTAAAACCCGATAGGTCTAACCGGTTAACCCATTTTTATAAACCGGTTTTTTTTACTCGTTATTTTTGCCGAACTGGTCAAATCGGGTTTCAAAACACTGCAATAAACATCCACTCAAATGATGTGGCTATATATGATTGGGCTAATCAAAATGAAGAAAGAGAAATTGTTCCAAAAACCACCAATCATACAAAGCCAAATCATTATGTTGATTTTTTTATGTAAAATTTGAGTGGATGTAACATTCTTCATAAATTAATTAGTAAACACCCACAAACACAAGCTACCGATTCATTGGATTCCTTTTGTCCATCTCCGACACATCCTTTTGATGGGCGCCTAATAGTGGCCGACACGTCGACCAAGGCGACCGACCGACTTGTCAACCAACCATGACACCCAGTCTTATTTTCTCTCGAACTTACCAAATAGCGCATTATGTAAGAAATGCTGATGTCATACACGCAAAATAATTTGAAATGGCAATACCAAAAATGAAACTTAATGAGTACTAAAGGAGTAAGGAAAAAGTGTTGCCTTTTATAGCAAAAATGGATTTGGCTTAGCCAACAATATTATGATGGCTGTTTTTTTATGCTTACTAGCTACAACTGGTTGTCATTATGGTGTGATGATGTTGTGCTTTGAATCATCTTAATATTTGGCAAATTTCAACTGTACCTTTGCAGCTAGTTAAGAGTCATTAGTGCCATCATTTAGTTACGAAGATTGGATGTGTTCCGCTTCCATGCCGGGTTTCAAGTTGGCAAAAGTTTGTTACGTAGAAGTCTTCAAAAGATTTAAATCAACAGAGAAACCTTGACCCCGTACACTCGTTTTGAGTGTCGACTGACTTTTTTTAAACACGACTTACCATATAAATAGTCGATTTCTTACTCGATTTTGAAGTCGACAAATGTCATTGTCAAATAGTAATGTCAAGATTAATCAATAATGATAGTATACATGATACAACTCCATAGCACTTGGAACACGACATGTCATTGTACAAGTATATGTGTCGATTAATTAGCTAGCTGTCTAATACTGATTACCATTATTTAACTTCGCGTACCTTTCTAATTTTCTTTAAGTCGTCTCGGATTAAGACAAGTGTCCCACGAGTTTAATGCATATATTAACTTAAGTTTTGAATTAAGACTTATACGTAATTACTTCGAATGATTTGTATAAGTCAATTGCGTTCACAAATTTAGTTGTCTACGTTTTTTATACTCCATAAGTCGTACCTAGCCATATATACTTACTCTGAAAATGACAATTCTTTTAATTAATGTATAATGTCAAGCTAATAATGTATTTCGTGTTACACACAACAGAAACAATGATATATTAAAGACTAGTTTCATAAACGAAAACGATGAATGTCCTTATTTAATCAAAGAGTGCAGACGCATACGTATCGCACATATAACACGTGTTTTTGTTGACATTTTTTTACTATTAAAGTTGGAAAATAATAGAACATATGAACATTATGATAACTATAACAACGAACAACATACGTTAGAACTTAGAACAATGTTGAGTTTTTTTAAAGAGTTGTTAAGGATGTTATAGGTTATGAACAACATGAATGTGTGCACGAGTCTTAAATGTTTTTTTTTTTTTCCTTTTTTTTTTTGGGAATTTATAAAATATGCTTATTCCGTATATAAATTTGTACTAGCAAAGAGTACCATAAGTAAAACAAAGACCAAGTTCAAAAATATAGAGTACTCTATTAAACTGTGTTAAACTATGTTAAGACAAGAATTATCTTTCTCCATATTTATATTGGATTTGATGATTGATCCTCGTTGTAGCCAATAACTATATATGTTTGGTTGGTAGAAGGATTTTATATTTATACCAAACATCTTTATGAATTGTTATTTGGGAATGTTTACCAAAAACTTAGGTGAACCCGTTAGTTATGGACGCCCGATTGACTTATAGATAAAGCCGAAAGTAGTGGTAGTGAGTTACTCAGCGTCACCTCAGTTTTCTCTCTCCTGTCACTTTCATTAACTCTCACTCAACATAAGTCAGTTGTTGTCACCATACCGTACCTTTCATTAAAATACCAACTTTATACAAAATATATCTCACTAAATATTTCACACACATTCACAAAACAAATAAAAAAAATACTTTCTCCTTTGGGTCTCACGTTTGTCAGCCTTCCACTTTAGTGAGTAACTCACCATACTTGCACTAAATGGGCGTGAGTTGGGTTTGCTATTTTGGAAGTCACCCTAGTGACTTGGTTACTCACACTTCCATTCACCTCCACTCCCTCTAGTCTAGGAAAAGTGGTTATAGTCACAAACCACGTAGTTAAGAGGGTAACTTGATTAATAATGAGGCATTCATGCAAGCTACAAATTCGTAATTAATATGTCTATCTTAGATAAACCTGTCATTTGTCTTTAATTAAACGGACGCGGTTTTACTTTTTAAGGTTGCTAAGAAGAAGCAGGGTCATTTACTCAGATGTACGCCGTCTAATTGGTTTATCCCTATGGCGTTTTCGACCCTTTTTTGGCTACCTCCGGTGTGCACTTACTGAGATTTGAATGCTTGAAATCTTGTGAGGAGATCAAATGCCTTACCACCAGAATTTTGATCAAGGTTTTATCATTTTTAACAGCATATAAACTTAGTTTTATATTATCTATAAACTTATATATATTCATAAGCCATAAGTTTTGCAAAAACATAAAAACTTACTAATAAACTTCAATCGGAAACAGTTTTACAGCAGATTCATTTTTGTTAACTATGTTTCTGTAACAGCACCGAGTCACCAAGAGCATAACATCACCATGAAGATACCCTTTTAGGGTATCCAAAGCTTTGGGACCATGGATTCCTACATAGGATAGATAGAACCCCTCATCGGGAATCACATAGAATGGTGGAGCATATCGACAGTTGACCGTAAAGAAGGACAGCACCCTCTGGTCCTCCAACTCAGGGTACACCTAAATAAGAGATAATTACAATGTGTCAGCATACATATTTGCATACATATCAACAGCCATTGAAATACACACACCCACTAACTAAGTAGAAACATAATATGAGTGTTTTCGCGTGTGATACCACATATTCACTCATTGTTGTGTTATCTAACTCAACCCTACAGAATAACGCATTATTCTTAACTTTGACACATGGTCGTTAAAAAGGAGGTCAGTTATATAATTCTCTATGAAGTTCAATATACTAGTGGACAAATAACTATTCACTTCGGCTAACAATACCTTACTTACGAGCTTAATTCGTTATAACTTGGGCATCTGCACCATCCGGCATGATACGTACAAACATTAACATATTCATCAGAAGGGAGATGTTTTCCATCGTTCATTGACAAAACCCTTTGGTTGCTTGAGGAAAAATACGCGATTAGTGTTTTTAACTTGGGGATTTATGGTTAGGGTTAGGGTTAATTCGACAGATTGTGGGTAATTAGCCTTTTGACTAACGTTCAAAACTTCAGATTTGAACAAAAAACAACGTTGGCGATGGAGAGATTGATGGTGACGGTGATGGTGAAGGTGAAGGCTATGGTAATGTTGGTTGGAGAAGGTGAAGGTGAAGGCTGGGAGAGGGTGATAAAATGAAGATGTGTTTGAGGTTCTTATATATAAATGGGCAAAATGGACATTTAACAAGAATAACGGGATTTAACATCGTATAACGGGACGTTGACTAAGGGAAAATGGGTCAAGGGACTATTTTAGCCTCAAAAACCCATACTTCAGACTACTGACGATGAAAATTCCAAATTTCGGTTCAGCGTGATGTTTTTGGCCAAGATTAGAGACCAACGGTGTATTTTACTCTAAATTTTATTAACGAATCATAATATAACGTTATTTCAAATTTAACCTTTAAGTTTAATAAATGATCTCTTTTCTTTACAGGGGTTACTTTTTAGTTTGCATCAATTCTTTATAGATTGTTTTATACATTAAATTACAAGATCGAATTTATTAATACTTAAACTTAACCACTCAATTTTCAAGAACCCCCTTCCCCCTTTTTTTTTCATTTTTTTTTTTTTAGTTTTTTCATTTTATAGTTTTGACATATGTACTTTTATGCAGATTTAAGTTGACGAAAAATTAAACAATGTTGACAAAAAGACTCAATTTTGACTTTTCAGTTGACCTACAGGAGGTCTTGATTTTGAAATTGAGTTTTGTTATTAGTTGATACGAAACATCAATTTCTTTACAAAGCCTTTACGTACTTGGGAATTTAGTTGAGTATGTCTTGGGAATTTCGATGCAAAATCTCAAGAAGTGATTTATATGTTTACTGATCGTCATGATCGACGATGTCGATTCAGCAAAGACATTTTAATCAAAAATCCATAACATTCAAGTGTTTTCAAAAATAAATACTCTAGCATTCTTCTAAATAGTTATAGATACTTAAGGCCGATCCTTGAGATATTGTAACCAACTTTTAATTTAAAAATAAACTTTATTTGACCTTTTATAGTAAAACTATAATCCACACCTTTTTATAATATAATTTTAATGATATAATCTATGCATTTTTTTCTCAACAAGGTTTGAAAATTTTGTGTTCCTCAAAAATTTATTTGTGCTTGTAAAAATCTGCCTAAACAACATGTATATAAAATTGTACAAAAAGGATATTCTTTGTAAATTTAAAGACATCCACATTTATGAAGATCTTTTCGTTTTTAAGATATAAAATGTGTCCTGTAAATGTTTTAACTCGTGACAATGAATAAGCCTTTTGACGTATCATATCGAATACGGTAGCTCCACATTACTATGGTTAATAAACTGTGTACGACGTATACTAATTAAAACGCCTATTCAGCAGGACCGTCTCATGAATCGGCGAAATTTTGAGGGCCATGTACCAAATTGTATAATGAGGCGCAATATTATATAAAGTGTCACAATTTATAAAAAATAATGCAATTAGTTATCTAAACGTTCTAACATATTACTCATTTAAGATATTTTCCATCTAAATACCCTTTTTTCGTGAAAAATATATCTACACATGCATATAGTTATTAATGGGATAAATTTTGAGGCCCTAAAAATTATGAGGCCCTGAACGATCACTGACTTTACAGACCCTCAAAGACGGCCATGCTATTCCGTGATTTTGACATAAATGTTACATTAGTTACGTTATAATTATTTGGCCTAAGAGAATCAATGGGATAAAAGTTAAATGTTGGATAATCATGACTGCGGTTTGGTACTTTGGTCTTTAAGATGGTTGTTAACTTTTTCTTGGTGCCTTGGTGGTTATAGATTAGAGCATTGATTGGCATGACTAATTAGTATGCCTAAAACTATGTGGCAACATCTTGTTGGTGCAACAGAGGGACCCACTTCTTCACAAACCAATAAATCAGTGACACATGTATGTAGGCACAAAATTAGTCACAATTTTAGTCCTCTCAATCATTTTTCTATAGATTATAGTTGTCAAAGTTGGGATGCATTTTCTTACCAATTGGCAATTGTTATTACCTTAGACCAGAAGTAATAGTCAAATCGGCTGACCTTAAACAACGATCATCTATGACAACCGGTACTAAGGCTAGATGTAATGGTGATCACCAAAAAATAAGACATCACTGTCATATCAGCTTTTTCTCTTCATGATAACTACTGGACAAATTTAATGTAATAAAAAGACCTAAGACATAACAAAAAGTGTACCATATAAAAATCAATTACTAATAAACACCAATACACACAAACATTCGTCCCTTTTGCCTTTTAACTCGGTATTCGCCCCTTTTGTCCATCTCTGACGCGTCCCGTTGATGGGTGTATGATGGTGGTCGACACGTCGGCCAAGGCGACTGACCGACTTGTCAACCAACCATGACACCCAGTCTTATTTTCTCTCAAACTTACCAAATAGTGCATTATGTAAGAAATGCTCATGTCATACACGCAAAATAATTTGAAATGGCAATACCAAAAATGAAACTTAATAAGTAAGTACTAAAGAAGTAAGGAAAAAGTGTTGCCTTTTATAGCAAATATGGATTTGGCTTAGCCAACAATATTATGATGGCTGTTTTTTTATGCTTACTAGCTACAGCTGGTTGTGATTATGGTTTGATGATGTTATGCTTTGAATCACCTTAAAATTGGCAAATTTCAACTGTACCTTTGCAGCTAGTCAAGAGTCATTAGTGCCACTACCATCATTTAGTTACGAGGATAAAGTGTGTTCCGCTTCTGTTTTCAGACTTTGAGTGTCGACTGACCTTTTCTTAAACACGACTTACCATATAGATAGTCGATTTGCTTACTCAGTTTTGAAGTCGACATATGTCATCGTCAAATAGTAATGACATGATTAATCAATAATGATCTATACATGATACAACTCCATACCACTTGGAACACGACATGTGATTGTACAAGTATATGTATCGATTAATTAGCTAGCTGTCAAATATTGATTACCATTATTTAACTTCGGGTACCTTTCTAATTTTCTTTAAGTCGTCTCGGTTTAAGACAAGTGTCCCACGAGTTTAATGCATATATTAACTTAAGTTTTGAATTAAGACTTATACGTAATTACTTCGAATTATTTGTATAAGTCAATTGCGTTCACAAATTTAGTTGTCTACGTTTTTTATACTCCATAAGTCGTACCTAGCCATATATACTTACTCTGAAAATGACAATTCTTTTAATTAATGTATAATGTCAAGCTAATAATGTATTTCGTGTTACACACAACAGAAACAATGATATATTAAAGACTAGTTTCATAAACGAAAACGATGAATGTCCTTATTTAACCAAAGAGTGTAGACGCATACGTATCGCACATATAACACGTGTTTTTGTTGACATTTTTTTACTATTAAAGTTGGAAAATAATAGAACATATGAACATTATGATAACTATAACAACGAACAACATACGTTAGAACTTAGAACAATGTTGAATTTTTTTAAAGAGTTGTTAAGGATGTTATAGGTTATGAACAACATGAATGTGTGCACGAGTCTTAAATGTTTTTTTTTTTCCTTTTTTTTTTTGGGAATTTATAAAATATGCTTATTCCGTATATAAATTTGTACTAGCAAAGAGTACCATAAGTAAAACAAAGACCAAGTTCAAAAATATAGAGTACTCTATTAAACTGTGTTAAACTATGTTAAGACAAGAATTATCTTTCTCCATATTTATATTGGATTTGATGATTGATCCTTGTTGTAGCCAATAACTATATATGTTTGGTTGGTAGAAGGATTTTATATTTATACCAAACATCTTTATGATTTGTTATTTGGGAATGTTTACCAAAAACTTAGGTGAACCCGTTAGTTATGGACGCCCGATTGACTT
This sequence comes from Chrysanthemum makinoi, assembly GCA_910596185.1. NCBI lineage: Eukaryota > Viridiplantae > Streptophyta > Magnoliopsida > Asterales > Asteraceae > Chrysanthemum > Chrysanthemum makinoi. Next base: position 324,117,597 of record OU343221.1, read on the forward strand.
ACAGATAAAGCCGAAAGTAGTGGTGGTGAGTTACTCAGCGTCACCTCAGTTTTCTCTCTCCTGTCACTTTCATTAACTCTCACTCAACATAAGTCAGTTGTTGTCACCATACCGTACCTTTCATTAAAATACCAACTTTATACAAAATATATCTCACTAAATATTTCACACACATTCACAAAACAAATAAAAAAAAATACTTTCTCCTTTGGGTCTCACGTTTGTCAGCCTTCCACTTTAGTGAGTAACTCACCATACTTGCACTAAATGGGCGTGAGTTGGGTTTGCTATTTTGGAAGTCACCCTAGTGACTTGGTTACTCACACTTCCATTCACCTCCACTCCCTCTAGTCTAGGAAAAGTGGTTATAGTCACAAACCACGTAGTTAAGAGGGTAACTTGATTAATAATGAGGCATTCATGCAAGCTACAAATTCGTAATTAATATGTATATCTTAGATAAACCTGTCATTTGTCTTTAATTAAACGGACGCGGTTTTACTTTTTAAGGTTGCTAAGAAGAAGCAGGGTCATTTACTCAGATGTACGCCGTCTAATTGGTTTATCCCTATGGCGTTTTCGACCCTTTTTTGGCTACCTCCGGTGTGCACTTACTGAGATTTGAATGCTTGAAATCTTGTGAGGAGATCAAATGCCTTACCAGCAGAATTTTGATCAAGGTTTTATCATTTTTAACAGCATATAAACTTAGTTTTATATTATCTATAAACTTATATATATTCATAAGCCATAAGTTTTGCAAAAACATAAAAACTTACTCATAAACTTCAATCGGAAACAGTTTTACAGCAGATTCATTTTTGTTAACTATGTTTCTGTAACAGCACCGAGTCACCAAGAGCATAACATCACCATGAAGATACCCTTTTAGGGTATCCAAAGCTTTGGGACCATGGATTCCTACATAGGATAGATAGAACCCCTCATCGGGAATCACATAGAATGGTGGAGCATATCGACAGTTGACCGTAAAGAAGGACAAAGACCCTCGGTCCTCCAACTCAGGGTACACCTAAATAAGAGATAATTACAATGTGTCAGCATACATATTTGCATACATATCAACAGCCATTGAAATACACACACCCACTAACTAAGTAGAAACATAATATCAGTGTTTTCGCGTGTGATACCACATATTCACTCATTGTTGTGTTATCTAACTCAACCCTACAGAATAACGCATTATTCTTAACTTTGACACATGGTCGTTAAAAAGGAGGTCAGTTATATAATTCTCTATGAAGTTCAATATACTAGTGGACAAATAACTATTCACTTCGGCTAACAATACCTTACTTACGAGCTTAATTCGTTATAACTTGGGCATCTGCACCATCCGGCATGATACGTACAAACATTAACATATTCATCAGAAGGGAGATGTTTTCCATCGTTCATTGACAAAACCCTTTGGTTGCTTGAGGAAAAATACGCGATTAGTGTTTTTAACTTGGGGATTTATGGTTAGGGTTAGGGTTAATTCGACAGATTGTGGGTAATTAGCCTTTTGACTAACGTTCAAAACTTCAGATTTGAACAAAAAACAACGTTGGCGATGGAGAGAGTGATGGTGATGGTGAAGGTGAAGGCTATGGTAATGTTGGTTGGAGAAGGTGAAGGTGAAGGCTGGGAGAGGGTGATAAAATGAAGATGTGTTTGAGGTTCTTATATATAAATGGGCAAAATGGACATTTAACAAGAATAACGGGATTTAACATCGTATAACGGGACGTTGACTAAGGGAAAATGGGTCAAGGGACTATTTTAGCCTCAAAAACCCATACTTCATACTACTGACGATGAAAATTCCAAATTTCGGTTCAGCGTTATGTTTTTGGCCAAGATTAGAGACCAACGGTGTATTTTAGTCTAAATTTTATTAACGAATCATAATATAACGTTATTTCAAATTTAACCTTTAAGTTTAATAAATGACCTCTTTTCTTTAAAGGGGTTACTTTTTAGTTTGCATCAATTCTTTATAGATTGTTTTATACATTAAATTACAAGATCGAATTTATTAGAGCATTGATTGGCATGACTAATTAGTATGCCTAATTGTATGCCTAAAACTATGTGGCAACATCTTGTTGGTGCAACAGAGGGACCCACTTCTTCACAAACCAATAAATCAGTGACACATGTATGTAGGCACAAAATTAGTCACAATTTTAGTCCTCTCAATCATTTTTCTATAGATTATAGTTGTCAAAGTTGGGATGCATTTTCTTACCAATTGGCAATTGTTATTACCGAAGTAATAGTCAAATCGGCTGACCTTAAACAACGATCATCTATGACAACCGGTACTAAGGCTAGATGTAATGGTGATCACCAAAAAATAAGACATCACTGTCATATCAGCTTTTTCTCTTCATGATAACTACTGGACAAATTTAATGTAATAAAAAGACCTAAGACATAACAAAAAGTGTACCATATAAAAATCAATTACTAATAAACACCAATACACACAAACATTCGTCCCTTTTGCCTTTTAACTCGGTATTCGCCCCTTTTGTCCATCTCTGACGCGTCCCGTTGATGGGTGTATGATGGTGGTCGACACGTCGGCCAAAGCGACTGACCGACTTGTCAACCAACCATGACACCCAGTCTTATTTTCTCTCAAACTTACCAAATAGTGCATTATGTAAGAAATGCTCATGTCATACACGCAAAATAATTTGAAATGGCAATACCAAAAATGAAACTTAATAAGTAAGTACTAAAGAAGTAAGGAAAAAGTGTTGCCTTTTATAGCAAATATGGATTTGGCTTAGCCAACAATATTATGATGGCTGTTTTTTTATGCTTACTAGCTACAGCTGGTTGTGATTATGGTTTGATGATGTTATGCTTTGAATCACCTTAAAATTGGCAAATTTCAACTGTACCTTTGCAGCTAGTCAAGAGTCATTAGTGCCACTACCATCATTTAGTTACGAGGATAAAGTGTGTTCCGCTTCTGTTTTCAGACTTTGAGTGTCGACTGACCTTTTCTTAAACACGACTTACCATATAGATAGTCGATTTGCTTACTCAGTTTTGAAGTCGACATATGTCATCGTCAAATAGTAATGACATGATTAATCAATAATGATCTATACATGATACAACTCCATACCACTTGGAACACGACATGTGATTGTACAAGTATATGTATCGATTAATTAGCTAGCTGTCAAATATTGATTACCATTATTTAACTTCGGGTACCTTTCTAATTTTCTTTAAGTCGTCTCGGTTTAAGACAAGTGTCCCACGAGTTTAATGTATATATTAACTTAAGTTTTGAATTAAGACTTATACGTAATTACTTCGAATTATTTGTATAAGTCAATTGCGTTCACAAATTTAGTTGTCTACGTTTTTTATACTCCATAAGTCGTACCTAGCCATATATACTTACTCTGAAAATGACATTTTTTATTTATTTATGTATAATTTCAAGCTAATAATGTATTTCGTGTTACACACAACAGAAACAATGATAAACTAAAACGATGAATGTCCATATTTAACCATATAACGAGATTATTATATACGTCTATGCAGTCGTATTTGTTCATTTAGCCAAAGAGTGCAGACGTACACGTATCACACATATAACACGTGTTTTTGCTGACATTGTTTACTATCAAAGTTGGAAAATAATACAACGGATGAATATTATGATAACTATAACACATAACATAAGTTAGAACAACTTGAGGTTTTTTTTTAGTGTTTTTAAGGATGTTATGGGTTCAAAATAACATGAATGTGTGCACGAGTCTTTACAATTTTTTTTTTTTTTTTTTTTTTCTTTTTTTTTTTGAAATTTATAAAATCTGCTTATTCCGTATATAAATTTGTACTAGTAAAGAGTACTATAAATAAAACAAGACCAAGTTCAAAAATATGGAGTACTATATTATACTATGTTAAGACAAGAATTATCTTTCTCCATATTTTTATTGGATTTGACGATTGATCATTGTTGTAGCCAACAACTATATATGTTTGGTTGGTAGAAGGATTTTATATTTATACCAAACATCTTTATGATTTGTTATTTGGGAATGATTACCAAAAACTTAGGTGAACCCGTTAGTTATGGATGTCTGATTGACTTATGGATAAGAAAAGTGGTTATAGTCGCAAACCACGTGGTTAAGAGGGCAACTTGATTAATAATGAGGTGTTCATGCTAGATACAAATTCGTAATTAATATGTCTATCTTGGATAAACTGGTCACTTGTCTTTGTTTAAACGGACGCAATTTTACTTGTTAAGGTTACTAAGAAGAAGCCGGGTCATTTATTCAAATGTACGCGGTTTAATTGGTTTATCTTCGTGGCCTTTTCCGACCCGTTTTTAGCTACCTCCGGGGTGCCCTTAATAAAGTTTGAACGCTTAACCTTTTGTGAGGAGATCAAATGTCTTACCATCAGACCTTTTGATCAAGGTTTGATCATTTCTTGTTTTGTTTATTAGAATGCTACATTTAATCCAATTTATTGATTTGAATAATTGATTTTGAAACTTATATAATCATTAAGGGTGTGTTTTTTGTGTGGTGTCAACTTTAGGTTTTCGATGTGAAAGTATAGAACGATGTTTGGTTAGAAGTTTAGGATTTGAAATTAGACACACTCTCGTATCAACTGCAGCTTAGTGGGGTTTCTACTTTTAATGGGCTTCAATTTCATATTTGTGTGTATCTCTCTTTATATTATACTCAAAAATAAACAATTTAATTAAAAATAATATTTTCATTTCTAAAAAAAAATCATTTAAAAAATATATTTTCTCACTCATTTTTTTCTTTCACACCAATAACAAACCCTAACCCTATTCCAAACCCACTAACAAAACAAACGGCACCTAAAACGTACTGAACAAGACGTATAGAAAGTTAAATATATTATTGTGATCTTAACAAGAATCCATCATGTTTTTCTTATTTAATAAAGTAAGATTCCCCGTGTTGTTTATCGGAAAAACACACATATAAAATGATTGCATATCCAAGATACCCAAATTATGAATGTAGAAAAACAAAGTTCAATTAAAACGGCAACGGTTCTTTCGTATGGCTGGACTAAACCACATGTATATATTCATTCACCAACTCAATACACTACTACATAACATGCAATGCGACTTATACGAAATACTTAAGGACATTTTTAATCAAACACATATATTTATATGAATCAACTAGTGTTGTGTAAATCCACTTTGAAGTTGACTTATTCGCTCGGTCAATCGCCGAATTGTTTATTTCAAAACCCAATAAACCTTATTTTTTAAAAACTGAAGTTTGTACGCCGCCGTATACAACCGTCGGCCTATACACTGTATATTCTCTACAACAGACTGTATTAAACCGAAAATTGCACTTAACCATTTCCATAAAACATAAAAACTCTAAACTATAGTATAAAATGGTTTTAATATGTGCCTAGACATCCAATAGTTATACACTTGAAAATCTATTGTCTATGGTAATATACATTCGAAAGGATAGTTGATAAACAAGTTCTTTCTAATTTTTATTTTTTTAACAAGCCTTTGGATAATTTTTTTTTTACTCAAAATGTGTGATTAACAAGTTTAAAACAAGGGTTTACACAATTTTCATCAATAAAACTTTGTAAGCTTTAAACATTTATTTCAACCTTTTATTGTGTTCATCAAATTTGGTCTTCATCAAAGTTTCTCCCGATTTTTTTTTTCATCAAGTGTCGAACTCATGATGAACAAATGTTTATTGATGAATAAATTTTTGATTTATTAGCAAACTAATTAACAAAATGCACAACACATATAGAAGCAGTGTTCATCACATTTAATTCACGTTATTCAACAAATTCTAAAATATTGTTCATCAAAGTTAAAAGTTTTACTTATCACAATTACATTGTTTATCAAAGTAAGAAAACATTGTTCATCAAAAATTTACCTTGTTCAACAATGCAAATGTTTTGTTCGTCGAAAGCTTGTGATGAGTAATTTTGGAGGTCGGAATCGTTGTTGTTGAGTGTAAGTGATGTGAAACCATAAGTTAGGGTATGATCGACATCAATTGATGGCAGTAAGGTGTAACTTGGCTAAGATAACGGCGTTTGATTACTCATTGTAGAAAAAATGAGAGAAAAAATAGTAACAAGGTTTTTAGAGAGGACCGAATTATAGTTGGTATCTTCTATGATGTTTTTGTATGTTTAAGATTGAGGTAAGAAGCATGTTTCTTAATCCTATTTGAATGCATTGTAATCGTTATTAGTTGATGATTAATATATTCTTCGCATTTAAAAAAAAATGTTTTGTTCGTTATAGTTTTAGTTTGTGACTCTGTGTTCATCACTCTAAAAGAATTATATTATTAAAGCTCCTAATATATTATTGTTCTGAAAAAATGAGAATAATTTCCCTCATACATGTCCAGCGGTTTATGGCATTAATGTAAATTCAGTTTAAAAATAATAATACAAATATTAATTTAAAAAGTAAAAAGAATTAAGCGACTAATAAATAATTAAATCAATTGCTTTAGAGAGATGTATAAAAATAAACCCTAAACTAAAGTGTGCAACAAGGTGATCCACTTGGACTTATGCTTTTTGTTTTAGTGTTACATCCTTTGATATGCAAGATTAGAGACTCTTTTAGCCTTTCCTTTCAAGCTTGGTATCTGGATGATGGCACTATTATTAGCGATACTTTGGTCGTGGGGAAGGTTTATAGCTTAATATGATGGATGGATCTCGTTGCGGTTTGCACTTCAATATTGATAAAACTGTGGTTTTTTTTTTGCCTAAGGAAGACCCGAGAAGCAGTCTTGCGGGTGTTTTCCCACCTAATATTGCATGACCTTTGCACGGTGTTAAATTACTGGGTGGGCCTGCTAGTGTGTACTTTGGTTTTAGTAGTGATCTTGTTGTGAAAAGGGTTGCCAAAACTATTGAGCTTATGGGTGATGTTGCCAAGATTAATGACCCCCAATGTGAGTTGTTGCTCTTTCGTGCTTGTACCGATATTTCCAAGTTATATTTTTCTATGTGCACATGTTCTCCCCGGGTCTTTGAGCGTGCTCAGAGTTCATTTGATGCGGCACTTCGTTCTTCCTTGGAGCGTATTGTCACCGCTTCTAGGCCTGGTTTTGGTGATTGGCAATGGAGGCTTGCCACCTTACCCTTTGTGTTTGGGGGGCTTGGTATTTATTCGGCAGGTGATGTCTTTAACTATGCATTCCTTGCGTCAAGACTCCAATCTGCTAGCTTGCAGAGTAAGCTGCTCCGACATTATGGTATTGTAACTTCTGGGCCTTCCTTTGATGATGCTTTATCTGCTTTTAATTTGAAAATGAAGATTGATCTTTTGAGTAATCCAAGTGAGATCGCTGCCCCCCAAACTTATGAAGAAACTTATGGATATATATGTCACGCGTGTTACTCAAACGGCTGAATCCTCTTTTCTCTATCTACTCGACAAATGGCTTTATGGAAATCTCAGATGGAGGACCATACTTCGAACTGGCTTAGGATGGTTCCATATCTGGGTTGGGGCAGACTATGAATGCTAAGACCTATCGGTGCGTGTTATGCTATCAATTGGGTTTTCCTTTATTTTCTATTAAGATGTCGTGCCCAGCTTGTTCCAGGGTCTTTACTGGGGATATTTATGAGGACCATGTTGTATCGTGTGCTGCCATTATTGGTATTAAACATCGGCATAGTGTGGTGCGCGATACCTTGGTTGACATCTGTTCTCGATTGGGGATTTCAGATCGTAAAGAAGTTGACATCGGGCTTAGTAGAGAAAGGGATAAACCCTTACGTCCAGCTGATATGTTGCTCTACTCATGGGACGGTGGGCTTGATGTATGTGTTGATTTGGATGGGTCATCGCCCTTGACGCAAACTGGTATGGTTGATTTTGTACCTGGGCGTGCAGTGTCTGTGGCCGCACAACGTAAACGCGTCAAGTATGAGGCTAAGTGCGCGGATATTGGATATGAGTTTCTCCCATTCTCATTCTCTTCTTTTGGGGAACTTGAGAAGGATGTTGTGACCTTACTGAAGTGAATCCGAAAGTTCTCGATGACCCAAGACATTGGAGCATGTGCTGCTTCTCATATCTTTAGTAGGATTAGCTTTTCTATAACCAGAGGAGTGGGAGCCCAGTTAGTATCTCGGTTTCCCACTAACTTCTTGTAAATCCTATGTATTTCTAATAAATTAATGTTTATAATAATAATAATAATAATAATAATAATAATATTAATAATAATAATAATAATAATAATAATAATAATAGAGTAAATTGCAAATCGTGCATGTATTTTGTCCAGATTGCAAATTTTTCCCTGACCTTTTATAAATGTCGACCTTTTTGTGGAGAAAATTTTGATCCGTTTTGATCGTTTGTTTATAAATATTTACGACGATTTTTGCAATGCTGGGAACCACAGGGAGGCGTCTTGCACTTAAAAAGGATGGAAACGAATCCAACTTTTGTCCACTAAAAGCCGCCTGCACTTATGAAAGGTCAGGGACGAAATTTGCAATATAAGCAAACCACAAAGACAACTATTGCAATTTACTCATAATAATATTATAAAGTATTTAATAATAAATTTTTATAACAAATAAATCATAAACTAATGTTCGATTGCCTCAGATATAATAATAATAATAATAATATAAAGTATTTACTTGTTTGAGAGGTGTTGTCATACTATGTTCGATCTACTTGTTTGGTTGATTTATAACTAAAAATAATATAAATTACAACAATAATTAGAAATGTTGTTTTTGAAAAACAAATACATCGTTTATGATGTATTTGTTATATAAAATTTATTATTAAATACTTTATAATATTTTGGGTTTAAATATAAATTTTATTAACGAATCATAATATAACATTATTTCAAATTTAACCTTTAAGTTTAATAAATTACCTCATCATTTCTTTAAAGGGTTTTTTTATATTTTATTTTTTTTTCTATTTTTTTTTTAGTTTGCAGCAATTCTTTATAGATTGTTTTATACATTAAATTACAAGATCGAATTTATTAATATTTAAACTTAACCGCTCAATTTTCAACCCCCCCCCCTCCCCCGGACACTCTATTTTTCGTTTAGTTTTTTCATTTTATAATTTTGGCACATGCATTTTTAACTAAACGAAAAAATAAACAATGTTGACAAAAAAAACTCAATTTTGACTTTTCAGTCGACCAATAAGATGTCTTGATTTTGAAATTGAGTTCTCCTATTAGTTGATACAAAACATCAATTTTTTTACAAAGCCTTTACGTACTTGTGAATTTAGTTGAGTAGGTTTTAAGAATTTCGTGATTGACAATGCAAAATCTACTGAATTATATGTTTACTAATCGTCGTGATCGACGTTGTGGATTCACCAAAGATATTTAAATAAAAAAAATCCATAACATTCAAGTGTTTTCAAAACTAAATACTCTAGCATTCTTCTAAATAGTTATAGATACTTAGGCCAATCCTTGAGATATTGTAGCCAATTATTAAGTTAAAAAATAAACTTTATTTGACCTTTTATAGTAAAACTATAATCCATACCTTTTTATAATATAATTATAATGATATAATCTATGCAACTTTTTTTTCAACAAGGTTTGAAAATTTTGTGGTCCTCTAAAATTATTTGTAGTTGTAAAAATCTGACTAAACTAACATGTATAAATAGCCTTATATAAAATCGTAACAAAATGGATATTGTATGTAAAATTTGAAGACATCCACATTTATGAAGGTTTTTTTAGTTTTTAAGATATAAAATGTGACTCCTCTTAGATGAATATTTTGAGATCAATTTGTGACAATGAATTAGCCTTTTGACGTATCATATCGAATACGGTAGTTCCACATTATTACGCTTAATTAACTGTGTACGTCGTATAATAATAAAAACGCCTATTCATTTTGACGTAAGTGTTTTAATAGTTACACTATAATTGTTTGGCAGAATAGAATTAATCATTACTATGGTTTGGTACTCTGGTCTTTAAGATGGTTTGTTTAACTTTTTCTTGGTGGTTATAGGACTTATAGTTGTCAAAGCAGTTGAGATGCATTTTCTTACCCATTGGCAATTGCTATTTACTTTAGTAACTTTTATCTTTAGTTTATACCCACTTTCTTATACTCTTTTACAAAAATGAAACCATGAACATAAACATGTTAGGCCGCATGGTTTTGTAATGTTGTAACGGGCTCAAGCCCATATCTAGAATGTTCTGTAGTGTACTATATAATTGTACCATGTAATCAGTTATTGATCAATCAAATCAAATCATTCTCATTATATGTTTCTACATGGTATCAAGCCAAAAATAATCGATCCTTCTTCAAACCCTAAAAACAGCCGCTCCAAATTTTTATTTTTTCCAGCCATCAAATTTGTTGGTCGTTTATGTTAATGTGTTGGTGATTTGTGCTAGGTCACAATCCGCACCTTTGGTTCCGTTACTTGTGCGTTAAAAGGTCACAAGTTATCTCGTGCTCGGTCACGATTGTCTTTATTTGTTACTGTCTTTATGAAATCGTTTGAATCAACCGGATTGTTTTTGGTTGTCATTGGCTGAATAATACTTTCACGTGACCAAGATATATATCTATTCAAGTAAGTTTTGTTTTATTGCTGCATATTGATTGGATGATGAATTTACTTTGTTAGTTAGTGGGACGGTGGATATGAATATGATATATTTTGGAGAGTGAATAATATTCATTTAGTAGGTATAATTGTTTGATTAAATTAGCACTCTTTGCTTTTGGGTTTTGCAACTGTTGGTCACACGTGGTCATTTAAATTCGATTGTGAAAGATTAGAGTTTATTGGGTGACTTTATTTTGGTTCTTATGGATGCCTATACGAATGCTTTAACTGTGGATCCATTATTGGTTGAGAAATTTGAGAAAATGAGACACCACACGAACACAGTAGAAACTAGGGAGAAAAATAAAACTGAAGAAGTTGTATTGAATCTGTTGGGTCGTTTTGATATCACTGGAAATCAAAACACACCCATCGCTCCTCAACCTACTATGCGTTACATAGCCCACCAAACCCACTACCCTACCCATATAATACACCATATGTCCACCCAGTTGCTACTAATGGGCCACCACCAGGTTTTGGTCTTCCACCGGCACACCAACCTGCCACGATCCAATACATGTCTCAGCCCACTCCTACGACGGTTCATGCTTCGGGTCAAATGGGTAACATGCCACTTGCAGGTACGAATACGGGTCAGCCGGGTCTTATTGGACAAACGGGTCAACTATCGGGACAAGAGACGATTTTACCCAATGCCTTTACTGCCGGGACACTTCACGATTATACTGGCACATGGAACATGGACACAGGTGCGAGCTCACATCTTAATGCTTCAGTTAACAGTCTTAGTCATGTTTTTAATACGTGCATGTATCCGTCAGTCTCGGTTGGTGATGGGCATTCTATTCCTGTCACCAATACGGGTCATAGTATTTTGCCAACTCCCTTTCGACCTCTTCACCTAAATAATGTTCTTATTACCCCGCATATTGTCAAAAATTTAATATCTGTTCGTCAGTTTGTTCGTGAAAATAACTGCACTGTTGAATTTGATCCTTTTGGATTTTCTGTTAAAGATTTCATGTCACGTCGGGTGCTTCTCCAATGTGATAGCACGGGGGACCTTTATCCAGTCACAGCTCCGTCTCCCATTCCTCAAGCTCTCCTTGTCAGTCAACATACGTGGCATCAGCGTCTTGGACATCCAGGAAGCGAAGTATTACGTCGTCTTGTCTCAAATAATTTCATTTCATGTAATAAAGAGAAGCCTCCCGTGCTTTGTCATGCTTGCCAGCTTGGCAAACACGTTAGACTTCCCTTTGCCAGTTCCAATACTGTCGTCAATTCTTGTTTTGAAATTATTCACTCAGATGTATGGACTTCACCAATTCCGAGTCTTTCGGGTTTCAAATATTATGTATTGTTCTTGGATCATTATTCACATTTTGTTTGGGTTTATCCTTTAATTAACAAATCTGATGTTTTGTCTAAATTTGTACTATTTCGTAATTATGTTCACACTCAATTTAAGTGTGAAATCCGGTCCTTTCAGTGTGATCATGGTGGTGAATTTGACAACCGTAACCTACATACTCTTTTCACCGACAATGGCATTCAATTTCGCTTTTCATGCCCCAAAACATCACAACAAAATGGCAAGTCTGAACGGATGGTTTGCACCATCAATAATCTCATTCGGACCTTGCTTTTTCAAGCTAACCTTCCACCAACATTTTGGGTTGAAGCTCTCAATATGACTGTTCACTTACTCAATATTTTGCCCTCAACTGCTATTGCCAACGAAATCCCTTATACCCGAGTGTTTGGCCAAACCCCGAATTATAGCCTTATACGCACATTTGGCTGCTTATGTTACCCCCACCTATATCCTAATCACAAACTTGAACCACGTGCCACACCCTCCATCTATTTGGGTCAAGCTTCAAATCATCGTGGGTATCGTTGCCTCGAATTAAACACCAATAAAATCATCATTTCTCGCCATGTAACCTTTGATGAAACTGTTTTTCCATATGGCACTTCTAAACCAACATCGGCACCCAACTACAATTTCTTGGATGACTTTCCCGATATAAATCCTCCATTCATTCCATCCGCTCCCGTTGTGCAACCCACTGTGCCTCAGCCCACAAATGAGCCAACAACACCAGTTCCCACCAGTCTCAATACTGCCCAACATGAGGTAGCCCATGACCCATCACCACCCGTCACTCAACAACATACTCCAAATCCATCACCACCCGCGAACCAACACCAACAAATTATTCCGGACCCTCCTCAAATTATTCCGGACCCCCCTCACAACCCAAACCCTGTCTCGATTCATCCCATGGTCACACGATTTCGTGTCGGGACTAATCGTCCTACTGAGCGTCTCAATATGCATGTGTCTTCGGTTTCACCATTACCAAAGTCCTATCGTGATGCGTCTAATGACCCAAATTGGCAAAATGCTATGCGTGATGAATACACCGCACTTATTAAGAACGGAACTTGGACACTAGTGCCTCGACCCACGGACACCAACATTATTCGTTGTATGTGGCTTTTTCGCCATAAGTATTTGGCTGATGGCACTCTTAGTCGCTACAAAGCTCGTCTTGTGGCGAATGGTAGTACTCAATTAGAGGGGTTGATGTAAATGAGACATTTAGTCCGGTAGTTAAGCGGGGTACTATTCGGACTGTTCTGAGTTTGGCTACTTCTCGACATTGGCCGATTCATCAGCTTGATGTCAAGAATGCTTTCTTACATGGTGACTTATCCGAGACAGTTTATATGCATCAGCCTCCCGGGTTTCGAGATTCTAAGCATCCTGATTATGTGTGTTTATTACATCGGTCTCTATGGGTCAAGCAGGCTCCTAGAGCTTGGTTTCAACGATTTGCATCTTATATCACTCGGGTTGGGTTTTCTCAGAGTCGTTGTGACTCATCATTATTTATATACAGACAGGGGACAAATACTGCTTACCTGTTATTATATGTTGACGATATTGTTCTGACTGCTTCTTCTGAGAGTTTGTTGCAACGAATTATTGGATCCTTACATCAAGAGTTTGCTATGACAGATCTGGGTCCACTTAATTATTTTCTGGGTATCTCTGTTACACGTGATTCTTCAGGGTTATTTTTATCTCAGAAGAAATATGCTATTGAGGTTTTAGAGAAAGCACATATGGTTAATTGTAATCCAAGTCGGACTCCTGTTGACACTGAGTCTAAACTGGGGGATGATGGTGATCCGGTATCTGATCCTACTTTATATCGGAGTCTTGCAGGTTCTCTTCAATATCTCACCTTTACTCGCCGGATATATCTTATGCGTTCAACAGGTTTGCCTTCATATGCAAGACCCTCGAGAGCCCCATTTCTCGGCTCTCAAATGGATTTTGCGGTATGTTCGGGGTACCTTAGAATATGGGCTACAGTTGTTTGCATCTTCTACTACATCTTTGGTTGCTTATTCGGATGCGGATTGGGCTGGTTGTCCTACCACTAGAAGATCGACTTCTGGGTATTGTGTATTTCTTGGCAACAACTTACTCTCATGGTCCTCTAAGCGTCAACCGACGCTTTCTCGTTCTAGTGCAGAAGCCGAGTATCGTGGGGTTGCCAATGCTGTTGCTGAGACTTGTTGGTTACGGAATTTACTACGTGAGCTACATGCACCTTTATCTTCCGCTACACTTGTCTACTGTGATAATGTTAGTGCTGTCTACTTATCCTGTAATCCGGTTCAAAGATCGCGAAGCACATTGAGATCGATATTCATTTTGTTCGAGACTTAGTTGCTACTGGTCAAGTTCGGGTTCTCCATGTTCCTTCACGTTATCAGTATGCAGACATTTTTACGAAAGGACTGCCGTCCGCTCTGTTTGAGGAATTTCGCACCAGTCTGAGTGTCCGGTGTCCTCCCGCTCCGACTGCGGGGGAGTGTTAGGCCGCATGGTTTTGTAATGTTGTAACGGGCTCAAGCCCATATCTAGAATATTCTGTAGTGTACTATATAATTGTACCATGTAATCAGTTATTGATCAATCAAATCAAATCATTCTCATTATATGTTTCTACAAAACAAAGATCATGTATGACAATTGGTACTAAGGCCAGATATAATGGCACCAAGAGACGAGAACAACACTGTTACATCAGTTTTCTTTTCCAAGACAAATTCATGACCAACTTAGTTTAATAAGAAGACCGATGACATAAAAAAAAACATACCCAAAAAATCAATTAACAAACACTCACACAAAATATTCGTTGCTTTTGTCTTTCAACTCGGTTGCATAAGTGCCCATTTCGTTCCTTTTGTCCATCTCCGGCGCGTCCCTTTGGTGGGTGTGTAATAGTGGCCGACACGTTAGCCAAGGCAACCGACCGACTTGTCGACCGACCATTACACCCATTCTTATTTTCTCTTGAACTTACCAAATACTGTAATGTGTAAGAAATGCTAGTGTCATTAGGGACGGAGCCAGGACCAAATATGCCGGGTGCACAAAATCTTTTGAATCGTAATAGTGGAAACACATTTCGAAGGACCGGGTGCATTTAAGATGTATTTAAAAAAAATCAGTGTTTTTTTCAAAAAATAACACTA
Source organism: Chrysanthemum makinoi (assembly GCA_910596185.1). Classification (NCBI taxonomy): domain Eukaryota; kingdom Viridiplantae; phylum Streptophyta; class Magnoliopsida; order Asterales; family Asteraceae; genus Chrysanthemum; species Chrysanthemum makinoi. Next base: position 324,132,844 of record OU343221.1, read on the forward strand.
CATCGAAAAAATCCATGGGGTTCCCAGGCACCCGCGGGAACCCCCTAGCTCCGTCCTTGGTGTCATACAAGCAAAATAATTTGAAATGGTAACACCAAAAATGAAATTTAATGTGTGAGGAGTAAAGAAAGGGTGTTGCCTTTTATAGCAAAAATGGATTTGGCTTAGCCAACTATAGTATGATTGCTGTTTTTTTATGCATGCTTACTAACTACAGCTGGTTGTTATTATGGTGTGATGATGTTGTGCTTTGAATCATCTTAATATTTGGCAAATTTCAACTGTACCTTTGCAGCTAGTCAAGAGTCATTAGTGCCACTACCATCATTTAGTTACGAGGATAAAGTGTGTTCCGCTTCCATGTCGGGTTTAAAGTTGGCAAAAGTTCGTTAGCCGTAGGTTTGTTACCTAGAAGTCTTCAAAAGATTAAAATCAGCGTGCCGACTGACTTTTCCTCAATGACGAGTTCATTCCTCCAAAAGTTCAATAGCACATTTGGTGCTCTACAATTGTGATGTAGGTGCAGTGACTCATCAGTTTAGAAGTTGTTGGTTTAAGTCATGCTTCACAGTCTGGGACGGAATGAGAGGGTTCCTGAGAATCCCATGAATTTTTTTGATTTAATGTTAATTTTTAAAAGAAAAAAAAAACATCGAGATTTCTTAAACGTATCTTAAATGCATCTGGTCCACGTGTTTTCAGTATTATTTAGAATTTTAGTAAATATGAATAAAAAAAATTATACATCCAATCATATTTGATTTTAGTTCTGTCGATATTCACGGTATTCACATAATGTGTACAATCTATATGGTAAAGCAAGATATATGCTCTTTACCTTTGAAAAAGTCGATTTGTTTACTCGGCTATTTGAAGTTGAGTTATGTCATCGTCAATAGTAATGACATGATTAATCAATAATGATCTATACATGATACGACACCATACCCCATAGTACTTGGAACGCGACATGTCATTGTAGTAATACACTTGTCATTGTAGTACAAGTATATGTATCAATTAAGCAGCTTGATGTCTAATATTGATTACCATTATTTAACTTCGCGTACCTTTCTAATTTTCTTCAACTCGTCTCGAATTAAGACAAGTGTCCCACGAGTTTAATGCATATATTAACTTAATTTTTATCATAAAACTTATACGTAACTACTTCGACTGATTTGTGTATAGTTAGTCAATTGCGTTCACAAATTTTTATCAAGTATACTAATGATATTATACGTAATGTTTACGTAAGGTACGTATTGAGGGTTGAGGTTAGTCACTCGTTTGATTTCCTACGTTCGGTAAGGACCTCAAGGTGTGACCGATGTCACGAGTTGGGGTAATACTTACGAGGTGACTAGTGTCTGTAAGTGTTAGTCGAGAATGACTTGGATCATTCTCTAGGAAATGAACTGATACTTATAGGGATGCATTTAGAGTTGAGTGCAACCCACAATCATGGATGCAATCCAATGGTTTATGGGATGTCCACGTGGTGGTCATCTGAGGGAACAATGATGAAACGTGTCGTGGCATCATTGGCTAGGACAGGTTCATAGGGTGTCACATGTACGTTATCACGTATCTGCGAGATGTCGTAGCACTACCTCGACTCAAATGAGATAATGACACGTGGTGGTTGTTGCAACGATCCTGACCTTGGTTGCCAGGTGAATCGTATCCTAAATCATGCTTATCAGGCCTGACCCTGATTGTGCTTGGTTGTGCTTCCCAGGCAGGTTAAGGTAGGGCCTAGCCTGGGTGAGCTCGTTTTGGCCATGTTTCGAGCATATGGGCTTTAGCAAGTTTGACTCGAGATCCCATATCACATACATATGATGTTAATTGTGTTTAAACTTGGAGAAAAGTTGCAACATATTAATCAAAACATAGATAATTTTATGTGATTCTAAATTTTAACCCTGGTTTAAAAACATTCATTCAAATCGATAGCTTAATTATTCATAATGTTGCGTGATTTATTTCATGTTTATCGTAAATCTCGTCGTTGAGGTGCCAAATGGTGGGTTACCCTAATCATATGGAAAACTAGTTATGCAACTACTACAAACTTTAAAAAATACATAACTTAGAGTTAAACTTCGTTAATTTCGTCTAGAATTATATAGATTAAAATGATTAGGGTGAATAATTGTGAAAGTGTCGTCAATCATTAACCATAAGTCGTACCTAGCCATTTACACTTACTCTGAAAATGACCCTTTTTTTTATTTATGTATAATGTCAAGCTAACAATGCATTTCGTGTTAATCACAACAAAAACAATGATATATAAGGACGAGTTTCAAAAACGAAAACGATGAATGTCCATATTTAACCAAGTAACGGGATTATTAAATACGTCTGTGCAGTCGTATCCAATCATTTAGCCAAAGATAGCGGACGTGCACGTATTGCACATATGACACGTGTATTCGTAGATATTTTTTACTATCAAAGTTGAAAAATAAAACAACTTATAAACATTATGAATTTATAATAACTATAAGACCTGCGGTATAATGAGTGTTGGCTCAAGCCATCACCGATGGCGTGAGGACCACATCGATGGATGGCTGATAGCAGCGGGCGCCGTGGCCACCAGCCTACGTGGTCGGCAATTTATTTATTTATTTTTACTATGACACTACTTTACTTTGTGGACCATTTTTTTGCTAGGGATGGAGGTTTGATGCCATGTCCAAATTTAGTGCCACGAGAAAAAAGTGTTGATGTAGCACCACTTTTTTCATCGCATCACCCACAACACCAATTGTACCTAACGCTCTAACAACGCATAATATGTACTTTGAGGTTTTGTTTTTTAGCGTAGTAAAAACTTCCATTTATTGCCTAAGAAAAGAATCTCGCCCCGCGAGTACGCCGGACCAACTATATTCAAAAAAGGCTGTTTGTTTGAACAAACTCGGCGACCGTATAACAAATTGTTACTTGTTGTTAAAGGATGTTATAGGTTAACAAAAGAACATGAATGTGTGCACGAGCCTTAAATGTTTTTTTTTTCTTTTTTGGAATTTATAAAGGGATATGTTATAAGAAACCCCCTTATGATGTGACAATATGGGATTTTAGTCAAAATGTACAAACCGCGATAGACACCGCATAATCTTCTGATGCGTGCAATGATTGAAAACCCCCTTATAAAAGGGTCTGTATAAACTGCCCTATTTATAAATTATGATTTAATCCCTCTAAACGATTGTACAAAAAGAGTACTATATTATACTATGTTAAGGGTGTGTTTCTTTTTAAGTTATGAGGAAAGAAACACACCCTAAGTCAAGAATTATCTTTCCCCATATTTATATTCGATTCGAGAAGGCATGCCCTACCCAAGCACCCCATAGACTGTCCCCGTATCGTCCGTACGGCGGCATACTTTTTTTTATTATTATTTAATTGTGTAGTGTTTAGGGTAGTGTATATGTATAGTGTATTTATTTGTGTATTGTTTTTATATGTATAGTGTATTTAATTGTGTAGTGTTTTTATATTGTATTTATTTTACGTTATGTTTTTTTAATTGTGTATTTGTTTTCATTTAATTAAACAATAACAATAAAACATTAAACAATTACAACATGAAAATTATTAATGTCATCTATAAGCTCATAGAGTATTCCACTCGACTGACATGCGTGATCAACTGGATTTCTTGCCAATTCCAGTGATGTCTCCAACGTCTTTATTCTTGCCTTCAACAAATTGTTTTGAGCCAATAGCATGTTGATCGTGTGATCTTTATTTTTGCAGTTTGAGCACTGCGTTGAAGAAGAGGCTTGACCAAAGTACTTTTGTTGAAATACTTCCTTCCACATAAAGTATCGACACCCATAGTCTTCAGTCCCTAGCTGTTACATGATGAAACAATTATAAGAAATGTATTCTTAACAAACAAGTTATTGATATATTTACGTAAATAAGCAAACGTTTAATTATTTACCTTTGATAAAGGACATGCATAATACTTCATACCACAAGTTTTGGGCTTGTGGGATGTTCTTTCAATCATAAATCCACGTCAACAACGACACAAGAAATGATTTTCTTGTTGCATCTGGCCAAAAAAATTTGTATAATTATTCAAAACATAAATCAGTAATATCATGGCTCACAAAATTAGAAGCTTCGAATACATAAATAACCAATCTTGTTATAGATTAATAGTTGATACATGGTTCACAAAATCACAATATAACTAGAAACTAAGATCAATCACACCCGAGGCGAAGTCGCTCCAATGATGCTGCCATCTGTCCCACACGAAACTCTAACTCTGAAATGCGTCTCCTCAATCCGGCAATCTCTCGCCGACTCGTCAACGCGAGACGGCTGTAACAAAAGATGAGGAAGAACCGGAGGATGGTGTATAAAATTCTCCTCATCTGCAGCTGGAGATATAGTTGGAGAGGGAGTCACATAAGATGGAGAAGAAGGCACATAACTGACTCTCAACACGAAGCGGTGTGTTGTTGACACAATGAATGTCCCTCCATGAATGTCATCCGATTCCTGTAACAAAAGATGAGGAAGAACCGGAGCATGAGCGTAAATCTGAACAAAAGATGACGAGTCGTTTACTATAAATTAGTAATCGTTTACTATAAATCAGTAATCCGTAATCGTCTATACATGCTTTGTCGTTTACAATATAAATCAGTAATCGTCTAAACATGTTTTGTCATTTACAATATAAATCAATAATCGTTTTCTATAAATCAGTAATCGTTTGCAACATATGTCTATACTACGTCCTTCTAAACATTTTCTGTCATTCAGCAAACAGATGTGCCCATCCCGCGGCCAAGTCATTTCTGAACCATCTCCATTGTGGGTGAGTGACCGGGAGTGGTGAGTTTTTGTCCAGAACCGCATGAACGAAGTGAGCAGCTTGGTCTTCCCCCACACGAAGAATCACAACAGGGGACAATATTTGTGCTGTATTTGGACCATCTCTCAGCGGAAGACACGTAACAGATTGTGAATTGGATATGCATACAATGGAACGGTTAAGAGCTGTAGCAATAGCCACACCCCGTTTCTGGCATAATCATCAAGTAACCGTAGGGTGCTGGACCTACTTCAAACCAATTCAGCGAGTTGACCAAAGTTGTAAACCATAACGTCCCCCACATTTGCATGTAAACTTCCCGGTGATTGTCTACCTCTTCCCTGGCAATTCTTCGAAGTGTGGGCCATATTTATTTGGGATGACCAAGACCTAAGGCAAGAGCTCGATACCCACAATTTCCATCACCTTCCTCGTTAAAGATCCCTAGGATCCATCGACGGAAAAGAGGTGGAATTCGAGCCATAAAATATTCTCTACTGTCATCTGGAATGTATAACCCGTGTCTTAAATCGCCCTCGCTAGGTTCTTCGTTCAAGTCGGGGACGTTAGAAGGCTCTCCCACGTATGAACTATGTCTCGCATTTTCTTCATTTAAATCTGGGACTTTTTTTAGGTTCTGTATAGCTTCTGCGGTGCCCTGTGGGGAGTTCTTTGTTCAAATCTGGGATATTTTGTTTAGCCTTGGATTTTTTGTCCTTCGCGCTCGGACGTCCACGAGTATTTTCTTTAACAGCAGGTTGTTGGGTTGACACAGATTCAGGAGCGTATATACCTCTGAGCATGTTTAACATATTTTTCTTGACAAATGACGATGCTTTGATAAAAACATTTTGGAAATTTTCTACGTCATTTTTACAAGAACTTGTTAGATCTTGAAAACTGATGATGTTGTGGTGGTGATGTTATGGTGGTGATGCTGTGGTGGTATCGTTGGTGGTATCTGTTTCGTTGTTTAAGTTTTTAGATCTAAAAATTTTTTACATCTTGAATCTTTTTATGAACTTGGAAAAAATTTGAGGTTGGTTAAGAAAAAGTTTAGTTTTCTTTGATTATCTAAAAAAAATTTAGATCTAAAAACTTGATCTAACAAGTATAAAACTTGTTAGATCTTGAAAATTGATGATGTTGTGGTGGTGATGTTATGGTGGTGATGCTGTGGTGGTATCGTTAGTGGTATCTGTTTCGTTGTTTAAGTTTTTAGATCCAAAATTTTTTTAGATCGTGAATCTTTTTATGAACTTGAAAAAAATTTTGAGGTTGGTTAAAAAAAAGGTTTAGTTTTCTTTGATTATCTAAAAACATTTTAGATCTAAAAACTTGATCTAACAAGTATAAAACTTGTTAGATCTTGAGAACATGTTTGGTATATGTTTCGTTGCTTATCTGTTTTGTTGTTATGTTTTGCAGGTTTGGGGTGCCTAAATAGCATGACCCTTTTGGGGCTGCAGGGGTGATACTCTAGCCAAGCACCCCATTATTCACTGATTTGGTAATGCAGTTTCATTACTGTATGGTAAAGTGATCATTTTAGCTCACTTTGCAACTTTAATGAAAAAAACTTGAGAGTTCTGGCATGGCACGTTTCATTACTGGATGGTAAAGTGATCATTTTAACTCACTTTGCAACTTTAATGAAAAAACTTGAGTGTTTTGGCATGGCAAAACTGATGATTTTCTATAAAAAAAAAAAGCAATGATGATTTTTTTTTAAAAAAACTTAAGAGTTTTGGCATGGCAAAACTGAATTTGCAGCCAACATGAGCTAAAAAGCTAATAATCTGAGCCTATTCGATAAGTTTACCTCTTGTGTGTCAAATGGTGAACTAGACATGGTTGTTGCTTGTTGTGGTGGACTCTAACACTTGGGACTGTGACACTTGTGGTCCTGTTGCTTTCTTGCTAGTTGTTGCTTGTTGTGGTGGACTGTGACACTTGTGGTCCTGTTGCTTTCTTGCTAGTTGTTGTTTGTTGTGGTTTTTGGAGATATTGCTAGTTGTGTTGTTGCTTTCTTGCTAGTTGCTGGGTGTTGTTTATAAGGTTGAATGCCTACACTTGTTTACTTTCTTGTGAACTTTTGCAGAAATGGAATCTGTACCTCTTGCACAATGAAAACGTGTTTGTGCTTGGCTTGGTTATACTGATTGCTTGGCTTGGTTAGACCTGTTGTGACTTGTTGAAAATGGGGTGCTTGGCTTGGTTAGACTGAGTGTTTGGCTTGGTTAGACCTGTTGTACATGTTGAAAATGGGGTGCTTGGCTTGGTTAGACCTGTTGTGACCTATTGAAAATGGGGTGCTTGGCTAGACTGCTGTTGTGACTTGTGAGACATGTTGTGACTTGTGAGGCGATGATGATAACATAAACCGAATGAACGGCAAAGTGATGTTTATCTCACTTTGCAACCTTCGAATTTGAGCCTTTTTCAAAAAAATTCTGAGGTGATGATGATTTTTGAGCCTTATAATTTTCCGAGGCGATGATGAAAACCGAATGGACGGTAAAGTGAGATATAATCTCACTTTGCAACCTTCGAATCTGAGCCTCAAAAATTTTCCAATTACGTTTTTTTCTAAAAAGTTATACAACAAAAAAAAACTTGTAAAATAAAACTTGTAAAAAACTAAAAAAAAACTTGTAAAAAACTTAAAAGTTGTAAAACAAAAAAAAACTTGTAAAAACCTAAAAAATTGTAAAACAATAAATAAAAAAACTTTTATCAAAAATTTCTGTAAACCAAAGTACCCAAATATCAATGATTGGCACGGAAATCGAGAAAAACATTCCACCCAATCATTGCCAATGATTGGCAACACCCCCTACATTTTCACTTGCTAGGCACCCCATAGCCCTTTGGGGTGCCTGCATAGTATGACCCTTCGAGAATTGATCATTGTTGTAGCCAACAACTATATATGTTTGGTTGCTAGAGGGCTTTTTTTTTTATATTTATACCAAACATCTTTATGATTTGTTATTTGGAAATGTTAATCCACGATATTCTAAACATTTTCGCATTATAATTACCGAAAACTTAGGTAAACTTGTTAGTCATGGACGCTCGACTGACTTATGAAAAAGAAAAGTGGTCATGGTCACAAACCGCATAGTTAGGGGTAACTTGATTAATAATGAGGCGGTCATGCTAGCTACAAATTCGCTGTTAACATGTCTAGCTTGGATAAACCGGTCACTTGTCTTTATTTAGACGGACGAGGAGAAGCTGAGTTTTTTATTCAGATGTAGATCAATGTATCCCGGTGACCGTTTCTGGCCTTTCTTTGGCCACACCCAACATGCACTTATTGAGTTTTGAACGTTTGACTTTTTGTGAGAAGATCAAGTGCCTCACTACTAGACCATTTGATGAAAGTTTTATTGTGAAACTTATATAATCATTAAATTGTTCTGAAAGTACATTTCATTTTTGAACTTTGTCTTACACGCACACTACCAACAACAAAATTTATATATTATTGTGATCTTAACAAGAATCCATCATGTTTTCTTATTTAACAAAGTAAGATTCCCCCTGTTGTTTATTTAAAAAAACATACATATACAATGATTGCATATCCAAGATACCTAAATTATTGATGTAGAAAAACAAAGTTCAACCAAAACGCCAGCACTTCTTCGTACGGCTGGACTAAACCACATAGTATAATACTCATTCACCAACTCACTACATTACAAAACAATACATGGAATGTGACTTATACAAATATTAGTAAGCAAGTTTTTAAGAACACACTTATGTTTATATGAATCAATTAGTGTTGTGTATAAATTGGCTTCAAAAGACAAAATGTGACCCAGACACCCAATGGTTGCACACATGGAAAGTTTATATGCACAAACTACAAACTACAAAGTACAAACTACAACTTACCATAGGTTAAATTCTTATGGCTTTGGTGTAAGAAAAGTAACAACTAGCTCTCATGACTTATGATGTATGGACTGGTACAATTCCTTTATATTGGGCCACTGGACTTTTAGTGGGCTATATATTCTGTTGTGCTTAATTGTCTATGAATTATAGTCCATCACAATGAGCCCAACATTTGCTGTTAAATGGATTGAAGACCCAACTTAGTTGTGTTTTGTACTTTTGTACAATAACTTAGGGGTGTTCATCGGTTCGGTTATTGGGTTATTTGGTTTTTTAGGTTAATTTTTGTTTGTATAACCGAAAATCGAAACGAACCAAATTCAAATTTGATTTAACTGAACCGAATAACTGAAAACTGAACTACTAAAACCGAAAACCAAACCGAATAACCTAAATTACATAATTTTAATTATTTTCTTCATTTAATTATATTTAGACTAAAATACATCGTTGGTCCCTAAACTTGGCAGGACGCATCGCGTTGGGACAAAACTCGGCCTTTTCAGCGTGGGGAGTCCAAACCTTGGCCTTTAAATGTCAAATCAGCCCCTTTGACCAATTCTCTGTTAGTCAAAGTCTGTTAACTTCCTCGTGTGCCTTGCACATGAGGGTAAAATCGTCATTTCATTGTTTTAGTTTATCACCCTTCATCTTCATCTTCCTCATGTTTAAACTCAGATTCCGGTTACCTTAAACCCAGAATCCGACGACCAAGAATTATATCATGATATAAAAAAGAAGTGAGGACTTCTATGCACCAACTTACATGACCTGTTATTTTATGGTTCTAGATCTTTCTTAATTTTAGCTGTGCAAGTGTTATGTGTTTTCATTTAATTTCCACATTTTTTTTAACAATCTATTATAACAAAAAGTCTCTGGTTCTAGTTAATCTTGTCTTATTGAGTTCAACATAAATCCTGGAATCCGTTTCTTTCAACCATAGTAACCCATTCAGAATTTTGGATATGTTTACAGGGACACAGCTGGGCAAGAAAGGTTCAGGAGTCTCATTCCAAGTTATATTAGGGATTCCTCTGTTGGCTGTTGCAGTCATTGTGTTTGATGTTGCAAGTGCGTTTTCTCTTCACCTTTTGAGTTTCAATATTCCTGTTTTTCTTTATCAACTTCTTTTTCATGCAAAGCCATGTGGAGTGATTATTTTTTTATTATTGGAATGATGTTTTTAACCATTCTGATATTTGTGTTTCCAACCACTTCTATATTGGGTGTAGGCCGACAATCATTTATGAACACGGCATATACTCATCCAACCTTGGATGATCTGTGTGTATGATTCTACATAAACCATACCAATATCGATATTTTTGAAGGTTAGTGTTTATATGGAAAAGGTTTTGTCATGCTTGGCTGTAGTTGAATTAGTTATAGTGCAATAGTTTTGCAATTTGTTATGCATTGGTGGTTACTGTTTGAAACTGTTCTTTGTTTGAGGTTGTTTCCTAGTTTATGGGCCTGTTTGGCAGGGCTATTTGAAAGAGCTATTAGCTTTTTGTTATAAAATAATCTTCTATAAATTAAGTAGCTTCGTTTGGATGTATTACTTACAAGCTTTTATTTCAAATAAATAGCTCCAAAATGAAAAGCTGATTCATGAAGCTTTTTAAATGTCTATGAGCTGTTAAAACTTTAAATTACTAATATACCCTCTAAACTTTTATTTACAATTATAGATTTGTCCTTTTATTTCATTTTACATCTTATAATTACATTTAACAGCTAATTTACCAAACACTTTTATTATAAAAAAATACAGCTTGTAGCTCATGTTAACAGCTTTACAGTTTACAGCTTACAGCTTACAGTTTACAGCTTACAGCATACAGCTTACAGCTAGTTTTGTTGTAGTCTAGACTTGAATCACTTGACGTATTTGAATCGTTTTAGCTGTTTTTTTTTTTTTTTTGTTTGGAGATCTTTTTAGTTTTTTATTCGGAAGCTGACAAAACGTTTGCAAACTGTTGAGCAAATGCATACATGGCTTGTGAGTGATTTCTTACTGGAATGGTATCATTTTACTTCCACTTGTTAATTATATAGTCCATTAATCAAATTCAAATGTTTTCCCCTTATATTTTCTTATAATTTGGGCATCAATTCAACAATAAATTAATCGTTTCTTAACCCCGTGCACAAATATGAGGAAGATACACATGATATAATTCTTGGTCGTCGGATTCTGGGTTTAAGGTCGCCGGAATCTGGGTTTAAACATGAGGAAGATGAAGATGAAGGGTGATAAACCAAAACAATGAAATGACGATTTTACCCTCATGTGCAAGGCACATGAGGAAGTTAACAGACTTTGACTAACATATAATTGGTCAAAGGAACTGATTTGGCATTTAAAGGCCAAAGTTTGGACTCCCCACTATGAAAAGGCCGAGTTTTGTCCCAACGCGATACGTCCTGCCAAGTTTAAAGACCAACGGTGCATTTTAGTCTTATATTTATTTTTTATCACAAATTTTTTTTAAGCTTAAATAATGTTATATTTATACTAAGAAAGAGTTTTAGTGATTTTTCATATGAATATATAGAAAAAACATATATTTATATGAATTCGGTTTTCGGTTCTCATTACCAAAATCATCCAACCCGATAACCGAATATTAGTTCGTTTCGGTTCGATTTTGACTAATTTGGTTCGGTTACGAATTCGATTCAATTTTTTCCAATTCAGATCGGTTTCGGTTTTCAGTTACTGTGGATATTACCCGATCCGTGAACACCCCTACAATAACTATTAAACTATTACTATTAGTGATTGTTTAAACTGCTTTGTTGTCTAATACAACAAACAAGTTGCTTGGTAAAGTGTTATACATAAGAAAATCCCAAATGGTTTGGTTTTGAGTCTAAAACCACAAATGACAAAAGAATAAGGAAAATGTTCGAAATGGACTACCAAGTTTATGTTTTAGTAGAAGTTTAGAGCAATGTTTTGAAACCCGGGTCGACCCGGCCGGGTTAACCGGTTGGACCGGTTCCGGGCAAAAAAAGGGGTCAAAATAACCCGGGTTTCTAAAACCGGGTTAACCTGTTAGACCCGCCGGGTTTTGAGTCACCCGGGTCAACCCGGTTCTCGAAACCCGGCCGGGTTTGGTTTTTTTCAAATTTTTTTTATAAAAAACGGGTTGACCCGGCGGTTGAACCGGGTTGACCCGGTTATTTATTTTTTTATATTTTTTAATGGAAAACCGGGTTGACCTGGCGGTCGAACCAGTTGAACCGATTGACCCGGTGACCGTTGACTCGACCGGGTCGATTATAAACCCGGTTTTCAAAACATTGGTTTAGAGTATTTAGTATTTCATTTTCTATATAACCTCTTAAACCATTATGACCTATTAAGATTCGGGGGTTGATGGATTATTATAATCTCTACTCAAACACGATCAATTTATTAACTGTATCAAGAAACTCAATCATAAACCGGACTCGAATAACACATGTAACTTGATTATAACCCGTTTAACATGTTTAATTAAATAGATCTAGCGTTAAATAAGGCGGATAGTTTGTCGATTTAACAATTTTAAATGCAAAAATGATACAAAGATATAAAAATGATAGAAATAACATACAAATAATCATATGACAATTTCAATGACATAAGAGTTATAATTATAATTGACTAAAGGTGTGTTTCTTTTTTCCCTTAGCTAAGGAATTCGGTCTATAAACCGATTTAATTCCACAAAAGGTGTAGATTGGCAGGAACAACCTGATCCCGGGTGCCTTTTGACACCAGACATTGTACAAACCGATTTAATATTATTTCTTTTCTAAGTGTGAATCACCATTTTTTTTAGTTGGTCTATATCCTCAAGGGGAAGTGATTTGCACACTCTATCATTTGATTTGCACACTCAAAATGTTTGTGTTATGTCATTTATACCTTTACATCACTTAATGGAGTGTTCAAATCAAAACACAAATATTAAAGGCATAAATGTCATCACACAAATTTTTAGTGTGCAAATAAATTGATGAAGTGTGCAAATCATCTCCCATCCCGAAGGCATGAATTTGAATTACTTCCCCATTATGTGGCTTATATAGATGTAGGACCAACATGGTCCTTTAGCTAAAAAATAAATAAATAAACCACCTAATTTTAAGTACATAACAAGATACATTAATCCAAATCAAACATAAAATTCTAGTTATATATTTTATTTTTAGAGGTTTATATACTCAAACGAGTTCACGGATTGACGTGCTTCAATACTTACTCAACTAAACACAACTCGGTTATTAAACGAGTTAGACGAGTTGACATTTTTTTTACCCAAACTTGTTTATCTTCAACTCAAACTTATTTACAGGTTCGTGTCGTTTTGAAAATTGTCTAACGCTAATATATTCTACACTTGTAAAAGGTTTTTAGATAACGCATATTAACTACACAGGAGTTGAGTGAATGTCTATTAAACATGTATTTTTAGTGCAAAATATATTAATTTTACTACTAAGAATAAGTTTTTGACTAACGAGTATTCACTTAATTTTTATTTTAATGTAACGTTTTTTTTATTCATGTTATTTGCGAAAAACGAGTCTTTCACTCACTTACATGCGGACTAATCAAAGTAATGTCGTGACAATTTACGACCTCTTCTGTAAACACCTCCAAATGTACATTTAGTGTGGTTTGAATCTTTTAAATCACCTTTTACAATAAAGGGTGTGTACCCTTTTTTAAATCATACCTATATTATATGCGGACTAATCAAGATTTAAAACAAAACCATATCGACATGATAAAAATACTTTGCTACCAACGTGATCGGTTTTAACGCCAAATATTCGAAAGTTGAAAAACTTGTGACAAGATTTTCGAGAAACTGATAGACAAAAATGTCTTGTTAAAAATGCTTGACAAATTCTAGATTATATATTGCAGATTTATACACAACAATATAATATATGTATATAGAATTCAAGCTTAAAATTGATGATGTTGGTTACTGGAAACATGATTAAAAACCGTAAAATTGAGGCGAAGGAGGTGACGGAAGGCAAAAAAACGATGCCTTCCTGCAAGTTTTGAGGAGGTTAAATTATAATTCCCCCAAGTTATAAACTTTAAGGGAGGGCAATATAGTCAATTTACAAATGTTTTTATATGTACAAATCTAATTCACATGTGTACATATCAATTCCTAATTTGAAATTCTTGAAAAACTTAAAAAATTAATGCAACTTATTACCATATAAAACTTAAACTAAAAATTTAATGAACCTTAACTAATTATCTATACTACATACTAGACGAGTACCCGCACCTAGCGGCAGCGATGTCTAGTTTTCTGCAAAGTTCCGATGACCCATAAGTTTCTTTCAACAAACTGTATTTGTAGCATTAGAGAATCATTTTCGAATAACTACAATTATGACGCGTGGTTGCATAGCAGCATAAATATATAGTTTTTTAAAAAATTATGTGGAGTCGATCTAAGTGTGTGAGTATATTTTCTAATAGGATTGTTTTAAGTTATTAAGATTTTTAGTAATAATAGATTCAAGCATTACAAAAAGCAACGGTATTATGTAGTTGGCAATATTATATTGTAGTTTAGAGGTATAGCCAACATGTGTGACCGCTTTTTCTTGTTTTGTCAGTAATTTATGCAGTGATAACTATTTTTTTTACATGTGTAACGTTTATCATTTGGTGTGTGGCTTTAAAAATTGTAACTTTGCAAATTGGATATCACCATAAAGATTATTTTGTACTATCAATTTGTATAGATATTTATGCATTGTTCAAAGCTATTTGTTTGAGGTACAAATAATTATCGCTAAAGATAACAATACTATTTATTTTTTGTGATTTTAATAAACTTACATAACATTATTGATACACTGGACAAAGGGCTATACAATATATATTAACTTTTAAACGACGATTCATATATGTTAGTCCCTTAAATGGTGCAAGAGCAACATTTTTTAAAATAACATTATACAAATGACAAATTACATGTGTCAAAGCAAAATAAACCAAAAACTACAATTACTTGGTCTCTCCTTTAAAAAAAATTGTCACGGGTTCCACAACTACTTCATCATTTCTCATATAATTTTGTCAAATTTGAAACCCGATTTCACTCGGGTGGTTCAACTGATTGAACCGTTCCGATAAAAAAACAGGTCGATTTAAACCGAGTCAAACCGATAGGTTGGGTCGAAAAAATGTCAAATTAAACCGGGTCAGCCCGCCGGGTTTGAAGCGTCCCGGGTCAACCCGGTATCGGTTTCAACAGGTCAACCCGGTATCGGTTTCAATTGGTTATTTTTAATTTGGTAGATGTGCTTTTAATTGGGTGTACAATGTGAATAAATTATTGTACTTTTAAGTAATGGGGTGTTTTAATAAGAGTATTAATTATATTATTTATTTCTCTCTCCATTGACCATGTTTTCAACATTCAACTTTCAACATTTTTCACTTTTTCCACTTTGACCATTTTTCCATTTTATATAGTATAGATAATAGAAAAACGGTCAAACCTTGAAAAGTGAAAAGTTGAAAGTCAAATGTGAGAGAAATATATTGTGTAATTGTTAGGTCATTAGATTTACTACACAAGCTTTATAGAAAGAGATAGAGAGACGATTGAACAATATCCAAACAAACACACGCGTATGAATGTAGCTGGTTATGCATAAGGAGTGAATGAAAGATAATATTGAACAACCAACCCTCAAGTGAGGGTTATACAAGAGTATTTATCGGCAAGGAGCTAGGGCAACACTCCCACTCCTTCCCTTTTCCTTATTGGACATGGGCCTAAGCTTATGGGCCTTCTACATAAGCTTGACCTTAAACAAACATAAAGGCCATAATAAGCTACCTATTACATATGAGTAACTAACACTTGAATTAAGGTTTAGGAGTGATTCCAACAATCTCCCCCTCAAGTGTTTGTGATGAGTACGGTGAAAGCGTTGATGTAATAGTAGCTTTGACGTCTTCTGACATTCTTCTTTCTTGTGAGAAGAATTGCCTTGATTCGAACAATCTCCCCAGTGTAGAGAGATAGTTTTCTTTGAACTGTTATGCTTTGACGTCATCTTTAACTTTGTTCTTAGATCATTGTTCATTGTGATGAAAGTGATAGTATGTTGTTATCTGCATCAAGACTGCCTCAGGTCTGCTTCGCTGCTCCAGTGTCTCCACGTCATTCTTCAACATGCTCACATGCTCTTTTAACGTTGGAATTCAGTACTGATGAAGTTCTTTAAGTCTTTAACTTTGTAGATTCTTTGATTTGACGAAGAATCATTCTGACTGTTGTGTTGCTTTTGGATAGAACTTCTATTAGTGATGATGTTGGCGTGAGCATGAGAAGAATCTGCACGATCATTCCGCTCCAGAGCTTCCATAAGAAGAAAACATTAAAACGGTTAGTAATAAGCAGATTCCGGCACTTACAAGTTTGAACTTCGAGAGTGTTATCAGCATAGTGTGAAAACACAACTCTAATTCTCACAAAGGCCGTTCCTGAACCGGAGTCCCACAAGTGAGATAACACGATGTACCGAAGTACACCTACGATTCAGATGAGTCGTTGAGGTACACCGAAGCATCACCTCACGACTGTAGACCGTTTGAGACCACTAAGCGCAATCCACGGGGAGTTGCCGAAGCTACCTGCTGTCAGGGCTTTTTGATGTTGACCCTGGCAGGAGTTTCCATTCAATCACTGAGGATCACAAATGTGAACCTCTCATAAATGTTCTCGACAGATTGCTAAGATCTGTGAAGGACTCGATAATGTACCACTGAAATTCTCATTGTTGAACTTCAAGTGATGAATTGTCAAGTGTACCTAAGAGATCTTTTGATGAATCTCGTGGCTCTAGACTCAATAGTGCGTTTTGGTTTCCTGAGCGGAGACTAGGGAGAGGGTCTCCTTCTTCAATATCAGCAATCTCTAAGAGAAATCCGATAGTTTACGTAGGGTTCCCTGTGAGAATGAAACAAGCTTCTGTTGAGAGAAACTTGAGTGGCTAAGAAGGTTTAGTGCATGCGTCACTGGGTCCATGACGACTTTTAATCTTCAATACCGGTGTCATCTAGTGACAACCAGTAGCATATGAATTGAACCCGGTGTCTGCCCTAAGTTGAATAATCTGGAGGGCTATTTCTTTTCACCCTTTTCTTTACATTTCTTTTTAATTCTTCAACTCCTTCTTTCTCCGATTCTCATTTTCTCCTTTTTACAATCATACCTAAGGACTTCTAAATTCTAACTATTTGTGGTGTCCTTGGGTAGATCCCTCCGGCTCTGGCGGATCATAGGACGGTTATTCCTAACCTTAGTCACCTTATAACTCCATGACTAACCTTTGTTGTCATAAAACCATTTACTTGAAAAATCTCGCTCAGTGTTTTTGAATGAAAACATTTTTGAACCACTGTTGAGATGAGATTTTGCATAAATACTCCCCCTCCACATGTGCTTAAGAGTTTTAACGGTTATTTGCACAGTGAGGAAAGAGCGCGCACATTTTGAATTGATCAACTCAAGATAGACACGGTTACGTGACATAGTTAAAGAGTTGCATTGTCAGCTTTTAGGTGACTACTAACTCTAATAACTATCTTGAAGGTGTGGACAACCCCGAAAGGTTGTCAAACCCGTCAAGGTTAATGTCTACCAAGAGTTTCTCGAATGGTACATTCTACTCGGACAAGTCCTTTGCGAGACACGTTTACATCACTAGCGAACTAGCTTGAAATTATTACCCGTCCCGGACAAGTCTTTTCGAGTTACTGACAGTTAAGATCTCGTCAATTCTTGGGTTAAAGTCTTTTCACACGAGAGTTCACAACATATTTCTTATCACGTATTTTCTCCCCCTCAAAAATGGCATATAAAGTGTTATTTTTGAAAAGTTGATAATAAATATGACCATTTCGAGTGTTGCGGGAAGAATGACCACTGTGAACAATTTGTGAACAAAGTTTTAAGTCAAGTACTCCCCCTCAACGAGTGATATAGACGGTTGAGGTTTTGAAAATCATAAGGGAAAGTACTTGTTCTTTTGAGCAAAACCTTGAAAAGTGAAAGGTTTGATAGGTTTTACTCAAAAGTAAGAAGCTTTCGCTCCTTTTTATAAGGATTGTGGCACTGAAGCGTACCACAGGGTCCTTTATTTACAAGTACGGGTTGTACACTGTAATATGTGCACAAGCCATTGACAAAATATATCATACATCCAAAGTTATAATGAAAGAAGCAGTTTAAGGGGTACCAGGTAGTCCAGAGATATCGCCAGGAGTGTGAATCGGGCGTTGAAAGCCGATGATGTTTCTCCTGGGTCTACCACCAACATAGCTTTCCAATCTTCTGAACTGATCCCTTCTATACAACCGTTCATCAATCATCGTTATGATCCGCTTCACATCCCTTCGATCCTGAGAATTCCATCGCTTAGGAGACCCGATCTTTTGGTGTATATCCTTCAACTGGTAAGCCAATCCGTCCCTAACCATCTTCAAAGTGTGATCTCCAAACTTGTGAAGATCTCTGCACGTCATCAAGCAATTTCTTTGATGTTCACTACGGTAAACGACGCCGAATGGTTTGCTGATGAGTGTAAATTGTGAGAGCTGGTTGATGTCGGAAAGATCAAGCTGCGGTGGAGTGAAGTTGACACGGGTCCGATAAGATTCAACTGCCAACTGGAGATCTTCTACACGTTCTTTGATAACTATGCGTCTTATGAAGATGAGCACTGACTTGATGAATTCACGTTGTACTTCAGTGGAGAATTGTCTCATACGACCCTGTACTTTGGCAAGGTACATGTCTTCGATGTCGTTGATAGACAAATTCTCAAAGTCAGCTTCAGAGAATGCATAATCCCTTTCGTCTTGTCTTTTGACCACAATCTTCTTGAGATACGTGTAGTCCCATTTGGACGAAAGATCAACGTGTTTGATGGCAACGATGTTTTTAGTACTGAACACTGCATGTTGAGACTTCTGGACCTGGCAGCTTCTGTAGTAGATTCTTCGGCGTTCCTGCCAATGATGAATCCCGTACATTGCATCTCGGTCGTATGCTTCCAATTTGTTGGAGAACAAGTGATTAGCTCTTTCCTCGATAGCTATGCAGTTTGAGTATTCGGCTGCTGGGAATGGAAGTGTCAATGATGTAGCGTATTTTCTTGAACCATCACCACCGTGAAGAAGAAATTCCAAGTCTTTGTTGAAGAAGTATCTGAATGGGATCCTAGGCTGATCTGGTTGGCCGATCGTTGGTAGTGGTCTAGACCAGTCGGTATAATAAGGAGGGTTGTCCTGCTTCGTAAAGTCGATGTTTGCTTCTGGGTTGAGCCAATCCATGTTATTAGACATAGCTCGAGCAATGTTATCAAGGTGATATTCGACCTCGATGGAACTTTCTGAGCTATCTTTCCACAATTGAAAAGCTTCATTCTTGATTCACCGCAACTCAGATTTCGTCATCTTCTTTACTTTGAACTTTTCTTGCAGAATTTTAGCATGCTCCAAAGTATTACCGTCTACCAGATCTTGACCTTCTTCAGGGTAGGGAGTGGAATTGACAAGTGTAGAAAACCATTCAAATTCCTCTGTTGTATCTTCATCTAGCCAGGATAGAACGTCAGCCTTGGGCGCCTTCTTCCTCTGTTTCTTAGGCTTAGATGAGGGTTCTGGTTTCTTAACTTTGTCGGGAGAGGCGGGTTGTTGTTGGGGCTCATGATATTCTTCATCGTCACCCCCCGTATACTCAAAATGATCACCGGTTTTCTGAGTCTGGGGAGGTGTCTCATAATCATGAGGTTTATCTGCAGAAGAACGAGGAGGAGATCTTTTTGGTGGTGAGGTCCTTCGGGGTGGAGGTGGTATTGAGGAAGATTCACCAGATTTCTTTGGACGTTTAGGTGCAGAGTCTTTGTCCTTATCATCGTCATCTCTTGGTCGTTTAGGTTGACTTGCTGATTCTTTGCATGAAGTCCTGAGTTGATAGTCTAATAGAGTCTCAAAAAATTTAGCTTCATCCGAAGTGAAGGATCCAGCTCTTTTTGACATTTGCATCACCAATTTAGCGATTAACTCAGTTTCAGAAAGGTCATATTCTTTGCTCATTATATTTTTAACCAATGCAACGATGTTTGGAGTAAGTTGTCTGGAGAATACTTCTCGAGTCACATCGGGGACAGTATCGAGAAGAAACTTGTGAGTATATTCTTTTGCTGTCTTTTCCAATTCCTTTTGGAAACCTCCACTGATAAACTTCTGGATTTGTTCCCTTTCTGTCAACAATTCTTTTATCCCTTCTTGAAGAAAGTTGATTCTGTCAGCAAGTTGGTTCAGTTTTTTGTTGGTAACATCCTTCTTCCGTACTTGCTTGGCAGCCTTAACAATCCTTGTTTTAGCCCGGGATAACCAAGAGTCTGTTGGTTTCTTCACAGATTTGGATGTTGATTTGGTTGATTTCTTTGATGGTGATGGTGAAGAGTGAGAAGATGAATCTGATGATGATGAGATATGAGGAGACTCCGGGTCCTTTGGTGGCTCAGAGGTTTCTTCCTTTGACCGTGCAGGACAATCTAGAAGAAACTTATCATACTCAACATCTTCTTCATTTCCAGACTTAGCTTGTTCATCTGTCTTTATTTCATCACCAGAAGTCTTTTCAGTCTTTTCCTTTTCCGGTTCTTCAAAGTCATACACAAGAGTGTCCTCCACACGTGTTTGTTGTTGAACCAAAGAGGTGACACCAGATCCCTTATCGGGTTGATTAACCGCATCAGGACCTGGTGAAGGTTGAGCTGCACCACTTGACCCTCCGGGGCCACCCATTTGATCTTTTGCAAATTCTTTTGCCACGTGTTGGAGTCTAATGAATTTGAACTTCTTCCTGTATGAAGTATCCAGTTGCTCTTCTTCATCATCTGAGCTTTCTTCATAGGGCACAAGTACCGGAGTCTTTCCTTTTCCCTTGTCAGCTGGAGGACTAGGAGGTTTAGATACCGTTGTAGTGTCATCTTTAGCAGTTTCAGAGTAGAAAGTCTCTTCATCTGATGCAGTACCCTCAGAGTCCTCGTCTTTTAGCTGTCTTTGCGTTTCAGGCTTAGGTTTGGGAATAGGAACAGCTTCCTTGGAAGGAACTCTCTTTTTGCTTGGAGGAGTCCTTTTGGGAAACTTTCTTTGATTCTCAGTGCTTGCCGCACTTCCTGCACTGCCTCTTCTGGTTCTCCTTATAGGTGTTCCAGAAGACTTCTCATCGAGATGACCAACTTTGCCTTCTTTTACTGCTACTTGATACCTTTTGTATGTCTCGAGCTTTTTGATATCTTTAGACAGAAGGTGATCAGGTAATACAACACCCTGTTTCTTTGTTGACGATTCCTTGATTCTGACTGATAGGGTAGGTTCAGTCAACATATCGTGATTGTCTGGGTCATTGAGCCTCTGTGGAATATCGGGATGAAGACCAAGTGCTCTCTGGATCAACAATTTTGTGTATCTGACATAGGGAATCTTTGAGCCAAGTTTCTTGTGAAATGACATCATGTCTTCCCATAACAGTGCTTCAATTTCAATGTCCTTCTTGTTGATTAATGACCAGAAAATTTGCAGTTCCATGAGCTTGGGATGCTCATATCCACTGTCACGACCAGAGACTGATTTGGTGATGATGATGTAGAGGGTTCTCCACGGTTGAGGAATGTTCTTAAGGTCCACATGAGAGTGCTTAGTAGCAATTCCTGAAACTTCATCATAGCCAATATCAATCAGGAATTGAAGAACTGTCTCCTCAGTAGGTGTGGCAAAGAATTCGGTTGGCTCGATTTCAGGAATGAGAAGAACAGCCCGTAAGTCTGCTGAGTGATGGAGACTTGTTTGTGATTCAGAGTCACAGTCACTGCATTTTGACCCTTGATCCTTTGCATTGAATTCCAGAATTGTTGAATGTAGATCTCTGGTACTGTAGCAGAGTGTGAGAGCATGTTCTGGTAGGGATGATTCTTTAGAATATCCACCGCAATAAGACAAGAAGATTCAGAGCATGTGAGTGTATCAAAGTCAACCTTGAGGTTGTTCTTTCCAATCTTTCTCGGATAGCCATTGGGGAAGATATCAGCAATTGTGAGAACTTCTGGTGCATCCACATTCATTTGAGCGGCCATGTCGTGATCTGAAATAACATTAGCCAAAAGAACCAACATATCGAAAGACATAATGTTAGTCAACAGAAGGTTTTATTGTCTAATTATTGAATGTACAGTGTTAGTGATTGTTACGAGTCCTAAGTCACTTGTTTGTCCAATAGTCCAATGACGTCGTGAAACGTTCGTGAGTTGGTTAACTTTAAGTTTTAAAGTTTATGTTATCACTTATAGTTCACAACATATCAAACGTTTGAGTTTATTAGTGACGTTATTGGATTCGTGACGTTATGATTCGTTTATTTACAAGTTTGCACGCGTAACAATTCAAAACGAAGGTTTGATCAAGGCTTATGCGTAGGAATAGGAGCTTATGCGTAAACAGGGGTTATATGCGTAGGCACAAGCTTACGCGTAGGAGTCTGTCTTACGCGTAACAAATGTTACGCGTAGGAACAGAGTAACCTTATGCGTAGAGCTTACGCGTAGGCGTATAAAGACTTTACGCGTAAGGCTTACTCGTAAGAGTAGACCTTATGTGTAGAGTCACTGTTTACGCATATCCTTCACAGGATACGCGTAGTCCCATTGTAGAACCTTACGCGTAATAGTTACGCGTAAAATTTCTCTTACGCATAACTTTCTACGCGTAAGGTGATCCTTATGCGTAAAGTAACAAAGACCTTGATTCTGAGTTTTATGCGTAGCAAGCCTGAAATAAAAACATCATATCATCAATTTTGACTTATACATTCAATCTTAAAACAGATCAAGGCATGAAAGCATGTTAAGCAGTTACGCGTAGAAAGTCATACGCGTAAGTCAAAACCCTAAGGTTCATGAATTACGCATATGATTTCTAGCCATAGGATATGCACCAAAGTTTTTCTGGTAGTACTAAGTAGTTATGTGAGTGATATAGCCAAGTATTAACATCCAATTCGCAGTGAATCAATAATACCCAATTCTCAAGAACATTAAACCCTAATCTCTAATTCTCAAACAATTAGTGTTTCTGGGTTGATCTAAAGCCTTGATATCATCAATACATCATTATAACAACATCACACAACTATCATTTTGACCAAAAACCTTCACATTTGAAAACACCCAAAGCTACGCATAAACCCTAATTTTCAAATTCACTCTATTCGTATATCTGGGTTCGTTTTGAGGATAGAAAAAGTATCATTGATGTTATTAAAACGTTTTAACACAATCCTTTTAACCACAAACACATAAACAAGATTATGTGTTCATACGCATACGCGTAGAACACAAAATCGTCCATAGTTAAAGTTCCAACCGTTAATTTTCCAAACGATTTAAAACCTTTGTTTGTAATCTTGTTAGGAACACAAAGACACTTACAAATTGAAGATCTGAAACACGGATTTCTTGAACGAATTTAAAGCGTAGGATTAGTTAGGTTTGAGTATTAAATGTGAAGTGAAATAGTTAGGTGGGGTGTTTTTAATAAAATGACTTTAACTTTTTGGCAGTTTTGGTCCCCCTCACTTTTTCATTTTCATCCAAAGCCATATAACTTCCATTTTGGTTACCAAATAAAAGATTTTAGGAAATAACTTTGACGACACGCTCCCTCGACTTAAGAAAATGATGAAAGGTTATAAATTTTAGTCCGAGGAGTGTCAGTTTAACCAGGAAAGTTTACCACCATTGATACAAGAAACAACCAACATAGAGTAACATGCAAGTACACGGATGTTTTTGAAACAGTTAAGTATATATTTTCTCCCCCTCAACACTTGATCGGAAAAATATTGAATTTTGAAAGAGTATAGTGTTGACAGAAGAAATGTACTTGCAATGTTGAAAGAAAAATTAAATAGAAGAGTATTTTTGTTGTTTTATCAGATTTTATATTTTTGTATTTTATTTTTGAAAAAATTATTTACAAAAGAGAGTTTGGTGGTTGACAGGTTTTTAAGACTGTTTTAGGAGGTCATCCAATTCCACTTGAGTCAAACACCTCATACCAATTCGGTGGACCAACTCAGTAAACCTAGCGGGAGGCAAGGCTTTGGTGAGAAGATCTGCCAATTGGTATTCTGTACCCACAAAATATAATTCAACAGTACCCTGTTCCACGTGATCCTTGATGAAATGATATCGAAGATCGATGTGCTTTGATTTCGAGTGCTGAACTGAGTTGCACGAGATCGCAATGGCACTCCGATTGTCGCAGTACATCGGGATTCTGTCAAACACGTAACCATAGTCTTTGAGTTGTGTTCTCATCCAAATGACTTGAGCACAACACGCCGACATGGCTACATATTCTGCTTCGGTTGATGACAGCGATGTACAATCCTGCTTCTTCGATTGCCAGGACACCAGTTTATCACCAAGAAATTGTAGTGCTCCTGAAGTACTTTTTCGTGAATCTAAGCATCTTGCGTGGTCAACGTCTGAAAAATCGATTAGTTCAAAACCAGAATCCTTCGGATACCAGATCCCCAAATTAATGGTTCCTTTTATGTATCGGAGGATTCTTTTAGCCTCAGAGAGGTGGGTTTCAGTTGGTCGCGACTGATAACGGGAGCAAAGATATACAGCAAAGTCAATATCAGGTCTACTGGCTGTTAGATACATGAGAGACCCAATGATACTACGGTATTTGGCAGGGTCAACCAATTTCCCATGTAAATCAGCGTCCAGTTTCTTGGTATGTGCCATTGGAGTGGAATAAGTGTCACAGGTTTTCATTCCAAATTTGTTTAACAATTCAAGGGCATATTTGGACTGACTCAAGAAAATACCACGGGGTGATTGATGAACTTGCAGTCCTAGAAAGAACGTAAGTTCACCCATCATGGACATTTCAAAATTTTCCTTCGTTAGTTTTGCAAAAGCTATTGAGTACTTTTTATGTGTAGACCCAAAAATGATGTCATCCACGTAAATTTGAACAATTAAGATATGTGCCCCGTGATATTGTATAAAAAGAGTAGGGTCGACCGAACCTTCGGTGAAATTATTAGCAATGAGGAAAGATGATAGCTTATCGTACCATGCCCGAGGAGCTTGTTTGAGACCATAAAGAGCTTTGTTGAGTTTGTAAACATGGTTTGGGAACTCGGGATCAACGAATCCTTCTGGTTGGCTGACATAAACCGTTTCTTTCAGTTGTCCGTTGAGAAACGCAGTTTTGACATCCATCTGAAAGACCGTCATATTCATATGAGCCGCGAACGTGAGAAAAATCCTAACAGCCTCAAGACGAGCAACCGGAGCAAATGATTCTTCAAAGTCAATACCCTCTTCCTGTCTATAACCCTTAGCCACCAGACGTGACTTGTTCCTGATAACGTTTCCTTCAGCATCCAATTTGTTTTTCCAAATCCATTTAAGACCAATGACGTAGACCCCTGTTGGTCTTTCAACCAGTTCCCATACTTAAAGACGTTTGAATTGGTTGAGTTCTTCTTGCATGGATTCGATCCAGTTGTCTTTTTTCATTGCGTCTTTGATGTTTTTAGGTTCAGATTGGCAGACAGTGAGTGCATAAATGCAATGTTCACCATCTGAGTGAAGGCGTTGTCTCGTAACGACTGATTGATTCGGGTTGCCAATAATATTTTCCAGAGGATGGTCTTTTGTCCATCTATGTGTGGAGGGTTGATGTTGGTATACATTGTGCAGATTCTGAGGATTCAAATGGTTTGTTGATGATTCCGCGACATCGGTGCAAGTGTCATTAGCAAAAGGGTTAAAGAACGCATTTGGATCAAAATCTGCAGGTGGGGGTACTTCATTCGAAACATCATCAGCCGGTTCATCATTGTTGGAAGCGGTTTGTTCAACTGTTGTATTGGAGTCAATTGGTGGTGCTTCTTCAACCGTAGTTGTTGTAGCAGGTGTATCAGGTAAAAGAGTATTATCAGGTTGAGCAGCAGAAACAGCGGATACACCTGGAGCACGTTCATCAATATCGTCCTGAACAGAGGAGCAAATAGGCGTTCCATTTGTTGACGAGTGAGTGGGGGCTTGGTTGGTGATGATGGGGTTTGAAGGAAGTTTAAGCGGTTGTGACCGGGTTCTAAGCTGTTATACTCAGAAGCCATTTCCGTGAGTTCATCAAAATGAGCATGAATCGTTTCCATAACCTCCTTTGTTCGACGATTCCAGATTCGGAAACCTTTAGAATTATCACAATACCCAATAAAGACTCCAATGTCAGCTTTGGCTTTGAGCTTTCCAAAATCATCACGATCATTATTCGGATAGCAAAGAGATCCAAAGACATGAAAGTGTTTGAGATTCGGTTTTCTGTTGTGGACAAGCTCGAAAGGTGTTTTGTTGTGGCGTTTAGTAATCATGGAGCGGTTTTGAGTGTAGCATGCAGTAGATACAGCTTCTGCCCACAAGTAATCTGGGAGTTTAGCATTGATTAACATTGTTCTTGCAGCTTCCACCAGCGTTCGGTTTCGTCTTTCAACAACTCCGTTTTGTTCAGGTGTACGAGCAATAGATGTTTGATGCTGAATTCCCACTTTCTCATAAAATTCACGAAGGGTTTGGTTAACAAATTCAGTTCCTCTGTCTGTTCTGATTTTTCGGACGGTGTTGCGGAGCTGAACCTGTATTTTCGTGAGAAAGGTGATAATCATCTGTGGAGCTTGGTCTTTGCTTCGAAGAAAGTAGACCCAAGTCCAGCGTGAATAGTCATCAACAATTACTAAAATGTAGCGTTTGCCATTGATCGTTTGCACGCGCATCGGGCTACACAAATCCATGTGAAGAAGATGAAGCACATGCTGAGAACTGTGTTCCACCTTTGAGGGAAAATGAGCACGTGTGCTTTTCCCTTGTTCACAGGCTGAGCAAAGGTGATCTTTTGAATACCGAAATCGTGGGAGTCCTTCAACTAGTTTGTGTCGAGCAAGGTTGGTGATGGTTTGAAAGTTTAGATGTGAGAGACGACGGTGCCATAGCCAGGATTTCGTTGATGTTGCCTTTGAAAGTAAGCAAATGGGAGATGAAGCAACCATGTCTTGCATAGAGATAGTGTAAAGAGTTGAATTACGTGAGCCAGACATAAGGTCGTTTCCTTGTAGATCACGAATGAAACAAGTTTTCTCCCGAAAGCAACTTCCAAATCTCCATCACAGAACTGACCTACTGAAAACAGATTGTGACCGAGGCCTTCCACATAATAAATTCTGCTAATTTCAATGTTCCCATTGATATAGTCTCCGTAGCCCATGATAGCTGCGAAGTGATCATTCCCGAATCCGACAGTGCCAATGAACTTTGCAATAAAGTTTGATAACAGTTTAAGGTTGCCTGTCATGTGTCGGGAACATCCGCTATCAACAATCCAGAGAATGATCGTATCACCGCATTACATACGACGACACAGATGGAATAGAAGTAGATGTGGAACCCGAGATGTTAGAGGGTTCCGGAGCAGTTATAGTAGACATACACACATCAATAGCTTTAGGTATCCATTTAAATCTTAGTGTGTTATATATCCATTTCTGCCATCTCCAACTAGTATTTGCTTTAGTCTTAGTGAATGCACTAGGTGGTACTACATTCCTAGGAGGTGAGACTGGAGCTACTGAGGACAGAATGCGTTTCTTAGAATCTAAAGAGGGCGGTCTACCAAGCACAGACTTAGAAAGATTAGTGGGCCTAGAGGTATTGCGGTTCTTAGGATTCCTTAAACGAGAGATGATAGCTTTAGCAACACATTTGTCATGACAATCAGAATTCATACTTTTGCGACAAATAACACAAGGTGCATCGGACTGAATATCAAAAGTGCTTAAAGGTTTAGCATTCGTTACATCACTATTTCTATTACATTTGCCAGACGCAATATCTATAGTGGAAGCAACATGAGTCTTATTCATAGTCCTAGGGTGTTCTTCTACTTTAGCATTCCTTATTGATCTTTTCTTAGGTCGCAACTTCCTATTCTTCGATGTAGGGCTCCTAGGCTGTGAAGTGCGGACGTTTGGAAAAGACGCAACTATTCCTGTTTCAGTAGAAGTAAGCACGTTAGCTACTTGTGATTTGGCAGTATGGATTCTAGGTGCATGATTACTAAGTGTTACTGGTGCTATCACAGTAGGCGGAAGTAGTTCATACTTTCCTAACATTTCTCTTAACTTGAAGATAGTGTGAATCAGATCTTGATTTTCAAACCGAATATTTCCAGCAAAGTGCAGAACTTCTTTAGTGTGTGTAAGATAATGATCAAGTTCATTTGATGCTTCATCACGAGTCTTTTCGAGTAAATCAAATATGACACCATATTCCTTTTTAACTTTTACAAGTTCTTGTTCATATTTTGAGATTTGACACTTAAAAGACACGTTTTGATCATCCAGTTGCTCAATTTTAGGATCAGAAGATTGTGTACACAACTGGGCGATTTTGTGTTGAAAAACAAGTTGTTGATCGTGAATATCTTTTTGACACCAATTAAGACGACGTATTGCATTTGAAAGTTCGTGTGATAATCGTTTATTTTCAACTTTGAAGGACTCGATCTGAAGCACATTATCAGTGTTCTCAACATTTACTACAGAAGCAACAATATCAGCAGAGATATAATCAAATGCATATGATAACGAATTCAATAGCACAACATTATGGACATCGGCACAGATGACATCTTCCAAGAGTCGATCAACATCTTTTCGTAACAGTTTCTTTTTACGTTTAGTATTAGAAATAGATGTTTCGCTTTTTCTCAAAACGACCTTCATTAATCCAAGTTCCTTATGAAAGTCCCTTTCCCAAGACAATGCACAAATTTTCAAATTTTTAACATTTGGTAAAAGATTTTTCTGAAAAATGTCTCTTTGTTCTCGCCCAGAGGCGATTGAAAATGTTGAACTTTGATTTCAGAATGATATTCTATCTCATGTTGTAAAGTTTTGAGGTCACCTATGAAAAGGTCAAAATATCTAAGAATTTTGCGATTTTCAGGTTTATAGTTTACTTCACTGATGGAAGGTAAAGGACCATAAGTTTGTGCATAATCTGGTTTGGGATTAACATTAGAAGACTCAGACGTTTTTATGATAATCCTTGGTGTGGTAGAAGAATCCGTTGGTGTGACGAAAGTGACTGCTTTTGAATAGTTAAAGGGTTTGTTGTAAACAACTTTTTCTAATTTTGATCGACTCTCATCTTCTGCATCTAATTCCTCTTGACGATGATATTCAACAACACTCATATGTAATTATCAATTTTATATTCTGCACTAGAAACTTCAGGATTTGGTTTTAATGCTTTGGTTGAAAGCTTAGGTTTGTAATCAGCAAGATTTGGTCCATAGCCATTTGGATTTGGTTTTAAAGTAAACTTTTCAATGGCTGTGACCGACTCACCATGTTTGTAAATAACAGTTTTAAACTCTTTAAGTTTGTGTTGCAAGCCGATGATTTCTTCAAGATGACCATCTATTCGTTTCGTTGAATGCTTTTTGTATGCAGAGAACTGTTTTTGACAAGTTAACAACTCAGCCTTAGCTTTTTGAGTTTCCAAGGTGAGAGCGTTAATTTGCTTTTTATGTTCATGTTTCAGTTGTTCTATTTCAGACAACAAAGCATTCTTCGAAGCGGCTAGATCACGCATCTGTCTCTCTAAATATTTTTCATTTTGATGAGATTTAGCAAAGGCTGCTTCAAAACCTTTTTCACGTTGTTCTTGAGTTTTGAAAAAGTTGAGTTGCTTTTGTAAACATTCAAAATCCTTGGTTAATAGTGCATTTTTAGTTTTCAAGTCCTGATTAATTGCACGACATTCTTCCACTATGGTTTGTTGGTCTTGTATTAAACGAGCAAAATCTGGATGAGGCAAAAGTTCGGCGTGTTCAACGTGAGTCACAACATGATCATTACTTAGATCCTCAAGTATAACCACGGAGTCAATTTGAGTGTCAAGGGAAACCATAAGGTCATCTTGATCGTCAAATATAACTACGGGGTCTAGTTGAAAATCGTCGGAATGAGATGTGGACGACTCATTTTGAACATTGTGAGCCTTGCCGGATTCCGGATGTTGGCGGAGATATGAGATCGAGATAAATATGGTTTGTTCGGGTACGAGACAAGCCATCGTTCATACACTGGGCCTATGTCACTCATGTGTAACTCATGCATATTAGCCATCAACATAACAGTTGCATTGGCCTGCAAGTCCTCCATATCATCATCCGAGTCTGCATTTGCCATAAAGCTTTGTTCTTTGTCTATGAGAGATCCACCAGCTTCATCCTTAAGAGCCAAAAGAAGAGCCTCTTTGAAATAAGCACTGCCCCTAGTCCTCGGATTTGGGCATGCATTAGCCAGGTGTACCTTCTCATTGCAGTTGTAGTATCGAAGACCATTCAACCCATTCTGAGCATTTCCCTGTTCCACCACTTGAGCTCTATTGTTATTCCTACCCACAGCATTAAACCCTTGACCACCACCCATCTGACGATCATAACCACGATTCTGAACTTCAACTCGTCCATTGTTCACAACAGCTTGATTCCTTGTGTTAGATGAGGAACGAATACGATTGTTAGATTTGTTGGTATAACGGCTAAAAGCATTAGCAATCATAGCAAATCCTTATTGCAATGCTTCGAACGGATCAGATTCCTCATTAGCTTCACTGACAATTGGTTGAGCATTGTTGTTGTTGTATGGAACCAATTGATTTTGTTGATGTTGAGGTTGTGACGGATCATATGGTGTGGTTGTAGCAGTTGGTTGAGTTCTTTGGTTGAGGAGAATAGCTGTTTTGAGCATACAAGGCAAGTTGTTGATTTTCCGGTTGTGAAGGTGAGGTAATTTGAGCACGGAGAATCCTGTCCCTATCAACTTCCTTTTCATGAGGCTTCATGTAATCGTACAACAATCCGTATGTAGAATGATGCATATTCTTCGCTTGACGGAGAAAAATGACATACTTCTCCCATTCAGGACCAAGACTACTCAGGAACTTAGTATTAATTGCAATTCTTGGCATGATGATGTTGTGTTTATCCAAATCATTTATGATGTCCGAGAATCGATGATGATAAGACTCTAGTGTCTCTCGAGGTTCAATCATGAAGTGTTCATAAGCCAAGTAAATTTTGGATTCCATATCCTCCTGATTGAGTGCGAGATCCTTCCATAAGAAGATGAATGTGTTCCCACATTGCCTTTGCAGTTTTTTGAGCATCAACACTTCGAAGAATTGGGTTAGGTAATCCTAAGAGGATATATTGCATTGCAAGTTCATCACTTTCATAGTGTAGAAGTTCTTCGCATTCAGTCTGCATAGCAATGTTTGATTGTTCATCTCTTGGTGGATTAGCATTTGGATCGCCGGGTATTATGACAGTAGGCATCTGAAATGGACCTTCCAAGATAACCTTCTTTAAGAACTTTCCATGTGGCTTCTTCAGATCACAAAACCTAAAGAACCTTATCACCCATTGATCGTAGTTTCCTGGAGTGAGCATTGGAGGTCTATCAAGTGATCCAGCCTCATGAATTGATTGTTGGCTGCTTAAAGCTTCACACATCTTTGCAAACCAAGTGGGTTCCTTCATAGTGTTCCTTCATGGATGTTGATTGAAATCGTTTGTGTAGGGTTGAACTTGAAGACTTGGTGGTGTTTGAACCATTTGTGGTGGAGGAATTGCTCCAAGTTGTGGAGTATGTTGTTGATTAAATTGTTGTGGATAAATTTCTTGTTGTTGATTCCATTGTTGATGTTGTGGAGTAAGTTGTTGTTGACGTTGAGAGTAAGTGTAAGGGAAATAGTTAGAGTATGGTGGTTGTGACATGTTGAAAACTTGTGTTGGTAAAAATGGATCTTTGTAGTCGAATGAAACGTTGTTGATGAAGTATCCTTAGGCGTAGAAATCACAATAGCCAAGTAGCACTTATGGGTAAAAACACCAAAGTTACGCGTAACAATCAATAGTTTCGCGTAGGTTTAGCTTACGCGTAAGTAGGGAAGAGACACTAAAGTTATGCGTAGACACAAAGTTAGGCGTAGAAACTTAGGCGTAGGATTACCTTATGCGTAAGACTAGGCTTAGGCGTAAGATGAATCTTATGCGTAGGATTTCTACGCGTAAGCGTTTATGCTTATGCGTAAGTTTAGGGTTTTATCCCAAGTGATCTTTTACACTATCACAGTGCAAAAGATATCCAAAGTCAACGTATTTTCAGGCTTATCCAAGCAAGAAAACACGGAGTAAACCACGAAAACTGAAGATCAAACCACGGATAATGTTACGCGTAGAACTAGGGTTTTGATACGCGTAGTTCTACTCGTAATATGACTTTTGCCCAAAGATGTTTCTAAACCAGATTTTTGTGATGAAATAGCTTCAATATCACCAAAATAGCACAAAAGTGTGAAACTTGATGATCCAAAGCGTCAAAAACAGTTATGCGTAGAACGAAACCCTCGTTCAAAACCAAGCTTAAAAACTATGTTCCACCCGTAAAGGTTGAAACTTTTTTCCAAAAACCGTTATTTTAACACTTTAAAACATTGAAAGTACAAGAATCTTGGATTCAAACGTGTAAAAAATTCGTTTTTAAGCAAACCAAAGTTTTGACCACGTCTACGCGTAAGAACGAAAACAAAAAACTTCAAAAGCAAAAGTGTTCACCCAACTATTTGGCGATTGATACCACTGTTAGGTCATTAGATTTACTACACAAGCTTTATAGAAAGAGATAGAGAGACGATTGAACAATATCCAAACAAACACACGCGTATGAATGTAGCCGGTTATGCGTAAGGAGTGAATGAAAGATAATATTGAACAACCAACCCTCAAGTGAGGGTTATACAAGAGTATTTATAGGAAAGGAGCTAGGGCAAAACTCCCACTCCTTCCCTTTTCCTTATTGGACATGGGCCTAAGCTTATGGGCCTTCTACATAAGCTTGACCTTAAACAAACATAAAGGCCATAATAAGCTACCTATTACATATGAGTAATTAACACTTGAATTAAGGTTTAGGAGTGATTCCAACAGTAATTAATACTTTTATTAAAACACCTCATTACTTAAAAGTACAATAATCTATTCACATTGTACAACCAATTAAAAGCATATCTACCAAATTAAAAACAATCAATTAAAACACCATTTACTAAAAAGTATAATAAAGTTTTCACAATGTACAATTTAAACAAGCTATAACATAATTCTAAATATAAAATAATTAAACACACTAATTAATGTTATTTTTAAAACCCCCTAAAATGAAAAGTACATGTTATTATACACATTATACAAATTAATAAAACACACAAAGCTTCATACAAGCTAACAAGTTGATGGCACATATACTTTTGAAAATCGGACCGAACCAACGGGTTCAACCGAAAACCTGTGTCGCCACCGGTTCGGCTAACCAATAAAAGCCATCCGAAAACGAACTAGAGAGGACCCGTTGAAACCGATACAAACTAGTGAATCAGGTCTCATCGAGATCTATTTCTCCGGTTAATCGTCACAGGGTACCCGCAGCCGCAACGCGCGGGTACCCTGCTATACTATATATAAAGGAAAAACTAAAAAGTAAAAAGTGAAAATTTGAAACTATTAATACACTATTAATACATATCGAAAACCGGGTTGACCCGGGACGCTTCAAACCCGGTGGGTTGACCCTGTTTAATTTGACCCGTTTTGACCCAACCTGTCGGGTTGACTCGGTTTAAATAGACCCGTTTTTCGACGGGAACGGTTCAACCGGTTGAACCACTCGAGTCGAACCAGGTTTCAAAACATTATGTTTAATCCCCAAATCTTCAAACTTTTATCATTTTTCGTTTAGAACCCATAAACTTTTTTTAACACAAAACGATCTGTCGCTATATAAATATATTATATATATAGGTTTTTCTTCAAAAACGATTATAATGTTTTACAATTAAGAGAAAATATGTGCCGGTTAGTGCACATTTAACTTTTCAATAGGCTAAATACACCCATTTAAAAAAAAAGATGGGCTAAATGTGCTCAAATCTTTTACAAAATAGCCAAAATTAGCTCATTTTTTTTAGGGTCATTTGCATATATATCCCTCCAAAGATACAAAATTGCATATTTATTCTTTGCATGCATAAAACCCATTGTACTATGTGCATCAAAAACTTGTAAGAAGGATATATATGGAATATTCAGTTTGGGAGGGATATATATGCAATTCACCCTTTTTTTATTTTGGGCTAATCACATTCATGCTAATTTTGGTACTTGCGTTCTTCTTAACAACGGCATCATTAATCCCATCCTTGTTAGTTTTTACGCGACAAGTAACGTGTGTTGTTAGTTTTTATCTCATAACTGATGTAATGTTTACTTTCATTTTCATTAAATGTTATTATATGTTGTTTGATAGATGTTAAGAATTTTGTCTAGACTTTAGTTATCGTATAGTACAATCGTTTGCAATTGTATTTTCATCGGTTAACGTTTTATTTTAAACGCTATACAAAACACTCACCACAATATCACAAATCATTAATTATCTGACGCTAGAAACCGCTGCCGCTAGGAGCGGGTACTCGCCTAGTCATATAAACATCTATTACCATATATTGATATAATACAATAGCTTATATTCAAAGTTTCAAAGTATATAAACATATTTATTACTGATATATAATAAATCACAATATCATAAACGTCAATATTTTCATGTGAATATTAACCTTTTGGTTCGTTAGAGAATATGTTCAAATTTTTTGTGAATATGTTCAAAATTTTTGAGTAATACAACGTACTTGTAACAATGGCACGGAGCCTCTGAAATCAACATGACGGCCAAAATCAAGAGTCACACCATAACCACAAGTTCGAAAGTACAATTATTTGTCGTTTTGTACAAGAATCTATCTAGTTAGAAGGTTAAGTGTATCAATATTAGTATGTTTTATAATTGTTTATACATTTTTACATGATGATATAAATTTAAACAAATTAAAAGAAAAGTTCATTTTTTATTATTTTTTTAAAACGACATTTAAACTGTCTCATAGTATTTATACCATAAATTTATGTCACACGTCTTAAGTAGGACTTGAACCCACAATTATTTAGTTGAGGAGTTTCTCACACAACATGAGATTCTATTAAGACACAAACCCTTTGATAAAAGAAAAGTTTAATTACTTTTACACTCCATATAATTTTAAAGTAAATATCCAAAGGTTAAAGCTTTTTTTAGCTATTGATTGATGTTTTTTTCTGTCACTTTAGGAAAATAAATAGACAAAAATTTGTCGAAGATATCTCATATCTCGTATTGTATCTTTTTACAAATACTCGATACTTTAGGCTGGGCACACTAAGGGGGTCGAGCCTTTGGTCGACCTTGGTCGATGAAGATCGCCCTTGATGTTGCAATGAGGGTCGGCGATGGTTGTTTGGCTTTTGGGTCGAGAACTCGACCAAGGTATGGTGTTTGTTTTTTGTGTGTTGGTGTATGTTTTAATTAATGAAAATGTATTTTTGTGGGGTATGCTTTTTGTAGTGTAGGTCATTTTGTTGTGATAAAAAGTTATATGTAGGTTGTCGGAGAGAAAAAGCTGATGTGGCAAGAAAAATAATGATCGCTGAAGATCACGAGTAACATAGTTTATGCTCTGTCAAGACATTACTTATTCTTTAACTTAAATCTAATAAAATATACATTTAGTCACTTTGTTCAACAAACTCTAAAATGCTGTTCATCAAATTTTAAGTTTTACTTATCACAATTACATTGTTTAACAAAATAAGAAAACATTATTTATCAGTACCTCGTTCAATAAAGCAAAATGTTTTGTTCATCACAGTTTTAGTTTGTGTTCATCACTTAAAAAAAATATTTGAGCTCCTAATATACTGTCGTTCGAAAAAATGAGAATAATTTACCTCATACGTACCCAGGGGTTTTATGGCATCAATGTAAATTCAGTTTAAAAATAACAATACAAATATTAATTAAAAAAAATTAAGCGACTAATATATAATTATATCAATTGCTTTCGAGGGATATATAATAAACTTGGATGTAACAAATTATGAAACAATCAGTTTCATAAACATGATGAAAAAACAAAATTGTAGACTATGAGGACCATTCGGAAACTAAAGACCTTGATGCCAATCAACAAACTAAGCTAATGACGTCATTAGGGCTATAAATATATTTCTATATCAACCAATATTAGACATTCTTACAAACATCGATCGACTTATATTACATTTGATTTCCAGCTGCGTACATACTCATATACATTCTCCAATCGCGTATATCCTTTGTCTTTCTTATACATATCCATGTACATTCTTACAAACACCGATCGGCTTATATAATTATCTCTCCAATGAAAAACGAACGGTAGCAACGACTTCAGGAAATTAAAGCACCAAAGATTATTTGTTTTACAAGATATGCAACTACCAGAAGTCCTTATTTTTATGCTCAAAGCATTATGGAAAACATGTAGATGCACAAATAATAAAACGAGTACTGATCAAAAAAATTTGTTTTACAAGATATGGAGTATGATAAACTTATCGCAAACAATATTCATGTAGTGGCAAAAATGGGAATCGAAGAATTCACATGTGATTATATGGGAATCGAAGATTCATATGTTGTTGATGATGCAATTGTGGAGTATATGAATTCGAAGAAAAAAATCATGAAAAATAGAGTAAAGAAAAGCGGAATTTTTTTAAATGGCCTTTTTCTACTGGTATTTTACGAAATTGAACCTCGCATATACTTTTTTCCAAAATGAACTTTTAAATATTATCCATTAGATTGATTACTAGAGGACTTTATAACCATACACGTGTCTCTGAGCGAACTTATAAGCGACTGAATATATTAAAATTTGACACGCGAATGCTAGGCGATATGTTAGGCGAGGGCTAGGCGAGGTCATTTAACACGCGAAGTCATTTAATAGTAGGCGAGTGCTAGGCGATTTCTAGGCGAGGTTATTTAACATTGGGAAAGTGCTAGGCGAGGTCATTTACCATTAGGCGAGTGCTAGACGAGTGAATGTGTTTTTTACAAAAGTAAATTGAGTGTGGTGCTAGGCGATTGGTTTTGTATAAGACAAGAGTAAATTAAAGTTGTAAAATGGTGCTAGGCGAGTGAATGTGGTGCTAGGTGAGTGAATGTATTTTTTACAAAAAAGAAGAATTGAATGTGGTGCTAGGAGTAAAAGTTATAAAATGCTTTGTCGTATATGATATTGTGGTATAAGTTTGACTGTTTGAGATTAGTGTAGGTTTACTTTAGTTGTGAAATGTTAGAATGTTCCTCACGTCATACATATTGGGGCGTTTTATTTTGGGCGAAGGGTCAGGCGATCGAAAAGTATGATGTGACGTATTTGGTTCATTTGTGTAAAAGATAAGAAAAAAGATTAGTTTCGTATAACCTATATAAATTATTTAGGTAATTGGGTTTAAAGAAAAGCTTTGATAAAATAATTGAAAGAATAGTAGAAAACAGAAGAGCAAGAAGAAGAAGAGCCACGGTATTGACTTAAAGATGAAGCATTGCAATCTATTTACCATATCGAAGACGACGGAGTAAAACACCAAGACGTGGCTTCTATGTTTGATCTAACAATTTAAACGTCAAATAAGCTTGTGCATTAGTCTATGATAGTGTTTGTGTATGATCTTGATAAGATATGTATGTAGTAAAGATAAATTGAATTTTTAAATATATTAGATGAATTAGTTTAGAAACCATAAAAATATGGAGCCTAATATTAACTTCTCATTTTTAAAATGTTCGATGTTTGATTTACGTTTTTGATTTTATTTTAAATAGAAACATTTTAAACTACCAAAATAATAATAAATGTTGTTTTTGAAAAAAAAAATACAGAGTTTATGATGTATTTATTATATAGAGATTAAGATCATATATTTAATAATGTTTTGAGTTTAAATGTAAATTTTAGTAACCATTTAAAATATAGAGTTATTTCAAATTTAACCTTTAAGTTTAATAAATTACCTCTTTTTTTTAAAATAAAAATTATTGTTAATTTACATAAAATTCTTTATAGAGTATTTTATATTTTAAATTTTAAGATTGAATTTATTAATATTTAAACATAACCACTAAATTTTCAAGAATAACTCCTTTTTTTTTTCTTTTTAACTTTTTTCTTTTTAACTTTTTTCTTTTACAATTTTGACACGTGTACTTTAAGGCATTTTTTGTAATTGAACGAAAAATTAAGTAATATTGACCAAAAAATTAAATTTTGACTTTTCAAGTGGCAATAGTAGGTCTCGATTTTGAAACTGAGCTCTCCTATTAATTGATACGAAACATCTATTTTCATTTTTTTTTTTTTTTTTTTGCAAACAACCCTTTATATACTTATGAAATTAGTTGAGTAGGCTTGGTAAATGAAATTAGTTGAGTAGACTTGGGAATTTCTTGTCACAAGAGGTGACTTATATTTTTACTGATCTCCGTGATCGATGATGCGGATTCACCAAAGGTGTTGTCTTGAAAAATCCATAATATTCAAGTATTTTCAAGAATAAATACTCTAGTATTCTTTTAAATAGTTATAGATACCTTGGGCAATCCTTGATATATTCTAACTGTTTTTAAGTTAAATGACCTTTTATAATTAAACTATAATATATACCCATTTATAATTTAACTATAATGATATAATCTATACAACTTTCTTTTTCCAACGAGGTTTGAGAATTTTGTGATCCTTTAAAATTATTTGTACTTGCAAACATCTGACTAAAGTAACATGTATAATTAGCCTTATATAAAATCGTAATAAAATGGACATTCTCTATATAAACTTTAAAGACATCCACGTTTATGAAGGTTTTTCAGTTTTTAAGATATAAAATGTGAGATCAATTTATGACAATGAATTAGCCTTTTGACGTATCATGTCAATTACACAAGAAAATTGTAATGTAGAAAAGATTTGCCATATAGGTTAAAATTTTCCATGGCTTTGAATTTTGATGCTAAGAAAAATAAAAAGTAGCCGAAACTTTTATCTTATTGGGCAAATTGTCTTTTCCTCGTCTATGGTGATATAAATTAGTTTTAGTCCACTACAATGAGCCCAATATGAGTTGTTAATTAATGGACTGAGGTCCAAATTGGTTATTTTTTCTTAACATTAAGCTATTTGTGCTAGTTAAAATTTGACTATCTGCTATCTAATATAACAAATAAGCTGTTTGGCAAGTGAACCAAACACGATTAATTACCACAATCTTCCAAAATACAGTGAACCAAATACGCACTTAGAGGGTTTTTTTTTTTTTTTTTTATGCTAAGAAAATGATAGGACCCACGTTTATCAGAGGCTTTAAATGGAGAAGAGTAGGGATGAGCACGGTATCAGTCCCGTACCGATCTCGTACCGAATTAGTGGTACCGATTTTTTCCCGAGCATAAATTAGTGGTACCGGTCGTACCGAACGGGATTCGGATACCGGTACCGGGAAATCTTTTTAGAATTTCGATTTGATGGGTCCGTCGAATTAGTGGTCGATTTTTTTCACCTTATTTCAGTAGTCCCTGCATCATCAGATTTCAAAAATCGGTACCGTTTCAGTACGGTACCGGTACGGTTCCAATTCGGTTCCGGGATTCGGTTCGAAATGCTCATCCCTAGAGAAGAGTTAACTTTTGTTGCCATAGTTAATAAGCAGTGATTTGCACAAATACAAAAATGATTGTTACATTTAAATTTAGAGTGTTTAGATATTTATACCCTTACAAGATCAACATGACTAAACATAATGTGAGGGTATAAATGTTCAAACACTCTAAATTTGAGTGTCCTAATTATTTTTGAAAGTGTGCAAATCACCTTCCTAAATTAATGAGAATTTTTGCACACTTTCAAAAATGATAAAGACATTTTATTTGTGTATTAAATACTTGTACAATATTAATACTACGCTTTAACTATTTGTACATATAAATATTCAAATAGTATTTTCGAGTGTGCAAATCACCTCCCTAAATTAATAGAACCTATCATACTTCCTTACCATATTGAAAAAAGAAAAGCACCCTCCTAATCCTCTTATTACGATGTTAACATCGGTCTGTTTGATTTGATGGGTTATTATACTTCGTATATTTTCAAAATGAGTATCCAAAGGGAATTGATACTTACACAATTTATACTTTTTTATAAAGGGTTTAGGACATTCTAAATATAGTAGTCTTAAAAATTTTAAGACAAAAAATATTTTCATCAAAAGAAAGTTACTTTGCTAAGCATAATAATTCACAATACACATAAATTTAAAAAGTAATTAATGTCTTAAATTCTCATACTTGTAACATCCTCTAATATTGATGTATCTCATTTAAACCATAT
Source organism: Chrysanthemum makinoi (assembly GCA_910596185.1). NCBI lineage: Eukaryota > Viridiplantae > Streptophyta > Magnoliopsida > Asterales > Asteraceae > Chrysanthemum > Chrysanthemum makinoi. Next base: position 324,173,195 of record OU343221.1, read on the forward strand.
GAAGACACGTAAAAAAAAGTAATAAATTAAATTAAAATACGTAAAGTTATTGTTAGAAAAAACATATGTATGAAAAATATTTGACTACAAAAATAGTTATCTCGGTGCCGCGCATAGACATGCTGGTACCCTTTTAGTATCTTTTGATGCATGCATCATATTTTGTGCATTCACGGTTTTAATACAATCTTTGTAATGCCTTAGCATTCCCAGTGCAAGCATAAAAAAATGTGGTGTGAGTATCACCTCCCATATCCAAAGGATAAAAGCTATTTTGGAGCTATTGATTGATGTATATTTTGTACATTTGAAAAATGCATCCATTTTTGTACTAGAACTCTGAAAGATTCATTGATTCCTTCACGCATTAAAGTTAGAGATTTGGTGAAGATATCTCATTATCACTTACCGTATTTTCTTATAAATACTCTATACAACTACAAAATATTCCTAACAAAAAACAATTACAAGACCTTACCTCTCTTTTCATTTAAACTAATAATTCATTTAAATATGTCAATACTACCACATTTATATTCAAATACACACTGCGTATCATGATCGACATCAAAAAACGTACTCATTTGCAGGGACGGAGCGGGGGGTTTCCGCGGGTGCCCGAGAACCCCATGGATTTTTCGATGTAGTGTAAATTTTTGGAAAAAACAACAGTTTTTCCTAAATGCATCTTGAATGCAACCGGTCATTCAATATGTATTTCTAGTATTACGTTCAAAAGATTTTGTGCACCCATCATACTTGTTCTTGGCTCCGTCCCTGCTCATTTGAATCATATGTTATGTGCCCGCATATTCTTCGAGCATTCTTTGTAAAAGTTTAATAATAAGCACGAATGGTTTGACAAATTATAAATTCTCAATTGTTTGGTTGTAAGATATATCATAAAATTATAAGTTTTGCTTTTGATGCTTAACCTTAAATTAGTTATACTTCTATGAACTAGTCGATCATGATCAAATTGTATCCCCTCACAATTATATAGACAACTCTTGATGCATAAAATTATAGCTATAAACGAACTAAATGTTCAGTGAACATTTCATGAATCGTTCGATAAAAAAATTCGTTTATTTATTAAATGAACGAACATGAACAATATTTTACATTCGTTTAGTTAAACGAACGAATATAAACAAAGGTCGCGTCCGTTTATGTTCGTGAACATCCATTTATGCGTTCATTTATGTTCATTTATTTATTTATATTTGTAAATCATATCTCGAATTGTATAATTTTAAAGTTAATTTTTTTAAACAAAACAACACATGTAAAACAATATATTGTGCATAATTTAATAAAATTTATATTTGTCTCTTTATGTTCATTTATGTTCGATCGTTTATGTTCATTTAGCGTTTTAATGAACGAACATGAACAATTCATTTTCTTAATAAACGAACATGAACAAAAAAAAATTTTCGTTTAAATGTTCGGTAATACGTTTATTTGTCTGGTTAAAATTAAACAAACGCTTATGAACAAGGTTCCGTTCATGTTCGTCCGATTTGTTTACAGCCCTACATAAAATCTTCAATCAGAAAAACAAGTATTCATTGCTATGTAGCTAATTGATAACATATGAGTTTCTTTTACTTTATGAGTGGAAATGAATTATTTACATTGGAAAACAAATTTTGAGTTGAAAATAATAATAATAAACAATGATATAACAAAATAATAATAATAATAAATAAGAATAATAAAATAAATAATAATAATAATAATAATATAGTAACAAATTAATAATAATAATAGCAATATAATAATAACAAATAATAATAGTAATAATAATAAACAATAAATAATAGTAATAATGATAATAATGATAAATAATAATAACGAGTGTGGGAGCGTAACTCCGCGATCGTAGGATTGCTTTAAGTTAGCCGTGAATTTGGACAGGGACTATTTTTGCCAAATTGCTATAAAGGACTTACTTTGCAGCGACACTTAAACCTTAGGGACTATTTTTGCCAACTTGGACTTACTGCATTTGCATGACACTTAAACCTCAGGGACTATTTTCGCCAACTTTTGAAAGTTGGCAATTAATGTTTGCATTTGCAAACACTGTTGCTCGATGTATAGTTATATATATATAATAGTTTTGAGAGAACAACTTGTGTCTAGAAGCCCATTTAAATTTATACAAATTTATTATAAAAAGAAAAAATTACACGTTTGGTCCCTGTGTGTCACACCCTCGCCGGAGGCGGAAACACGAGGTGTAACGGAAGGGAACATAAGCACAAGATAATAGAACATACCAACATTAATATTTAAAAGAAAGAGTTCACCATTACAATACCAGTTTAGCCGTCATCGGCAAATATATTACAAAGTTTAATTCCCAAAATATTGCGTTCTATTACATAATGATTTGTAGTGACAATTGAAAACTTCATTATGCAAGACTTGGTAGAAAAAGCTTACTAACGATCACCTGAAATGCATGAGAGAAAAACGGGTCAACTATGAAAATAGTTGGTGAGTAAACACGTTTAACAAAAATAAGAAAACTCGTAAGAAATATTCAAAGCTTTCGGTCAACGAAAATAGTTCTCAAAGCAAAGGCATTGTGTATCCACTCAGTTCCAGTTCCGCCATACAAAACTTGCAACACGTGTGTACACAACCCATTGCACAAAAATATAGTGTGTCAAGAAGTCAATTGTAAGTGGTCAGAATAGTTCACAATATAGTACCAAGTATATAATAATTTAAGTTGATGCTCCGAACATGGGAGACTTTGCCTTTGCTCGAACAGGGGAACTCCTTTGTCACTTTCGGCCACCTAGGCGAGATTTATGAGACCGCTCCACCAATAAGTCGAGACTTTATAGTGATGCTCCGAACATGGGAGACTTTGCACTGCTCCAACAAGGGAGACTCCTTTGTCACTCGACCACCTAGGCGAGATTTATGGAGACCGCTCCACCAATAAGGCGAGACTTTATAGTGATGCTCCGAACATGGGAGACTTTAGGTCAAGATCATAACACGTCACGGTTCAATAAGTTTAAATAAGTCATAAGTTCGTAATTAAGTTCAAGGATCGATTCGAGTTCACAAGTTCTAGTCTAGAGAGTTCATAGAAGTAATAATCAATTTAATTCAAGTATGGTTCATGCATTCAGCCCCAAAATATAGTAAAACGGTAAAAAGGGGATATGATTACTCACTTGGTGAGTAGATGCGATGACAAAGTGATTACACCGAAATGTAGCGTGAATCCCGAAACTGACCTATTATGAATGATATGATGTGCAATGAGTTGCAATGTAATGTTATGCATGCATTTCGTATGTTATTTATACCATTTGCGAGTTTGAAAATAATACTTTTCGTCGAAAAATACCCTTTTGACGTCTTGACCCTTCAAAAATGACTTTACAAGTTTTTATGTCAAAATGTCATCCTACAATGGTTTTGAAATGATTTATGGTGAAATTATCACTTTTCGTCGCAAAACAATGTCGTCGGAATTTCTTGAAAGTAACAAAAATAGCTTTGAAAAACTAGTCGTAAAATGGTGTACGTCGAACGTTAGAGAACGAACTTCGGCAGTTTTGGAAAGTTTGTATCGAAATCTAGAAGTTTCATTGGAGTTTTCGTCAAAAGGTCTGAACATAAAGATAATAAGTGTTAAATATGGTGATTTTAGTTACCGTAACACTTATCTCGTAAAAATAATATAGTTTTTCTAAAAATAATAGTTACGGCAAGTTTATGAAAATGTGCATATATTTGTCGTTTCAAATCCGTTTTCGTATATCGTCCTTAGCTTAGTATCAAAGTATACTAATATATTTTTGATAAGTCGAAATAATTTGTGAAGCTTAAGGCTCGTTTTTGACCCGAACAAACCAAAAATAAGTTGCTGAATTTTCTGAAAAATATATTTTTAGTAGTCAATCTTGTAAAATCCATAACTTCTTCGTTATAAGTCCGTTTTTATCCGTTCAAGCCACGCATTCGTTTTAAAGTATATTTTCTAAATATCAAGGCCAAAAATTCGTGCCTACTGTCGGATTTTCCAGAAAACCAAAACAAGGACAGAACCTATTTTATACGTATTGAAAATAGTTTTTCTCGAACAAAACCTATTCTAATCCCTTCAAATCAACTCCAAAGCTAATCTAATCCTACCATACACCTTCTTAGGGTGTCATGGGTTCCTAATCACCATCAAGACCAATGAATACCAAGGGGATAATTATAGGATGACCATATATATATAAAACTCCAAAAATCAAGTAAAAATGGTATAAATCACATATCATGCATGCTTGCTCCAAAAATGAAAAGATACATATGAAATGAAAAGGAAACATGAAAAATGAAAGAAACAAGCTTACTAGTTAATATGATGAGGTGAAAGTAACAAGGATTATCCTAAATACTCTTGGTTTTTATTTCAAAACCATATAAAGAGTATAAACTAGATTGTTTATAACTTGGACTTGAAAAAAATATGATGATCCCTTGATGACCCTATGATGGCGGTTTTGAGAGTGAACAAGAAGAGAGAAAAAGTTTTGTGTTACTAGACTTGATGAATGATTTGTGAAAAGTGAATGAAATAAATGAAGTTGGAGTATAAGAATACACTAGCAAGAAAAAGTTACCAACAAAATTAATGCATTCCCTCCCCCATGGCCGGATTTTTGGGGGAGGATGTTTCTCAAATTTTTTTTTTTTTTTTTAACTTATGTATATTTGTAAGTAAAATGTAAGTAAATGTTAAGTTAGGTAGAATTTGTAGAAACTTGTACATAGTTGTGATAGTTGAGTAGTATGAATTAAACTAAGTTTTAGGTAATCAAAGTGGAGTATAATGATATCATAAGAATTTTAAAAATACATTCCTTGTGAAATTTGAGTGATATAAAAATTATCGTATAATTTTTAAGAAACACGTCGTAATAATATAAATTTAACGAATTATATATCAAATAAATTCAAAACACTAGTTAAACTTAAAATATAGTTTTTATAACTAAATGTAAGCATAAAAATATATCGGGATCATTTTTGAAAGTAATGGATTAAATGCTCAAAATAATAACTCACGCGATAACGTTTATTAAATATAAAAAAATTACGCGTTAAATGTGAAATGAAATGCCATGAATGAATTAATATGATGCATATTTAATTTAAAAAATGACCGGAATTTGAGAAATGTGACATTCTTCCCATGTCAGTCACGTCCCGTGATTCGATTACGATACTATGGTCGAACCTCGACAAGAGTTCTAAAAGTTCATGCTCGTCAAGACAGTCTAAATGATCAGATCAATGCCCATGCGTACAGGTTCCCCATTCAACTAAGTACGTGCCCGTGACTAGATTTGATAGGGTAAACTTACTCAATATCGAACGTAGCTCTCAAAAGACCTTTAGGTTGTCGATTATAATCTAATCTCACAACTCATCAAACAAGAACTGTCATGAGATTAAACTAAACCGACTTGAGTAAACTTGTCTCTTAGCTTGATTTTTGCAACTCATCAAACAAGAACTGTCACTAGATCAAGCTAGGAAACAAGTTGTTAGAAAGATAGGATTCCAAATCCTTGAATGAAGTCTTTTGAAAGATTCGCCCGATATTCGATTTGCTTACACAATCAAATTCAATCAACAAAATATATAACAACTAAGGTTGATATCAATAGGTCTCAAATTAATCAAGGTCGTGAACGTGGTAAGAATTGGAAGGAAGTTAAGCACTCAAAATCATGTCGCACAGAAATAAAGTAGTTGTTCGAAAGAATGTACCCGTTAAGCGTTGCGGGCTTCCTCGGTACCCAAATAGAATGCTCGACCACGTGCGGGAGGAATTTCAATGTTCGATCTAGTGGGCCTTCTATTGCCAAGCCAGTTTGGACGATTACCTCCTTGATTGGGAGTTCTTTTCAACTGGGCGGTATTGCGAAGGTGATCTAGACTCCCACATGTAAATGCCTTTCTGTCCTTGATTCCCGTCTTGTTTGAGCAATTTTTAGCGAAGTGGCCCGTCACTCCACATTTGCGCTTTGCCCAGGCGTCTCCTATGTGATGATAATTACATCGAGTGCACAAAGGATGTGGACTGCATATCCTTTGCGCTCACGGGTGGTCGCCCATAGTTACGGGTTATTCGCTGCCTCTTGTTTCTTTGATTACGGTCTCGGTTTCCACGGTGATCCTCACTCGCTTTAGTCCATTGTCGTTTGCTTTTGTTAGTTCTCGGACTGATCACATCATTTGTCAAGCGTACGCCATACTCACGGCGGCTTGCAGTGGTTGGTTTCGAAGAAGACATCCCTCCTAATTTCGGTATCAATCCCATATATAGCGGTCAATCAATTTCTCCACAGTGGAAACCATGTGAGGAACCATCCTAGTTAACTCGTGGAACGGATCGTGTACTTGTGATCTCTACTCCTACCATCAAGTGATTCCAAAATTCTTCTTCGGTTTACGCACTTCATCTTTTCTGCAGTACTCATCAGTTAGTAGTTTCTTGAATGCTTCCCAAGATAGCGCATTTGCTGCCCCTCTTCCTCTAGTCTGCAGTTGATTGTTCCACCAGGTCAATGCTCGACCTGTAGTAGACCAGTGAGAACTCAACTTTGTTTCCTGACACATTTCGGTGATACTAAGCCGACTCAACATTCTCGAACCGGTTAGCAGTCAATGGCACCCTCAGGTACCATGAAATTCCATTGGCTTACATGTCATGAAAGTTTTGTAGTTGCATCCTTGACCAGCGTTTGAAGAGCCTTCTCCGTTGTTGGTTCGCCTAGCATCGAGTTGTGTTATAATTTGGGTGAGTAAATCCGCTATTCAGCGTTGTTTATGCGGATTGTCATTGTTGTTTGGGTTGCCGTTGTTGTTACCTCTGGCGTGTGTTTCTTGCGTACCATGATTCTGCAGGACCAAAACATCTGTTGAGTAAAACCATATTCAACGGTCGATGAAAGTAACTGGTAATGTGTGTTATAGTGGATCAAAACATGACAGAAATGTAGACATGCTATGTCTAACAAGTCGAAAAGATGGAAAAGAGAAGATATGAACGAGGTACCTGTAATGTGACGCGGAACGTGAAAAACACATACCATGCATACCCACCACCACCAATGCAACTTCAAAGTAATTTAATTCTCAAAAAGACTCGACTAAAACATGATTTAAAAACTACCACTCTATCATTGTGATATTCTTTCATAAATTAGACATAGTTGGATCGTGCTATGTATAATTTATGAGTAACAATGCAACGATAGGACTAGATGACTCGATGATGTTCTAAATGTTTAATAAAATAAAATAAATTTTTTTTTTCTGCTATAGTGTGATTTTTATTTTTGAAAAATCGGCATTCTCTATAACCTTTGGCTCGGTACCAATCATTACACTACCGGAGTATGAAACACGGTGTAACTAAGGAACATAAGCACAAGATAATAGAACATACCAACATTAATATTTAAAAGAAAGAGTTCACCATTACAATACCAGCTTTAGCCTCCAAGAAATAATATATTACAAAGTTTAATTCCCAAAATATTCAAGGCTTCTATTACATAATGATATGTAGTGACAATTGAAAACTTCATTATGCAAGACTTGGTAGAAAAAGCTTACTAACGACACCGAATGCATGAGTAGAAAACGTCAATATGAAAATAGTTGTGATGAAGAAACACGCTTAAAAAAAATAAGAAAACTCGTAAGAAATATTCAAAGCTTTCACAACTAAAATAGTTCTCAAAGCAAAGGCATTGGTATCCACTCGGCCAAGTTCCTATACAAAACTTGCAACTCAGGTGTGTACACAACCCATTGACAAAAATATAGTGTGTCAAGAAGTCAATTGTAAGTGGTCTAATAGTTCACAATATAGTACCAAGTATATAATAATTTAAGTTGATGTTCAACACGGAGACTTTAGACCGCCCGAACAGAGACTCCTTTGTCACTCGGCCACCTAAAGCGAGATTTATTGAGACCGCCTCCACCATAAGGCTAGACTTTATAGTGATGTTCAACATGGGAGACTTTGCACCGCCCAACAAGGGGAGACTCCTTGTCACTGACCACCTAGGCGAGATTTATTGAGACCGCTTCCACCAATAAGCGAGACTTTATAGTGATGTTCAACACTGAGACTTTAGGTCAAGGTCATAACACGTACGGTTCAATAAGTTTAAACAAGTCATAAGTTCGTAATTAAGTTCAAGGATCGATTCGAGTTCACAAGTTCTAGTCTAGAGAGTTCATAGAAGTAATAATCAATTTAGTTCAAATATGGTTCATGCATTTCGCCCCAAAAATATAGTAAAACGGTAAAAAGGGGATATGATTACTCACTTGGTGAAAGGATATGACAAAGTGATTACATCAAAATGTAGCGGAACTCAAACCGACCTATTATGAATGATATGATGTGCAATGAGTTGCAATGTAATGTTATGCATGCATTTCGTATGTTATTTATACCATTCATGAAGTTTGAAAATAATACTTTTCGTCGAAAAATACCCTTTTGACGTCTTGACCCTTCAAAAATGACTTTACAAGTTTTTATGTCAAAATGTCATCCTACAATGGTTTTGAAATGATTTATGGTGAAATTATCACTTTTCGTCGCAAAACAATGTCGTCGGAATTTCTTGAAAGTAACAAAAATAGCTTTGAAAAACTAGTCGTAAAATGGTGTACGTCGAACGTTAGAGAACTTAACTCGACAGTTTTGGAAAGTTTGTATCGAAATCTAGAAGTTTCAGTCAGAGTTTTCGTCAAAAAGGGCTCGAACATAAAGATAATAGGGGTTAAATATGGTGATTTTAGTTACCGTAACACTTATCTCGTAAAAATAATATAGTTTTTCTAAAAATAATAGTTACGGCAAGTTATGAAAAGTGCATATCTTTATCGTTTCAAATCCGTTTTCTACGTATAATACGTCCTTAGCTTCGTATCAAAGTATACTAATATATTTTGACAAGTCGAAATAATTTGTGAAGCTTAAGGCTCGCTTTTTGACCGAACAAACCAAAAATAAGTTGCTGAATTTTCTGAAAAATATATTTTTCGTCGTCAATCTTGTAAAATCCATAACTTCTTCGTTATAAGTCCGTTTTATCCGTTCAAGCGGCCACGGATTCGTTTTAAAGTATATTTTCTAAATATCAAGGCCAAAATGTCGTGCCTACTGTCGGATTTTCCAGAAAACCAAAACAAGGACAGAACCTATTTTATACGTATTGAAAATAGTTTTTCTCGAACAAAACCTATTCTAATCCCTTCAAATCAACTCCAAAGCTAATCTAATCCTACCATACACCTTCTTGGGGTGTCATGGGTTCCTAATCACCATCAAGACCAATGAATACCAAGGGGATAATTATAGGATGACCATATATATATAAAACTCCAAAAATCAAGTAAAAATGGTATAAATCACATATCATGCATGCTTGCTCCAAAAATGAAAAGATACATATGAAATGAAAAGGAAACATGAAAAATGAAAGAAACAAGCTTACTAGTTAATATGATGAGGTGAAAGTAACAAGGATTATCCTAAATACTCTTGGTTTTTATTTCAAAACCATATAAAGAGTATAAACTAGATTGTTTATAACTTGGACTTGAAAAAAATATGATGATCCCTTGATGACCCTATGATGGCCGGATTTTGAGAGTGAACAAGAAGAGAGAAAAAGTTTTGTGTTACTAGACTTGATGAATGATTTGTGAAAAGTGAATGAAATAAATGAAGTTGGAGTATAAGAATACACTAGCAAGAAAAAGTTACCAACAAAATTAATGCATTCCCTCCCCCATGGCCGGATTTTTGGGGGAGGATGTTTCTCAAATTTTTTTTTTTTTTTTTTTTTTTTTTTAACTTATGTATATTTGTAAGTAAAATGTAAGTAAATGTTAAGTTAGGTAGAATTTGTAGAAACTTGTACATAGTTGTGATAGTTGAGTAGTATGAATTAAACTAAGTTTTAGGTAATCAAAGTGGAGTATAATGATATCATGAGAATTTTAAAAATACATTCCTTGTGAAATTTGAGTGATATAAAAATTATCGTATAATTTTTAAGAAACACGTCGTAATAATATAAATTTAACGAATTATATATCAAATAAATTCAAAACACTAGTTAAACTTAAAATATAGTTTTTATAACTAAATGTAAGCATAAAAATATATCGGGATCATTTTTGAAAGTAATGGATTAAATGCTCAAAATAATAACTCACGCGATAACGTTTATTAAATAAAAAAATTACGCGTTAAATGTGAAATGAAATGCCATGAATGAATTAATATGATGCATATTTAATTTAAAAAATGACCGGAATTTGAGAAATGTGACACTGTGGTTTACCTCAAATAACAGGTTTAGTCCTTAAGTCGTTTTAATTACACCACACATACCTATTTTTGAAACATGTTGCCTATTTAGTCCCTATTATGGGAAATAGGGACTATCTGTGTAATAAAAAAACTGTAAATAATTACACAAATGATCCCTATTTTTTAAAATAGGGACTAAATGGGCAACAGGTTTCAAAAATAGGTATGTGTGGTGTAATTAAAACGACTTAGGGACTAAACCTGTTATTTGGGATAAACCACAGGGACCAAACGTGTAATTTTTCTTATAAAAATAAAGCGGTTCTTATAACAATAATAATAATAATAATAATAATAATAATAATAATAATAATAATAAACATGTAAATTTGTTCACTTTTTAGTTCAAATCTATGTTGTTATCACAGAGTGGGATATTTAATTTTTGACAAAATTACACGGTTGGTCCCTGTGGTTTGCTCGTATTGCAAGTTTGGTCCCTAAGTCATTTTAATTACCCACGAGATACGCCGCTCTTTTAGTCCCTTTTGGATGACGTTAGTGCAGTCCGTTATGCCAGTATTTTGCGCTTGTTAGTGGTCATCGTTAATAAATTTTTGCAGTTCCCTTAAAGTTAATAGCATAAATGCCCTTGTGCTTAGCCAGAGTCAACGGGTCGGTCCACGCCACGTGTCACCACCGGAGTGGTGCCACGCATCGGGAAATGCGGTCGGGTAAACAACAATGGTCAAGTCCACGCTGGACCAATGAGGTGCCACGTGGGCATTGGTATAATAAACAATTTTTTGGCCGGGCGCAAGATTCGATTGACTCGGGTCTTTTGTCAGTGGGAAGCCAGCGCCTTACCCATGGGGCTAAGCATAGCTTCAATTATATATCTCTAAATTTATAACCCTCTCTAAAATTATATTATTAAAGGTTGAATTTAGTTTTGGTCTATTAATTTCGGAGTATATGGACCGTAAAAAAAAATATACCGTCGGACTCGTTTTTTCGTGCTCTTTCCAATGGTATGCTCGGGGAATTTTTTCGACTTCGTTTGAACATCGAAAAATGCGAAAATCACCATTTTTTCTTTGTTTTTGCATTTTTCGAGGTCCAAACCAAGTCGAAAAAATTCACCAAGCATACCGTCGGACTCCGTTTTTCGGCTCTATCTAATGGTATATTAGGAATTTTTTGACTTGGTTTGAACCTTGAAAATGCGAAAATCACCATTTTTTCTTTGTTTTTACATTTTTCGAGGTCCAAACCAAGTCGAAAAAATTCACCAAGCATACCGTGCCGGACTCGTTTTAGTGCTTCTATCCAATGGTATGTTCGGGGAATTTTTTCGACTTGTTTTGGACCTCGAAAAATGCAAAAATCACCATTTTTTCTTTGTTTTTGCATTTTTCGAGGTCCAAACCAAGTCGAAAAAATTCACCAAGCATACCGTCGGACTCGTTTTTTCGTGCTCTTTCCAATGGTATGTTTGGTGAATTTTTTCGACTTGGTTTGGACCTCGAAAAATGCAAAAACATACCATTTTTCGAGGTCCAAACCAAGTCGAAAAATGCGAAAATCACAATGTTTTCTTTGTTTTTGCATTTTTCGAGGTCCAAACCAAGTCGAAAAAATTCCCCGAACATACCATTGGATAGAGCACGAAAAAACGAGTCCGACGGTATGCTTGGTGAATTTTTTCGACTTGGTTTGGACCTCGAAAAATGTAAAAACAAAGAAAAAATAGTGATTTTTGCATTTTTCAAGGTTGAAACCAAGTCAAAAAAATTCCCCGAATATACCATTGGATAGAGCACGAAAAAACGAGTCCGACGGTATGCTTGGTGAATTTTTTCGACTTGGTTTGGACCTCGAAAAATGCAAAAACAAAGAAAAAATGGTGATTTTCGCATTTTTCGATGTTCAAACGAAGTCAAAAAATTGAGCATACCATTGGAAAGAGGACGAAAAAAAGAGTCCGACGGTATATTTATTTATTTTTTTACGGTCCATATAACTCCGTAAATTAATAGACCAAAAACTAAATTCAACCTTTTAATAATATAATTTTAGAGAAGGTTATGTATTAAATTTAGAGATATATTATTGAAGCTATGCTTAGCCAGATTGGGTAAGGCTTGGCAAACAACTTCCCACCACAAAAAGACCCGAGTTCGAATCTTAGGCCAGCCAAAAAATTTGTTTATTATACCAATGCCACGTGGCACCACCTCATTGGTCCACGTGGCGACCCGACTTGACCCGTTGACCGACCCGTTGACCGACCCGACTTAACCCGTTGACCGACCCGACCCGATGCCACGTGGCACCACTCAGGTGGTGACACGTGGCGTTGACCGACCCGTTGACCTGGCTAAGCACAAAGACGATTTATGCAATTAACTTTAAGGACTGACGGTGCAAAATTTATTAACGAAGGATTAACAGCGCAAAATACTTAACGGACTGCACTAACGGTCATCCAAAATAGGGACTAAAAGAGTGCAACGTTTCAAAAATAGGTATCTGTGGGGTAATTAAAATGACTTAGGGACCAAACTTGCAATACGAGCAAACCACAGGGACCAACCGTGTAATTTTGTCTTAATTTTTTGAATTTCTCTCTACCAAAACGTGCCTTAACGGTTTATTCTCAAGTTTTAATTCCGGATGAAAGTGAAAGTAAGTGAAGAAACCAAAATATAAATGTGTCTTAAGTTTTTTTAAATGAAAGTTAAAATAAAAATGCAAGAAAGAAGGGGAAAATGGTTGAGTTTTTTTTTCCCCTTAAGGGAGGAGAGGAGAGAGTGGTACCCTAATACCCTGGGTGCCACATCACATCTATCCAATAAAAACCCTCAAACTCATAACTACCCAATTCTACCCTAACACTACCCTAAGTGGAGGGAGTGGTACCCGATCCTACCCTAACAGTACCTTTCACAAAAAGACAAAAAAAAATAGAGAAGAAAGGAGTATACTCGATCGGCTTCTGAGCTCGATTTGGTACAAAATTTCAAGTACCCGATTTAGTGAGGACGGTGTACCCGAAGTACCCTAGTATACCCTAACACTACCCGACCATGCACTCCCTCCTCTCTAACTACTTAAACTTGAGCTTTAATTATATATATAGGGTTTTTCTATCTTGTGCCATAGAGGCACAAGATAAGAAGGTGAAAAGTACATAAAAAGTACTCAGGGCCCCACAAAAAAGGACACAGGTACTTATAAAAAATGTATTTTTTGTGGGTCCGTAAATACTTTTTGTGTACTTTTCCACTTCTTATCTTGTGCCCCTATGGCACAAGATAGAAAAACCCTTATATATATGATCGAGAACATAATTATTAAACAGCAATTTTCTTATAACATTTTTCTATTCTTTCTTACAACTCAAGAAAATACAATTTATTAACAACTTTTTTTCCCCTCCTTATTATTTTATACTTTCTTTTACTTTACTCTTTTTTCAAATACAAAATAAAAAACACAGTCTAAAACATGAACCATTTTAACATTGAAACTTAGACTTTCTGAAATGGAGGTGTTTTGAACACTTCCAAAAATGATTGGAACATTTACATTTTGAATGTTTAGACGTTTTTATCCTCACATTATTTTTAGTTATATTTATTCTGTAAAGGTATAAATGTTTAAACAATCAAAATTTAATGTCCCAATTATTTTTAGAAGTGTGCAAATCACCTCACTTTTTAAAATAGCTTGCGAAATTACATGGAAACTTATTACTCCGTAAAACCTTTTGAAAGGGCTTGGACAAAATACTTTTAACTTGTACGACATAAATAATCACTCTTGGATCATAAATAGTGTTTCTAATGCCTTGTCCCATCATGTTTCCTACTTTTCATAGTCACTAACGCTCAGTTCTCGAGTTGAAAAGGAAGAAGAAATTAAAGGAAACGAAAAGTTTTTTGTGTTCTTGAGTCTTTTTTAAAGGAGGAAAGGCAAATGAAAAGGAAATAGAGAGGAAGATTTGATAAGTAAATCTTCCTCCACTTTTAGGAGGCAAGGGAAAGGAAACGGAACCATATGTTGTGTAAAGACTAATATACCATTTTTAAAACATTTGACATTAATAATTAAAGGGCATATATGTAATTTGATCAATTTATTTTCCTTTTCCTCTCACTCAAGAACATGATTATGATTATTTTTCTTTTCCTTTCCTCTATCTCAAGAACATAACAACTAACACTTACTTTCCTCTTCCATTTCTTTTCCTTTCCTATTCTTTTTCATTTCCATTCACTAAAAACTCGAGAACTGAGCGTAAGGGAGGAGGGAGTGGTACCCTAATACCCTGGGTGCCACATCACCTCTATCCAATAAAAACCCTCCAACTCAAAACTACCCAATTCTACCATAACACTACCCTAAGTGGAGGGAGTGGTACCCGATCCTACCCTAACACTACCTTTCACAAAAAGACAAAAAAAAATAGAGAAGAAAGGAGTATACTCGATCGGCTTGTGAAACCAATTTGGTCCTCCAACTCAAGTACCCGATTGACTAGGGATGGTGTACCCGAAAATACCCGAGTATACTCGAATGATACCTGACCATGCATTCCCTCCCCTCTAAGTAGCTACGTATAGTATTAATGTCATTTCACTCTTTCAACATCTTCTAAAATAAAATATTAAAGAGTAAATTACACAGGTAGTCCATGAACTATACACCTGTTTCCGCATTTGGTCCCCTGTTTGAACTTTGTTGCGAACAAGGTCCCCATTTTGCCAAACGTTTACCCGTTTGGTTCTTCGAGGTCCGTTATATATAACACTCGTTGTGTTTTCTCGTTAGTTGACCTGAAAAGATGGAAATACCTTTGTTGAAAAGTCAACTAACGAGTAAAAATACGAGTGTTATGTATTACGGGGCTCGAGGGACTAAACGGGTAATTGGTTGGCAAAATAAGGACCACAGTTGCAACAATGTCAAAATGGGGGACCAAATACAAAAACAAGATATAGTTCAAAGACGATCTGTGTAATTTATCCAATATTAAAATTGATACGAGTAATAAATATAACCGTATTTAAGCACGCTCAAAACAGATGCTCTTGACTTCTTGAGTTTTATGAATATATTTTTTAAAATCGAATCAAGGGATGTACTATTCCCACCTTCGGGTTTGTACCTTTTATTCCTTTTGTCCCTCATTTGTTTCAGTACAACACAGTTTTTTGTCAGTTTCTGTTCCGTATTTCTGACAGTTTTAAGCGTTTGACTTATTATACTTTATATTTTCTGTTTCGTATTTTCAAGTTTATAGTTTTTGATATAAACAAAATTATAAAAAAAAAAAAAAAAAAAAAAATAGGGGGGTGGAAATATAAGAATTAGGGGGGTTGGAATATCTTGTCCCTCGAATCAATGACAAAATTAATTTAGTAAACCAGTTTTAAATGGGCGCATAAATGCAGGATTTAGAAATAAGAATTTTCCAAGTATATATACGTAAAGTCGTAAACTATAAAAGCAAGGCAATTACTTAATATTTACTTAAAGTCTTAAACTATAAAAAGAAAGGCAGTTACTTAACTTTATTGGCTTAGACCGGCCGTAATAAGCCTTGCAAACTCGTTCTTCGTCAAACTTGGCAAAATAGCACACATGCTACTTTATAATGGCTCGAAAGGAGCACGCATCATCAAGATTCAAAAAAAAAGACTCGATCTCGTGGACGATCGAGACGTCCAACGTGTGTTTCTGTGTGCACATGTGTTTTGGTTGGGGCATATATGTGTTTAAATGTGTTATAATTTGGTAGTTGTTAATACAAATAAGCCGTAAAAACGTTTATTTATATTTAACGATCTTCTAATGTTTTGTTGATAACAAACGTAAAATCATATTAACGAAACAAATAAAATACGTAAATGGTTTGAACTAATAGTTTCTAACATATTCACATTTTCACATAAAACACTAAAACAAGTATGAGTGATTTTATGATTTAAGTAATACATATGTACAACAATTAGTGTTTACATATTTGGATAAAATATACACATAACTAGTATGTAGTATATTGGGTATTATAAATGGGTAGAAACTTAAGTATCACAACCCATTGGGCAAATACATTGAATATAGTTGGGTACAACCCAAAGCCCATAACCCATGGATCTTGACCCATAACCCATTGCATGACATCATGCTTATATCATACATGGATAATATCCATAAATCCGTGGATCAACCCATACCCAAGTGACTAAGTGCATTGCACTCAAAGATACATTGTATCTAGCCAAAGATCCATGGTTCAACCCATGACCCATGACCCATAACCAAAATACCCATGGGCAAAGAGGAGCGTTCCACGGATCCCTAGCTTAACGCTAGACGGATCCCTTGTGGAAGGGATCCGTGGGATCCGGGGAACAGTAGGATTTTTCCTTTATAAATAGTGAGTCATTTCTTCATTATTTCTTACCCCTTTCAAACACACTTTCTCCCTGAGTTAAAAACTCACTAACCTCAGATCCAAGAGATCTATGTTTGTAGTTTTGTTTTTGTGTGATCTTTTAGGTTCCTCTTAAAGGCAAGATCACCACCTTTGAAGTCAAGCAAGCTCAAGTCCATGAGTTGCCATGCTTCCTCATCATCAAGGCTACTGAAGTCTTCTTGTTGATGATTCATTTCTTTCTTCAAAGAAGTGTAGTGTTGAAGACATTAGTGAAAGATGTCTCAAGTGTCAATACGAAGATATTAGTGAAAGGTATCTATCGTCTATAGCATAAGCACTTGTGGTAGGTGCTTGGAAGTCAAGACAAGAAGCATTAGTGAAAGGTGCTTAGAAGTCAAGACTTGAAGCATTAGTGAAAGGTGCTTAGAAGTGAAGACACAAGACATTAGTGAAAGGTGTCTTGTAGATCTAGTCAAAGGCATTAGTGAAAGGTACCTTAGATGTACATTCGATATGGTGTGTTTCGATGTACTAGATAGACTAGCATTAGATCCAAGGATATTGATGTCATTGATGATGTTGTAAAGGAGTAGATCTCCTTTGGGATTAGTCGTTGGTGTAGTGTGGTAGTAATTCCTCCATTGCAATGAAACTAGGTGCTTAGCCTAGTACCTAATAAAGAGTAGGCGACGTTGTGAAGGTGTAGTTCACCTTGGTGTGAAAGAACTAGGTACTTAGCCTAGTACCTTATAAAGGGTAGGCGACGTTGTGTAGGTTTGGTTCACCTTGGAGTGAAAGAACCCGGTGGTTAGCCTAGCACCGGAAAAAGGGTAGACAACGTTGTGAAGGCTTCTCCGCCATAAGGAGATTGGTGTAGTGTTTACGAACTCTCGAGTAGGTGACTCGGGGAATGGAGTAGGGCAAGGAAGGTGTCCTTGTAGCCGAACCACTATAAATACTCGCGTTGTGGTTTTTTGCTTCTTACTCTTATCTTTTCATTACATATCTCTATATGCTTGTTTATCAACATCCAACACACACAACCAAATAGATTGACATAAGTCGATCTAAATAGTATAAAAGGAAATTTTAATTGGCAAAACTATTCAACCCCCCCTTCTAGTTTTCCACAATAGTGAATTTGTTTGTTTTATTATAATATGATAAAGTTGGTTTTTAAAGAAAAATGTTGAACTGATGCTAATGTGACGGTTGTAAATATGCTCTTAAGGTCCTTTATTACACTTAATCTTAAACTCTTAGATAATTTTATAAGCATACTACTTTTTTTCTTTCCTTTTTAAAAAAAATTTCTAAACTAGGTCAAACACTTATTCTTAACTTATGCGGTATTCATCATAAACTGTAAACTACTTATTTAGCATTATCCTAAACTCAAACATTAAGTTTATCAAACACCTTTTTATTTAGCTTTAAACTAATCTTAGATAGTTGCTAGTATATATGTCCCGAAAGACACGTGCCGAACGACAAGTTTCTCTACGTGTATGAAAGACACGGATTTGAAAGAACACATGTCGGACGACCACAACAAATGAAGAACACTCTTTTACATAGAAGATTATTTTACCCAGCAGTTCGTATCGAGGAGCATGCTCGAGCCACCTAACCCGTATATCGCGGGATATTGTCCCCCACGTGGATTGACGCCTAGCATCTTAGCTAGACATAGTTCGGTTCGATCCATTCCTATGTTGTCAGATACAATAGTTGGGGTAGTATAAATACCCAACCTCATTCAATGTTCAACTAACTAATGAACCAAGTATTTACTCTCACATTTATTGCTTAAGCCTTCGACTTAATCATATTACCTACCCTCACGACAAGCTTGGTCTTGAGATCAAACCTGAGATGAAATTAACGCGTGTTTGTCATCTTTATAAGTGCTAGACAGACGCTATTTGTCCAATCCAAATGAACCTACACGTGCTCAAGCTGAGAAACAGTTATTTACCTCTGCAATAATCATGTATGCTTATAACTAATTTTTTGGGGAATGCTAGACCCACATGACCATCACAAAAAAAAGATTTACACGTTAATGTGTCAGGAAATAATTAGTCTATTTTACTATACTATCTAGGGCTGAGCACAAAATCGACCGAACCGAGCCGAACCGGACCAAACCGACCACTTTCGGTTCGGTTTCAGTTCTATGTATTACCGGTTGTCGGTTTTGGGTCGGTTCGGTTCAACCCAAAACCGACCAAACACACACATAAAGCATGTAAACTAGACCGAACCGAACCGAACTGATTCAGTTCGGTTTCGGTTCATGTATTTTGTGAAATCGGTTCTCGGGTCGGGTTGGTTTTCGTCAGTTCGGGTCAGTTTTGGACCGATGCTCAGCCCTAATACTATCTCTCTCTTGTCAATGACTGGACCAATCACTCTTTGGCATATTAACGTGTCTTTTTGTGTAATTTTTATGTGTGTCTACAATTTACTCAATTATTTATTTATTTATTTAATGTAACCTTAAACTAAGCACGGAAGTTTAACAATCCCGATTCCAAAGACACATACCTAAATGAGAGATGATTTGCACACTCAATTAAATGATTGGGACACTTCAATTAATTGTGCTTGGATATTTATACCTTCACAGTTACCTTACACTTTCATCATGTGATGCCATAAATGTCCTAACACAACTAATTGAAGTGTCACAATTATTTTAAAGAGTGTGCAAATCAACTCCCTACATAAATAAACAAGACACACTTATCCAACAAAGTATATCCAATAATTGACCACCACACTCACTACCAAACTTCACAAGCAAGTTTCACTTCCCAAAACTACACTCAGAGCGTTAGGTATAATGTGGTGCTATGGAGTGGTGCTATAAGAAAAGTGATACCAGTTCAGCATTTCTTTGCCTATAACACAAGTTTTAGCTATGACACCAAAACACCCCTCCTTAGCATAACACCGGTTTTCTGATGCTGTCGTGCATTTTGTTCTTTCAAATAAAACAATATATTTAACTAAAATTTAATTTCGTTAAAAAAAACACATTACATAAAAAAATATACATATACATTCAATAAGAAAATTTTGATCATTAAAAAAAAAAAAACTATAAGTGATTATTTTGCAAAAAAATAGAAAGTTTAAATACAAAAAACATAAATATTAAGGTTGCATTTAGTTGAGGGAAAACACCCTCGTTTTCTACAAAATGTTTTGTGAAAAACAAAGAAAACAGAGATCGCGTTTAAATCAACGTTTTCCAACAAAATGTTTTGCAAAACACAAATCTCCTATTTCCTAACTTAACAAGGAAAATTACAAAACAAATTTTAGTTATTTTCCTTGTTTTCCTTTGTAACCCTCAACCCTCCCTCCCTTTCTTCAAAACAGAAAATAGAAACATCAACTAAACGCGTTTACTATATTTTCAAGTGTTTTGTGGAGGTTAATTCTCCTTCCAAATTTTTACAAAACTAAAAATATAAAATAAAAGAATTTGTTCTCTAACTAAACATACCCTAAACACCTTGTATAAAAGGATTAATATTAGGTAATACACTTTAATACTCTATTTACTAGATAACGTTTTCCATACAAAATGATTAAATATTACAGTAGGTAATACACTTTAATAATACTCTATCTACATGCCAGGGTAAGGTAAAATAAAGACTAAAATACACCGTTGGTCCCTAAACTTGTCACTGCGCTTCGCGATGGGACAAACCTGGGCATTATCATCGTGGGGAGTCCAAAACTTGGGTTTTTAATGCCAAACTAGTCCTTTGACGAAATTTCTGTTAGTCAACGTCTGTTAATTTCCCCATGTGACTTGCACATGAGGGTAAAATGGTCATTTAATTGTTTTGGTTAATTACCCTACATCTTCATCCAGATTCCGGCGACCTTAAACCCATAATCCGGCGACCAAGAATTATATCATGTGCAACTGGTAATAATTGATCAGCCCAAAGGACTCCGAATCCAGCCCATCATAGTCACAAGTGATATAACGTTATTAACCAAACCACACTTATCAATTTTACCTAAACACTTATCAATTTTACCCAGAATCCGGCGACCAAGAATTATATCTCTTTACGCATAAGTCTTTCAAAACTGTTTAGGCATAAGGACTATGTCTCAGATATGAAAAAGAAGAAAAGACGGTTTGACTAGGACCATGAACCCAAATACAAATCAAAACTCTCTTGGAATTCAGTTGTTGCACATTATAAGTCCAAATCAAAATTGCAAATTATACAACATGACTGATATGCAAAAGATGCCAACCACATACCACGGCATAGCCTTAATCCAACTCTAACCTAAACCCTTCAAACTCCACATATTTCTTCAACAATAAATATCAACCAATCGACTCGTACTAAAAAGAAAAATTAAAATCATCTCAGATTTTTTTCGTGCTTATTCAGATTTACATCAAACCCATTGAAGGGTTACACGAAAAAATCATCACAAATCTAATGTAAAGCTTTGCTTTATTTAATGTTCGAATCATGAAAGAAAAGAAAAGTAACAAATCTGTTTTTTCTCTTTTCTTTACTCGATTTAAAAATCACAACATCAAAGTGAGACCCCTTTTGGATCTTGAAGCCTTTCCTCTATCTTCTTGATTCAACTGGAGCTGAATATGAAGACATCAAGTACGGGTTGTGTGATATTGTAATTAGGTGTGTTTGGACTATACATGGATGATGGAGGTGTTGAGATTTAAGACGAGATTTGATGAATGAGTTGATTACAGATCGAGCAGTTATGTGAGTGAGGCGGATAAAACTTAGTGGGTGTATTTATGTTTAGGTAAAATTGATAAGTGTGGTTAGGTTAATAACGTTATATCACTTGTGACTGTGATGGCCTGGATCCGGAGTCCTTTGGGCTGATCAATTATTACCCGTTGCACATCATATAACATCATATAACTATTCAGTTGAGCTGGTAGATTCCAAGCAATGGGTCTTTTTCACTAATGTCACACCCCAAAATATCGCAGCGGAACGATAGTGTCTTTGGGGTATGATGTCATAGCACAAAGCATGGATACAGAAAACGACCTCTAAAATGAGACGTTTTGAAAAGTTTACCATTCGATTAAATAAAGTTAAAGTTTACAAAACATGAGATCCCAAAGTTTGATAATACATAGGGGGTTACAAAACATGTCGAATGGTAATTGATAAAAACACAAGACTCCAATGTATGCCATGTGACCCAAAAGCTCCATGAAATGCTATCGCCTTACGACCTAAGATAAACATGCTAAAAAGTGTCAACACAAAGGTTGGTGAGTTCATAAGTTTGTTGAAAATGATTTGAAAAAATCTTTAAAGAATGTTGATGCAGCAAAGGCATTGTAAATCCATTCAGTTCCTAGTTCCGCCCATACAAAACTCGCAACCTATGTGTTCACAACCCATTGCCTAAAATAGAATTGTCAATCTTGTTTGTAAGTAGGAGATATGTGCATATGATATATACAAGTACTTAATGCAAAGAATCACAGCCAACTGAACCTCTTGACAAGTCTACATTGTTTGTTGTGTCTCATTGAATAACATATTATATTCACCCCAGGTCATGTCATCAGGGACACAAGGGTGGGGGCGTCAGCCCGATAGTACTATCAATACCTCTCCGCCGGCTCCCGCAGGAGTTAACCAGTTGCTAAAGTATGTATGTTGAAGCATAAATTGAAAACAAGTTTAGCACATTAAGGCACATATCGCAATAAACCACACATAATGTCCAAAGAGTATAAGAAGTATAGTGTAACACAATTGTATCAATGGTTTGAGTATTCGCAAGAGTAAAAACAAGTATTTAAGCATGGATCTCCCCCAAAGAGTTTGTAAGAATTTAAACGAGTAAAAGCGGGGTATGAACTCACCTGGTATGATTGATATGCTAACAAAATGAAGTGCACGAAAATGAGGCTCGGAAACTATCTGTGACCTAAAATGAATGATGTGCTCTAATATAAGTCATGAAACAATGTCGTGCATGCAAATCCATATGTAATCTATACCACTTGTACGTTTTTGAAAATAGAATTTATCGTCGAAATATATGTTTATGACATCTCGTCATGTTTATAAAATACTTTACAAGTATATACGTTGAATCAACATCCTACGATAATCGTTTTGTGATTTATTGTGAAATTATACTTTTCGTCATAAAATAGTGTCGTTGAAATTTTCATGAAAGTGACTAAACGGCCTTGAAATGCTAGTCGTAAAATGGTGCACGTCGAGTGTCAGGAAACAAACTCAACGGTTTTGAGAAGCTTGTATCATTATCTCAAAGTTTTAGTATTTAAGTTTTCACCCTAGAGGTCTCGATCATGGAGAAAAATATAGGTAAAGTATGGTACTTGTGTCCAAAATTTCGTTTTAGGGTGGTTTCCGGCAAAGTTTAAGTGACCGTATTTTATTCGTCACAACTCCGCTTGACGAACGGTTGGACATTTTGGAAAATATGCTAGGCGAACTTACTTTTACTATAAGACATCATGTTATAAAAAGTACTACATCCTTGTTAAAAACGACCCTAAACATGGTCCTTTGTTGCCGTAGTATGTGTTTAGTAGAAAATATATTAATGTTGCTTATATAATAAAGTTACGGCAACTTTGTTTAACGCGTGTAATTTACTCGTTACAAGTCTGTTTTCTACGTTTTCTACATCCTTAGACTCGTATTAAAGTATACTAATATATTTTTGATAAGTCGACACATTTAATAACGCTTAAGCCTCATTTTTTACTCGTAAAAAGTGATATTAACATGCTGAAATTTCTGTAATTTATAGTTTTCGTCGTCAAACTTTAAAATAGCATAACTTCTTCGTTATAACTCCGTTTTAACCCTTTCAAGCGGCCACGTTTTCGTTTTAAAGTGTATTTTCCAAATGTCTAGCCCAAAATTTTTTATAAACTGTCGAAAATTCCAGAATTAACAAATATGATCAGACCCTCAATTAGAGTTGTCGAAATGAGTTTATCACGGGCAAAACCTATTTTAACCAATTCAAAACAACTCCAAAGCTATTCTAATCCTACCATACACCTTCTTAGGGTGTCATGGGTTCCTAGACATCACCAAAAGTGATATGTTTCAAGGTGTAATTATAGGATAATGAATATGTATTTATAACACTTAAAAACAATAAAAAGTGGGATAAACATCAATATGACTTGCATGTTTTTATTAAATATGATGAAATGAACACAAAATAAATATGAAAGATGAATATGGATATGAGATGCTTACTAGTAACTTGATGAGGTGAAGTGAACCAAGGTTTAATCCTAAACACCCTAGGTTTTTATTTCAAAACCTAAACTAAGAGTATGCTAGGGTTATATAATTAGCTTGACTTGAAAAATTTATGATGATCTTCCTTGATCTTCCTTGTGGCCGGTTCATATGCAAGAGAGGAGAGTGTAGCTTTTACACTTTGTATTTTTGAGTTGTATGTGTTTAATGTGAGTATAAAATGATTATAAATGTTTTGTAAGAAGATATTTAGTGTCTTCATGGTGTGACTCATCCCTTGTGTCGACAAGGGTGAGTTTTTGTTAGTGTTTATATATATTTTTTTATGCATAAGTATAAGTAGATGTAAAGTAAGATGTATACTTGTAAGTTTAGTTAAGTAATTAAGTGTACATTTAAGCTTGTAAAGTAGCGTTAATTAAAAATAAAATTTAACGGGTCAAAATAAAGCATATTGAAGTCATAAAAATTATAAAAATGCATTTCTTGCAAAATTTTAGTGAAATAATAATTATCGTGTAGTTTTTACGAAAACCGTCGTAATAATATAAATATAACAATTTATATAAGAAATAAATTTAAAACACTGGGTAAACTTATAATATTATTTTTTTATAATCTTAATATGAGTATAAAAATATATCGGAATTATTTTTTAAAGCATCGGATCAAATGTTCAAAATAATTAGTTACGCGATAGCATTTATTTAATAAGAAATTATGCGTTTAATGAAAAATGCAAAACCATGCATGAACTAATATGATGATAATGATGCTAATGATATGTAGACTAAACATAGTCTATATGAAATGCCCTTGATGATTGTTTATGAATTCGCAGCTAAACCCCTAAGGTTACGCGAATTTAATACTTGTAAACTTAGTTTACGATAAACGATGAAATAGTAAATGTGAGAAATGACCGGAAATTGAGAATTGTGACAACTAATATCAATCATTTTTATTTTAAGTGTGAATGATTTAATAACAAAACTCCGTGTATATGAAAGTTACAACAATACAACATCATATAATTATTTTGAACGAAAGTTACAGCCATATAACATCATATAACTATTTTGTTTGGTCGTCGGATTCTGGGTTTAAGGTCGCCGAAATATGGGTTTAAACATGAGGAAGATGAAGATGAAGGGTAATTAACCAAAACAATGAAATGATCATTTTACCCTCATGTGCAAGGCACATGGAGAAATTAACAGACGTTGACTAACAGTAATTTGGTCAAGGGACTAGCTTGGCATTAAAAACCCAAGTTTTGGACTCTCCACGAAGATAATGCCCAGGTTTGTCCCATCGCGAAGCGAAGTGACAAGTTTAGGGACCAACGGTGTATTTTAGTCTAAAATAAATGTGTGGCAACTCTAGTCTTTTGTGTGTGGCAAGGATAAATAAATGTGTGTCAACTCTAGCCAAATGTAAAATAGGCGATGTTATACAAACCCTCCCTATATTGTCACATCAAAAGGTTTTGGTCAAACCGTATAACCCGCGATGCACACCGTATAAGCTGATGATGCATCTCGTGATTGGATACCCTTTCTATGAAATGGTGTGAATAACTCACCCCATGTAAAATACTCTTCCTCATACCTGCAAAAATAAAGAAAAAAAAATCACACAAACACAAACACATAACAAACACAAACATATCACAAAACCACAAAAAAAAAAGAGAAGAAAAACCTTTGGCGTGTGTTGGTGGCTACGGCGCCACAACCCACCAGCCGACCTCCGGTGTAGTATCTCGTGTGATAGACTCGCGCCGAAGGCTACGGCGCCAAAACCTTTGGCGTGTGTTGGTGGCTAGGGCTCTCACAAATCTATTTATACATACTACTCTATCCGTCTCATATTTATTGTCCATATTTCTTTTTTGGATGTTTTAAATTAATTGTTCACTTTCCCATTTTAGTTAGAAAAAGAAAATATAATAAAAGAACATTCAATTTGAGTGGTTGAGAGTTATAGTGGTTTTATTTTTATTAATCTTTATGCTTCTTGTCTCTGACAATAATTTTGAGACGAAAAAAGTATTAAAAAGGAGTTTCTGCTAGGTCAAAGTTGAAATTTTCCATCGTGTCACTCAATCAGATCATCTTGTGTTTTGATTTGGAATATGTGATTTCATAATTCAATTATATTTTATTTAAAATTATATATACCATATTACTTCATGATATACATATGGGGTAGTCTAATAAAGCACCCCATAAAATACTTCTCCCACACCCCATAGGGTAGGTTGTACTTGATTTGTATTTTTTTTTATAGTATAGTATATATGTATAATTTAATTAATTTGTGTAGTGTTTTTATATGTAAAGTAGATTTATTTGTTTAGTGTTTTTATATGTGTGTATATTTGTTTGTGTAAAATATATTTTTGTAGTTTGTTACGTTATATTTTTTTTATTGTGTATTTGTTATATTTTTGTGTTATTTTTTAATCGTCTAATTTGTTTCCATTTAATTAAACAATAACAATAAACACGTTAAACGTTAAAACATTAAACAAGTACAACAACAAGTGCTACTACTACTACAAAGAAATCTACTCCACATTAAGATTATTAATGTCATCTATAAGGTTATAGAGTATTTCACTCGACTGATATGCGTGATCAACGAGATTTTTTGCAAACAAATGTCATTAAGTGTGGTCACACAAACAAATGTCATTAAATTGACATTTTTTTAAACACGATCAAATAGTTAAGCGACAATAAATAGATTATCGACGAAGAAAACAAATAAAATAAAACAGATGGTAAGAACCTTTAACGAATTAATATTTGCAAAATATTTTATTTAGAAAAAAAATTAGAAAGTGATTTTTAAAATTTGATAAAAAAAAAATATTAATTGTTATGATTTATTAATCGTATCTTTAAAAATTTTGAGGTCTATATTCAAGTCGAGTCTACTCCGTATATAATATGGAGCATCTCATTTTTCTAGTCATAAAACCGGTTGATGTTTAGGCTAGTCCCAATCGTGACCGGAGATGACCCAGGTCACCAGGTGCCACATCAGTTTTCTCTCTCCGACGACCAGACACGATCAAGTTGCCTCAGTCGATGACCGAAGGTTTTTTTTTTTTTTTTTTTTTTTTTTTTTTTTTTAAATATCAAAAGATAATATATTTTTTGTATTTGGTTTAAAATTATCGGTCGAGTTTTCACCCGATATTGCGTTTTAACATATGATGACCGATGTGATGACCTTGTGTTGCAGTCGAGTCGACCGACCTCAACATCGGTTGAGGTGTGTATTTTTGCGTGACCGACCGATGTTTTTTTATACGATTGCGACCAGCCTGAACTAGCTAGTATTAAATTTCTAAACATTTAAAAAGATAATTTCAAATACAGCACAAATATTGTCCTATTGTATGTATATCCGTCCTATTGTATGTTTATCCAATTGTATGTATATCCAATTCACAATCTATTATGTGTCTTCCGCTGAGAGATGGTCCAAATACAGCACAAATATTGTCCCCCGTTGTGATTCTTCGTGTGGGGGAAGACCAGGCTGCTCACTTCGTTCTTGCGGTTCTTGATGAAAACTCACCACTCCCGTATACTCACCCACAATGGAGATGGTTCAGAAATGACGTGGCCGCGAGATGGACACATATGTTTACTCAACGACAGAGCATGTTTAAAAAGACGTAGAAAACGATTATTGATTTATATTGTAAATGACAAAACATGTATATACGATTACTGATTTATATTGTAAATGACAAAACATGTATAGACGATTACTGATTTATATTGTAAATGACAAAACATGTATAGACGACTACTGATTTATAGTAAACGGCTCGTCATCTTTTGTTACAGATTTCTGCTCCTGCTCCGGTTCTTCCTCATCTTTTGTTACAGGAATCGGATGACATTCAGTGGAGGGACATTCATTGTGTCAACAACACACCCGCTCGTGTTGAGAGTCCATATTATGTGCCTTCTTCTCCATCTTATGTGCCTCCCTCTCCAGCTATATCTCCAGCTGCAGATGAGGACAATTTTATACACCGTCCTCCGGTTCTTCCTCATCTTTTGTTACAGCCGTCTCGCTTTGACGAGTACGAGCGAGAGATTTCCGGATTGAGGAGACGCATTTCAGAGTTAGAGTTTCGTGTGGGACAGATGGCAGCATCATTGGAGCGACTACGCCTCGGGCGTGATTGATCTTAGTTTCTAGTTATATTGTGATTTTGTGAACCATGTATCAAATATTAATCTATAACAAGATTGGTTATTTATGCATTCGAAGCTTCTAATTTTGTGAACTATGATATTACTGATTTATGTTGTGAATAATTATACAAATTCTTTTGGCCAGATGCAACAAGAAAATCCTTTCTTGTGTCGTTGTCGACGTGGATTTATAATTGAAAGAACATCCCAACAGCCCAAAACTTGTGGTCTGAAGTATTATGCATGTCCTTTGTCAAAGGTAAATAATTAAACGTTTGCTTATTTACATAAATATATATCAATAACTTGTTTGTTTATAATACATTTCTTATAATTGTTTCATCATGTAACAGCCAGGGACTGAAGACTATGGGTGTCGATACTTCATGTGGAAGGAAATATTTCAACAAAAGTACTTTGGTCAAGCCTCTTCTTCAACGCAGTGCTCAGACTGCGAAACTAAAGATAAAACGATCAACATGCTATTGGCTCAAAACAATTTGTTGAAAGCAAGAATAAAGACGTCGGAGGCATCACTGGAATTGGCAAGAAATCCAATTGATCACGCATGTCAATTATAACAACCCGTAAAATTTTGGATTATTATAATAATATTTATTACGTCAGAAAAGTTAAGTCGATTATTTTTTGACAGTTGTCAATATTTAAATTTAAAAACTATAGGTCATCTGGTTTCCTTAAAAACCCGACACCACACACACGATACTTGTCCACTAAGTATCTGTATAATAAAAATGAAATTTATTATTATCCACGTTAAAATTTAAGCATACATAAGCTTAATCCATTGTTTCGGGAAGTTATTCCGCATACTGCAGCGCAGTAGCATACAAAACTAAAAATAAATAATGAGATAAGTGAAATATACACATTTTATCATTCAAGGATAATTTACGGAAGAAAACGAGATGTTATCTCGTGAATTTAGAATGTCACGGCACCGTACGCATATCAACACCAAATTAAAAACGGCAAACAGTTTTAATCAAATTTTAACGTAATAAGAATGTCATATTATTAAGTTTAAGAAATCGTTTCCAAAAATATAATTTCTATATTTTTCGGGTACCGGGAAGGTACGTTTACTCGAGGATTCAACAAAACACGGAGTACCGATTGTACTGTTTGTATAATAAAACAAAAGAGATAACTCCTATCTCTATCTCTCTCCCACGTTTCTATATTATCTGTCCCTCCTCTCTCTCCTTTGTCGACACAAACAAGAAAAACAAACATCAAAGTGGAGCTCTTCTTTCCTTCTGGACAGTCAAACACCAAAAGTATCCTCTGCAGCCTTCCACTCTTGACTCTACTCCTCACTAGGCGGCCATGTGATGGTAAAGACGGCTGTGGACAACGATGTATGCCAAGGGAGGAAAGGCACCAATCTATGGAGACCAAGAAAGAGAAGTACAAATCTTCTATTTATTTTTCTATAAAATAGAAAAAATTATTCACAGGTTTTCTTCACCTTTCTCACAAAACAATCACACAAAATTAGGGTTTCATGTGCAAAGGGGTTTTTAAAATTAGAATGGGGGTTTGTAAATTGAAGGTGTAATTAGTCTATTGAAGAGTCGAATGGTACAAGAAAAATTGGAATACGTCTCCTTCTTGGGTGGTTTTTCCCTGGTTCGATGCGTCAATATTGTAAGGATAATTATCCCCTTGTGTTTTTAAAAACCTAAATGATGATTGATTTGTTAATTTGTTGTTTCTTTTAATTCGAATGTAAGAGTATAAATAAAAAGAAATGTTTTTGGTTCAATGTTGTTGTTGTTAAGTTGTGGAGAATTAAAAGGATATATGTCTTGTTAATTGTTGTTGTGGTGTTAACGGCATGGCTGCCAAAATGGAGAAACAGAAAACATAAAAGGCTTTGAGTCGGCTTAGATTAGTAAGCAGCTTATTATGTTGTCTCAAAAAAACTTTCTAACTGATTCGACTTAAGTGTTCTGACTTAGCCTGTCTCATCTACTCTCATTGTTCGGCTATAGGTTTTGCCAACTCTCTTGACTAAGTTCTAAATCTACCTCGAATGGAACCAAACCACTCGAGGAGTGTATGGGTGTATAGGCTCAATTCTTTGCTTATTTGGTTGGCATGATTCCTTGTTCATTTTCTTGCGACTCATTCATAATTTACTTTGGTCACTTTCGGCTGTGAAAATAACCTACTCGAAGAGGTTGTTTTGCTTGATTGTGTGGATTCGTACCACCCCAAGAGGCTATCGAGTCTAAACTCGAGTCGGGTCGTACCCAAATAGCACGAGACAAGACTCGGGCCAAACCTCCATGCTCCTTTAATGATGTCTATTTAGTTTGTATGTCATGTTTGTTTTAGTATATAAGTAGACTCAAGAGATGTATAGCATTTTTTTCGAGTCACCAAGAGTACATCCCGAAGGTTTTCTACCGTCTCGACTCTCAGCTACTCATGGAAGAGCTCATAAGAGTCTTGCTATAGTTTCTTTTAGCGTATGCTCGTCTACCTCTTTGCGTCTAAAGCTGCTTCCAGAAAACTCAAAACGTGTTTTTGGTACTAAAAACCCATTCAGGCCCTAAGCCATTCCAGAAGGTGTGTATGGGTATTGTTATCGGCTAAAAGCCCATTATCATTATTACTATTTGGAAAGTTAGGCCAATCCGATCCCACATAGTGTTCGTTAGTTTTGATTAGCCTACTCAGACGTTAAACTCCGTGTCGTCTTGTTTCTTCATTCGAGCCAAATCCCGACTTGATTCAGCTTACTTTCCATTCCGAGTCGACTCGTCATGCGATATCTCCATTTGCAAATACGACGTACTAAAGTTTGGCAACATTAATAATTAACACGAGATAATGTACACGAGATAATGTTTGAACATGAAAGCATTAAAACAAGTGACTCTTAAAATTTCGCAACCAAATTAACAACAAAAATGTATCACACCTCTAACTATATAAAGTAATAAAACTCGGAAAACATATATTTTCAACCGGATAATAAACACGAGATACGACTTTGGACGCAGAAAATATATACTTGGTTAATGCCAAATTCTCTAAAGATCTAATTACTTTTCACCAGTTCACAAACGAGATATATTTCATGAAAACTTATATTGTATATTTCCCTAACGTACATAAGACGAGTTATATACAACCTTTCAAAACATATTAGTATTTGAAGTGTATTTATGAAATCTATCATGTTTTCATTTACAACTGGAATGATTAAGTGGTCAATTACAAACTTGGATAAATGATTAAACTTTCTTTTAAAATAAAAATATTTATTTTAAACAAACATTAGTAACTCCTGAAATGTATTTTGAAACTTACGAAGGTATACAAGTTGAATTGGACTTAAAACGTTTCCTTTATATAGACATATATATAAATTATATATATCAATATGGGTATATATATATACTTCATTCGTTCATGATGTCCCCTTAGTCCGATAATGTCCTGATAAATGTACATACCTTTCATACATCCTCATTCGGTTATCATCAAACCAAAGTCTCATTCTTTCTTGATGTACTTCTGCGTATACCCTTTTTCCAAGAGCCAATACTTAAAAACAATTGGAAAACTATTCCAAACTTAAATGCTGCCACACAAACAACAACAACAACAAAAACATTTAAAATTCATGAGGTTAGTTAAACTTTATCGAGTCTTAAACATAAAGACTAAATTGCCGTATTAATTAGGTTGCGTGTCGGAGCCGTGCACTATCATCCCTTGATTAAATTACCGTTAGACTTCTAATTGCCAAGGTGAGTTTCATAGCCCCTGCTTTTACTTGTTTTCATAACTGTTTTGGGGGAGAATACATGCTCGTTTTTACTTAAACTAAATGTTGATTTTACCTGAACAAGTGAATTGTTTACTAAAACTATGCTAAATGACTGAATACATTATGTGTTTACTTGCCAACTACTTGATTACTTAGATGCATTCTAGTGTAAAGTTAATGCATGCTTTTACATATGGACACAAGTATTTGAAACTGTTATGCCTGCATGACCGAGTGAACTGGTCACATGACCGATTGAACTGGTTGCATTTGCTATGTACATACATGACCGAATGAATGGGTCACATTGCCGAGTGAACTGGTAACATGACCGAGTGAACTGGTCACATAACGAGATGAATTAAATATTAAATCTTGTGGTCCATAAAACTTTTACAACTAAAATCTATGAACTCACCAACCTCGTGTTGACACTTTTTAGCATGTATTTTCAGGTTTTGGGGTGATAGTTTATCTTTGGAGGCGCAAGGCAAAGGCATGGCATGGTCATAGACGACTCTGATTTATGTATTGGGAGCACATTTTGATAATGGGCCATTTTCCGCACTTAATTAATAATGTAAACATTGTTTTCAAGGATGAATAAAAGTTTCTTTATGAAAATCAGTTGTTCTCTGCTTATGTTGTGATATCAATTTAGTAGCACCCCAATACGTGTGTGCTTCCACTGAGCCATTTTGGGAGGTGTTACAGATTGGTATCAGAGCCTAGGTTATAGAGAACTGGGTATTTTTAAAACCTAGACTATAACCACGTTTACAAAAACTAAACCCTATGACCGACACGTGCCTGCCTGCCAAGCCGATGCCTCACTTATGATCCTGTTGAGATCATACTTGATTAGATACATGTTTTATCAATGCTCACCTAAATTCATTATAGGTTATAATTATTTCCCCTATACGTATATTTACGTATCACAGCACTGCACCTTTTCCCTCACATTGTAACCACCGGTAAATTTCACCTCGTATTAAACTAATATAATATTCTAACGAAAGAATACTTATCCATTTTCTACGTCCAAATATTTTTTAAGAAACGATATCCTTTTATTTGATCACAACAACTAACTAATATGACGTAACTCACACACCAACATCAGAATGTCTTAAGTTTATTCCTTATATGTCAAGTATGAAAGTTTTCAACGTTTATTTACCACTTTACGTTATTTCGTTAACGTACAATTATTAAACTTTCGAACTAAACGTTAGCCATTTATTAGAGTTTTCATGAAGCCCTAATTTATTTTAACTATGATTTTACACAACTAAATCATAATTACTAAAGTACAACATTTTATACCTAGAGTACAAGTCATTAAAGCACGGAACCTAGCTATACTTTAATTTCCGTTACAAGCCCTAATATACAACTCTATGATTTTATGTACATGATATATTTTCAAAATATTAATGTACAAGTCTTTCAAGCATATGTACAAGTCTTTAATGCATACAAGCTTAATACTTATATAAATTATATTATAAACCTCAATGTACCTATTTTTAAGCACAAGGTACAACCCTATAATGCACAAGCCTTAAAAATATATTTTCTTTTTAGTAAGTATAACAAAACAATGCTAATGTACAAACAATAATGCACCAAAACTTAAGCCCTTACTTTTATTTATTACATGTAAATTAACCTAAACTAGATTTTACCTAAAGTAAATTAGAAACTTAACTAAGTTTTTACATGACTACACAATAGGTACAACCTAAGAAGCCCTAGGTACTACCCTTCAATGCCTAACGCCCCCCTTTTTACCATGGTTAAAAATGAACTAACTAGTTACCACTTAGTTACCTAGTACTACATGTAAAAACCCTAGCCACAATTAGTTACTTGCACATAATATTTACACATCATTCCTTTTACCTTAAGAATTTACCATAGTTAAAAGTTGAGGCACTACTCATGGCTAAAAACACCACCACCCTACGCCACCCTCATCACCATCACAAGCACCACACAATCTCTAATACACCACATCACCTTGTTCTTCACCACATTATGGCTACAACTTAATGCAAGTGGCCAAATTACCTTCCACAAACCCAAATTCTCCTTGCCTATATAAATCACACAAACACACTTTTCACCTCATTCTTTGTTCTAACAACAAACCACTCAATCACATACTTATAAACTGATCTTAAGTCCCAAGGTAAAGTAAAGGAAGGAGGGAAAGAGTCTTGTTCCATTTAGAAGCCAACCTATTCTCATTGTTGTCTTTGTCAAAATCCCAAGCATGTAAGTCTTTTAAACTCATCCTATTTAGTTTTAACTTTTAGTATCAATTGCATACTTTTAAAAAGGATTTTATAAGGAAAACGTAGCAATTTGAATCACTTAAAACGAGTACACGAGTCAAAAGTTATGGTCTAAAGAAGTTGCCAAAAATCTGTCCGAAACTTTCTGTGGACAGAACGCTCAGGCACGCGAAACGAGGCATTTCTGGTCCGTTTCATGAAAAAGTTAAAACATGAAAGTTGTCCGGAACGACGTTTTCTTCAAAAACTCAGGTGCACGGGTCTAGAAAACGCATAACGAAGCCAAAATTTAATAAAAATCCCAACAGCTGTTAGGTATATCTTACAAAAACAGCCCAACACCCCTCTACTTGCGCCCTATTTATTTACATCATGTCAAATGTATTAAGGCCAACCAAAGTACCGTTGTAAACACCACCTAGGACACTCTAGAACGCCCCCATAACCCGGTTGAAAAGCCTAATCTCCATGCTTAAAAACAGCCCTTCATTTTGGCCAAAAGTCCTAAACACCAAAAGCTACTTACAACAGGTATGTGGGAAAACACGGGATTTTTGATAAATTTGATTAGGAACTATCTTAGGAACATTAGAAATGAGTAAAACAACATTTCACAAGGTCGCATGCAAAAGATATAGAGTTTTATGGTTTAAAAACGAAAATTGCAATTTGGCAAGAATAGCCTAAGTAGCCCTTTTTCGTAATTAATATTTTGCTAATTAAAGGGTTTCAAAGTACGAGGCTTACACCGTTTTAAAGGGCTCGCTGCAAAGATTTTAATGCCCCAATAACGTCTTTAAAATCACTTATAGTCTCTTTTATAATTAACCACAAAGAGGGTGACTCGCGGGAATTTTCATAAATAGGCCTTGTGTACACTTTTCAAAAATTGAGTCGTGGGAGTTATAGGATGATGGGAAATAACTTAAAAAGAGTTAATAAACATATTACAACGTCCCTAGATGATACCGTGAAAGTTAACGAGTTAAAAATGAAATTTTCTTAAAACGTGTCGTGGCCAAGTGGCCATGTTCGTGGACTTGTATCTTTCTAATCAAAGAGAACTAAGACATGAGACCTATACCATTTAGAAGAGCTTACAGCAAAGTGTTTAAAGGGTCAAACGCGTTGTAGAAACACTAGCTTGCCTCGTGTAAAATCTGCCCTTGTTTAGCCCTGTTATCGCCCAAAACCAACAAAAGGCACCTAACACCCCTACTTTGGACTAAAAATGTAATTTATGTGAAGTTAATTATACAAGGGCTGATTTTGTCAATAACCCATAGTTGAGGGTATAAAGTGTCATTTTTGAAAGTGCAAGGGTAAAAATCGTAAATATTCAAAATGGTAAAATATAACATATCATATTTAACAACTTGGGTTTTGATAAAATTTAATATCCATCATCCGAGCCATAAAAATAAGAAAGTTAAGTATTGCTAATTTTTGAAGAGACTTCATGTTACCTAACTACCGATAAAGCATCGTTATCACATAAACTTGAATTCGAATACTAAAAACATGACATACTAACTCAGGTCACGAGTCGGAGCAGTTTATCAACTTTACTTAATTTGTTTTCCATCCAGACTACTGTAACATCGAGGTGAGTCATAGCCCTTCTTTTCCTTATTTTGAATGTTTTGGGGGAGATACATGCTCAAATATTGCTTTATATTTTTACATTTATTTTAAACTCTTATGAATTACTGTGAGTTTCATAGCCCCACTTTCAATTGTTTTATACTATTTTGGGGGAGATACATGCTTAATTACTTGCTTTTACTTACACAAGTACTTTAACTTATACGGATTACCGTGAGTCATAGCCCCTCTTTTTCTAATTTTGAATATTTTGGGGGAGAAACATGCTCAAATATTGCTTGAAATTTTTACATTTATTTCAAACTCTTACATATTACTGTGAGTCATAGCCCCTCTTTTCCTTATTTTGAACGTTTTGGGGGAGATACATGCTCAGATATTGCTTGATATTTTTACATTTATTTTAAACTCTTATGAATTACTGTGAGTTTCATAGCCCCTACTTTTATGCGTTTTATACTATTTTTGGGGGAGATACATGCTCAACTACTTTCATTTACTTTCACAAGTACTCTATACTTTCACATATTACTGTGAGTTCATAGTCCCACTTTTTACTTGTTTTTCAAACTCGTGGGGAGATACATGCTACAAAACCTGAACACAAGTATTTTTCTATGCTACACCTACACCTGATTGCTATTGCTTAAGTTACTTACTATTGCCACTAAAAGTCCCTCATATCATGAACCATTAATCACTTGCGAGTGAACACGAATATAGTGAATAGATCTATTGGCAGTTGACGCCCCATTTGTGTTAGCCGGATAGGTAACCAAATGCACTTTATTTGAGAATACTAGGAGAATGGCAAACTCCTACCAGAGGGCATTATTGCTCACATCATTATTATGATGTTTGTAACTTACGTCATTATTATGACGCGTTCGTGTTAAGGTTTGCGTTCATGAGACTTAAGGCAATATATAATGTGTTGCAATGATACAAATGCTGCAACTACTAAAATTATGGGTGCAACAACATGGCCAAGTCTTGAAATTTGTGTTCAACTGATTACTAAAGAAACTAACTA
Source organism: Chrysanthemum makinoi (assembly GCA_910596185.1). Classification (NCBI taxonomy): domain Eukaryota; kingdom Viridiplantae; phylum Streptophyta; class Magnoliopsida; order Asterales; family Asteraceae; genus Chrysanthemum; species Chrysanthemum makinoi. The sequence continues at coordinate 324,210,303 of OU343221.1, forward strand.
TGGGTGTAAAACAGTGTAGCCCACTACTTATTTTATCGATATCTGTATTTATTACAATAATCGATCAAACTCGAAACTACTGAACTCAACTGTTTTATCTATAAACTCTATGAACTCACCAACCTTTGTGTTGACACTTTTTAGCATGTTTATCTCAGGTTCATAATTTACGAGGATGGCACGGATACTCAAGAAGGCTATATTATCATTCGAAAACTTATTTAATAAATTGTAAAACCACTGGGACCTCATTTTGTAAACTCTGATATTTATATAAATCGAATGATAAATCTTTTAAAACGACACAATTAGAGTTCGTTTTCTATTATTATAACTGTTGAGCCATGAAGTAACACCCAGCTTGAATTCCGCTGCGTATCACGAAATTGGGGGTGTTACACACATAAAGAGAATAATTGTTCAAATCCTTCAAGACAACCTTTAAAAGTATTGGGACATATTACTAGCATAACTAAGCTAGGTATTTCAAAATTCATTAAACCTCGGTTGAATATAGATTGATCACCTATATTTAACCAGGGACAGTGGGACATAGCCTGATCACCTATGTCCGACTCAGAGGTGAATTTTGCAATACTTAGGATAGTTATAATAGCGTTATGTCCAGTAAAATTTGATTAATGTTAATATCTTAATAAACATGTAATGAGCCACTCATTGGCATTCCTTAATCATAAGTCACTCACTGCATTCCTTAATCACAAGCCACTCACTGGCGTCACATTATTTCCCACAAAACTTGAAAATTTTACCATTGAAAATTTAGTACCTAGAAGCTCCACCCACCTCTTAAGAATAACAGTGCCTACCTTATTACCCTGCTATAAACTAAATAAATAAGTTGCCATAAAAACTGTTTCCGATTATCCCACAGACCGTTATAATCAAAATACTTTATGAATCACCTCATGAATTATTCTACAAACCAAATTACCACCTTACCATTTCACCATAAAATAAACTACAATTTCACTACCACCTCACAAAAATAAAGTGTTTCTTAATACTTTGAAAAGTATTCTAGAACCACCCCATTTGGTTACTTACTCCCTCAAAAAGCGATTTAAGTTAATACCTCATAAACATAAATCACCAATGTCCCCCTTGGTAACTGAGCCTGACCTTAGGATGTATCATACACCTCTACCTAAAACCATAGATAACCATGAGGTTTATCAACTATTAAATCCCTAACCTTACCCAACTTAGACAACTAAACTCTACTCGTAGCTATGGGTAAACGTTATACCCTGCTACACATCCTTACTACAAGATAGTTTCCAAATTGGAGGATTCTCTTTTAAAATCCAACAATAATACTTTCCAAATCCCTCATTAAAATGAGACGAAAGGCCGAAACACTAAAAGTTCCACAAAATTTCCCTTATACATAATTAAGAACCAGTTTTACAATCTTGTGAAAATGTGTCATTTTTACACAACTATCAATTTTGAAATCTGATCTTAGTCAAACTTGTGCAAACATTTATTCGAAAGAAAAATTTGAAAACAAATGTTTAGCGAACCTTAAGAATCAACCTATATACTTTAGAACCATTAAACACCAGAAATGGGTACGTTTTGATAAAACTATGAAAAGTTAGAGGTGCCCACACTAACAAAATAGTGAAACCTCATAACATCAAAATTAGAACTTTCACCCAATGAATTTACCCCAGAAAATCATGGCTCCTAAGATAGAGGATGTGCTTCTGGCATGACACCCATGTACCCATACCCAAAGAGGAAACCCTAGGACAACCTAGGGAAAATTCAAAACTTGTTCCAAATACCATCAGCTCGTTCCCGACATCCTATCGGGTAACGTAAACTGAGATCCGGGACGGATCTCCTGTAAGGTGGGTAGACTAAAACAACCCGTAAAATTTTGGATTATTATAATAATATTTATTACGTCAGAAAATTTAAGTCGATTATTTTCTGACAGTTGTCAATATTTAAATTTAAAAACAAGAGGTCATCTGGTTTCCTTAAAAACCCGACACCGCACACACGATACTTGTCCACTAAGTATCTGTATAATAAAAGTGAAATTTATTATTGTCCAAGTTAAAATTTAAGCATACATAAGCTTAATCCATTGTTTCGGGAAGTTATTCCGCATACTGCAGCGCAGTAGCATACAAAACTAAAAATAAATAATGAGATAAGTGAAATATACACATTTTATCATTCAAGGATAATTTACGGAAGAAAACGCGAGGTTATCTCGTGAATTTAGAAAGTCACGACACCGTACGCATACCAACACCAAATTAATAACGGCAAACAGTTATAATCAAATTTTAACGTAATAAGGATGTCATATTATTACGTTTAAGAAATCGTTTCCAAAAATATAATTTCTATATTTCTAGGGTACCGGGAAGGTACGTTTACTCGAGGATTCGACAAAACACGGGCACCGATTGTACTGTTTGTATAATAAAACAAAAGAGATAACTCCTATCTCTATCTCTCTCCCACGTTTCTATATTATCTGTCCCTCCTCTCTCTCCTTTGTCGACACAAACCAGAAAAACAAACATCAAAGTGGAGCTCTTATTTCCTTCTAGATAGTCAAACACCAAAAGTATCCTCTGCAGCCTTCCACTCTTGACTCTACTCCTCACTAGGCGGCCATGTGATGGTAAAGACGGTTGTGGACAGCGATGTATGCCAAGGGAGGAAAGGCACCTATCTATGGAGACCAAGAAAGAGAAGTACAAATCTTCTATTTATTTTTCTATAAAATAGAAAAAATTATTCACATGTTTTCTTCACCTTTCTCACAAAAAAATCACACAAAATTAGGGTTTCATTAGCAAAGGGGTTTTTTAAATTAGAATGGGGGTTTGTAAATTGAAGGTGTAATTAGTCTATTGAAGAGTCGAATGGTACAAGAAAAATTGGAATACGTCTCCTTCTTGGGTGGTTTTTCCCTGGTTCGACGCGTCAATATTGTAAGGATAATTATCCCCTTGTGTTTTTAAAAACCTAAATGATGATTGATTTGTTAATTTGTTGTTTCTTTTAATTCGAATGTAAGAGTATAAATAAAAAGAAATGTTTTTGGTTCAATGTTGTTGTTAAGTTGTGGAGAATTAAAAGGATATATGTCTTGTTAATTGTTGTTGTGGTGTTAACGCCATGGCTACCAAAATGGAGAAACAGAAAACATAAAAGGCTTTGAGTCGGCTTAGATTAGTAAGCAGCTTATTATGTTGTCTCAAAAAAATTTCTAACTGATTCGACTTAAGTGTTCTGACTTAGCCTGTCTCATCTACTCTCATTGTTCGGCTATAGTTTTTGCCAACTGTCTTGACTAAGTTCTAAATCTACCTCGAATGGAACCAAACCACTCGAGGAGTGTATGGGTGTATAGGCTTATTTCTTTGCTCATTTGGTTGGCATGATTCCTTGTTCATTTTCTTGCGACTCATTCATAATTTACTTTGGTCACTTTCGGCTGTGAAAATAACCTACTCGAAGAGGTTGTTTTGCTTGATTGTGTGGATTCGTACCACCCCAAGAGGCTATCGAGTCTGAACTCGAGTCTGAACTCGAGTCGGGTCGTACCCAACTAGCACGAGACGAGACTCGGGCCAAACCTCCATGCTCCTTTAATGATGTTTATTTAGTTTGTATGTCATGTTTGTTTTAGTATATAAGTAGACTCAAGAGATGTATAGCATTTGTTTCGAGTCACCAAGAGTACATCCCGAAGGTTTTCTACCGTCTCGACTCTCAGCTACTCATGGAAGAGCTCATAAGAGTCTTGCTATAGTTTCTTTTAGCGTATGCTCGTCTACCTCTTTGCGTCTAAAGCTGCTTCCAGAAAACTCAAAACGTGTTTTTGGTACTAAAAACCCATTCAGGCCCTAAGCCATTCCAGAAGGTGTGTATGGGTATTGTTATGGGCTAAAAGCCCATTATCATTATTACTATTTGGAAAGTTAGGCCAAGCCCATCCCACATAGTGTCCGTTAGTTTTGATTAGCCTACTCAGACGTTAAACTCCGTGTCGTCTTGATTCTTCATTCGACCCAAATCCTGACTTGATTCAGCTTACTTTCCATTCCGAGTCGACTCGTCATGCGACATCTCCAATTGCAAATACGACGTACTAAAGTTTGGCAACATTAATAATTAACACGAGATAATGTTTGAACATGAAAGCATTAAAACAAGTGACTTTTAAAATAGCGCAACCGAATTAACAACAAAAATGTATCACACCTCTAACTATATAAAGTAATAAAACTCGGAAAACATATATTTTCAACTGGATAATAAACACGAGATACGACTTTGGACGCAGAAAATATATACTTGGTTCGTGCCAAATTCTCTAAAGATATAATTACTTTTCACTAGTTCACAAACGAGATATATTTCATGAAAACTTATATTGTATATTTCCCTAAAGTACATAAGACGAGTTATATACAACCTTTCAAAACATATTAGTATTTGAAGTGTATTTATGAAATCTATCATGTTTTCATTTACAACTAGAATGATTAAGTGGTCAATTACAAACTTGGATAAATGATTAAACTTTCTTTTAAAATAAAAATATTTATTTTAAACAAACATTAGTAACTCCTGAAATGTATTTTGAAACTTACGAAGGTATACAAGTTGAATTGGACTTAAAACTTTTCCTTTATATAGACATATATAAAATATATATATATATATATATATATATATATATATATATATATATATATATATATATATATATATATATATATATATATATATATATATATATATATATATATATATATATATATATATATATATATATATATATATATATATATATATATATATATATATATATATATATATATATATATAGGGGAGAGGTTAATGTGAATCAAGCTTAAAGTTGTAAAAGTAAGACCTAATCACAACCATTGGATCTATCAATTGACCTTTGATGAGATTAATAATTGATTCATGGCAATATAGTAAATATATATAGTTTGAAGGGCATTTTGGAGAATTAATTAAAATCTGGTCAATCATTTATTGTGCTTTTATTTTTTTTTATTTTTTTATTTTTTTTCTTGTTCGTAAAGGATTTAGGTACCGAAATCAATAAATTACAGAACTTATTATATACACAAAACTCAATAAAAATACGCAAAAATCAACAACCCTACTACAACAAATCTTTAAAACAGATAAGTCCCCTATGATAAACCACTAGTGGTAAATAAAAAATCCGGTACATAAACACATGTGTGTACCAAGAACATATCGAAACCGAAAATAGCGATTCCGGTACACGGATATAAGCAATTCCGGTACGGATATAAACACATTTATGTACTGAGAAAACCGGATACATTGTGTACCAAATATCGAACCGAAACATCAAATTACATAAACATTTGTGTTACAATATTTGATTAAAACCGAAAACAAATATAAAAAAGTAGCAGATTCCGGTACACCGGATATATTGGGTACCAAAGTAGCAGATTCGGTACAGGAAAAAGTAGATCCGGTACCACCGCGCAACAATCTAATACATAAAGTTCGTGTATCAAAGAACATATCAAAACCAAACATAAGGCAGATACATAAAACATATATGTGTATCAAAAATAGATCGAAACAGATCTAACACAAACATGATTTTTTGTGTACCAAAGTTCGGATTCTTTATATTTGATTTGGTTAGGTAAGGATTTTTGTGTACCAAAGTAGAATTCCGGAAAACAGATCTAACACAAACATGATTTTTTTTATATTTGATTTGGTCCATTCCGTATGTAATTCAAGATCCATTCCAACGCTGATGTTGGAGTTTTAAAGGTGGAAGAAGGGTGGTTGTCTGCGATGGCAGCTTTTGGTTCGCCGGAAAAAGAAAATGGTGGGGAGGAGAGAGTGAAACATTGGAGGCCCTTATTGTGCATCTCATTAATGATAAAAAGTCAGAGATTCTATAGGGTTAATGGAAAATATTAAACGTGCAAAATTCTTTTTATGCCCTTTTGTTTTAATTTTTAGTTTTAGTTAAATTAAAACCTTAGCTTCCACAATACCTTATTGGTCCATATTATGATCTTATTTTTAAAACTTTAACAATGATCTCATTTGATCCCAAATCTATATATATATATATATATATATATATATATATATATATATATATATATATATATATATATATATATATATATATATATATATATATATATATATATATATATATATATATATATATATATATACTTCATTCGTTCATGATGTCCCCTTAGTCCGATAATGTCCTGATAAATGTACATACCTTTCATACATCCTCATTCGGTTATCATCAAACCAAAGTCTCATTCTTTCTTGATGTACTTCTGCGTATACGCTTTTTCCAAGAGCCAATACTTAAAAACAATTGGAAAACAATTCCAAACTTAAATGCTGCCACACAAACAACAACAACAACAACAAAAACATTTAAAATTCATGAGGTTAGTTAAACTTTATCGAGTCTTAAACATAAAGACTAAATTTCCGTATTAATTAGGTTGCGTGTCGGAGCCGTCTATCATCCCTTGATTAAATTCCCGTTAGACTTCTAATTGCCAAGGTGAGTTTCATAGCCCATGCTTTTACTTGTTTTCATAACTGTTTTGGGGGAGAATACATGCTCGTTTTTACTTAAACTAAATGTTGATTTTACCTGAACAAGTGAATTGTTTACTAAAACTATGCTAAATGACTGAATACATTATGTGTTTACTTGCCAACTACTTGATTACTTAGATGCATTCTAGTGTAAAGTTAATGCATGCTTTTACATATGGACACAAGTATTTGAAACTGTTATGCCTGCATGACCGAGTGAACTGGTCACATGACCGATTGAACTGGTTGCATTTGCTATGTACATACATGACCGAATGAATGGGTCACATTGCCGAGTGAACTGGTAACATGACCGAGTGAACTGGTCACATAATGAGATGAATTAAATTTTAAATCTTGTGGTGCATAAAACTTTTACAACTAAAATCTATGAACTCACCAACCTCGTGTTGACACTTTTTAGCATGTATTTTCAGGTTTTGAGGTGATAGTTTATCTTTGGAGGCGCAAGGCAAAGGCATGACATGGTCATAGACTACTCTGATTTATGTATTCGGACCACATTTTGATAATGGGCCATTTTCCGCACTTAATCAATAATGTAAACATTGTTTTCAAGGATGAATAAAAGTTTCTTTATGAAAATCAGTTGTTCTATGCTTATGTTGTGATATCAATTTAGTAGCACCCCAATACGTGTGTGCTTCCGCTGAGCCATTTTGGGGGGGTGTTACATCAGTCGAGTGGAATACTCAATGAGCTTATAGATGACATTAATAATCTTCATGTGGAGTAGATTTCGTTGTAATATTGAAAACATTTGTTGTTGTACTTGTTTAATGTTTTAATGTCTAATGTTTTATTGTTATTGTTTAATTAAATGGAAACAATACACAAATAAATAATCTACATATAAAAACACTTCACAAATAAATACACTATACATATAAAAACACTACACAAATTAAATATGTCACACAAATAAATACACTATACATATAAAAACACTACACAAATTAAATATACCAAACAAAATAAACACTACACAATTAAATAAAATAAAAAAAAAAAGTACCTGCGTCGCCCTTACGGATGGGCCCTATAGCCTATAGGGTGCCTGCCAAGTGATAAATGGGGTGCCGAAGTATCCTCTCCCTTTGTATACTACTTTTTACTTTACTTTTCTTTTAAATAAAAAAAAATAAAAAACACGGTGTAAAACATGACCATTTTAACATTAATTGGAAACTGGAAACTTGACTTTCTGAAAGTGCTTTGCGAAATTACATGGAAACTTATTAAAACCTTCTGAAAGGGGAGGTGATACTCACACCACATCTTTTGATGCATGCATCACAATTTATGCATTACAGTATTATACAATACAAACTGTAATGCACAAATTATGATGCATGAATCAAAATATGTATTGTATGTATCAATTCCCTTTTTAAAGTGATTGGACAAAATACTTTTTCAGTTGTACGACATAAATAATCACCCTTTGGAAATAGTGTTTTCTAATGTCTTGTCCCATCATGTTTCCTACTTTTCTTTTTTTTGAACGAGTTTCCTACTTTTCTTAGTCACTAAGTAGCTACGTATAGTGTCATTTCACTCTTTCAACTTTTTCTGAAATAAATATTGAAGGGTAAATTACATGGATCGTCCTTGAACTATACCCTGTTTCCATATTTGGTCTCCCATTTCCGCATTTGGTCCCCCGTTTTGACTTTGTTGTGAACAGGGTCATCATTTTGCCAAAATGTTACTCGTTTGGTCCCTCGAAGTCCGTTATACATAACAATACAACACTCGTTATATTCCCGATAAGACATAAATACCCTTGTTGAAAAGTCAACTAATGAGTAAAAATAACAAGTGTTATGTATCACGAGGCTCGAGGGACTAAAAAGGTAACTGGTTGGCAAAATAAAGACAACATTTGCAACAAAGTCAAAATGGAGGACCAAATACAAAAACAAGATATAGTTCAAGGACGATTTGTGTAATTTATCCAATGTTAAAACGTGATACGAGTAAAATGGAAAATGATAAATGGACCTAACTAAAGAGGCCTAAAAGGAGACCTAATGCATAAATTACTTGTACAGTAACAATATTGTACAAGTAATTTATGCATTAGGCCTCTTTAGTTAGGCCCCTATATCATAGCTCAGTAAAATATAACCATATTGAAGCACACTCAAAACAGATTGCTCTTGACTTCTTGTGTTTTATTAATAAGACTAGCAGGGTACCCGCGCGATGCGGCGGCGGGTACCATGTGACTAAATTTTTTGACGAACAAATGTAATTTTGTTTTGGACTGCTGCATTTCAGATTTATGTTTTGGAAGCTTAATCAGATTGTACATTGTGGTTAAATAGTTGTATATTTTGGTGAAGGGGTGTTTTTAATAATGTATTAATTGTATGTGTTGAATAGTGTTTTTTTAGTTTTATTTGTGCTTTAAATACTTGTAAATTATGCTTATTTATTGTATTTACTTAAAAATCTATTTTTAGTTTATACATGTGTGGAAGCTTAAATATATTGTACTTTGTGGTTAAAAAGTTGTATATTTGGATGAAAGAGTGTTTTTAATAGTGTATTAATTGTATTATATGAGTAGTGTATTTTTAGTTTTGTGTGTGTTTTAGATACTTGTAAGAGCATTCCCAACCTTCACGCCATAACGGCGTTGAAGGCAATATTAACGGCGTTAAGCCGTTATTCCCCTTGGAAGTGCAGCGTTATTTCGGCGTTAGTCCTTGGGCGTTGGGGGGCTAACGCCCGTTTTTTTTTTTTTTTTTTTTTTTTATGCCCCTAAATGAGGGGTTGTTTTTGTAAATTGTTGGGAATATTATTGATGTTATTGGGATGTTATGGTTGTGGGTGTTTTTTAAGGATGTTAATATTAAATGTTAAAGCTGATGTGGCGCTGACATGTACGGTGTTATAGTGTTAGGATTGGGAGTGCTCTAAATAATGTTTATAAAGTAGTATTTGCTTAAAATTGTATTTATTGTGGTCTTAAAATAATAAATAGGAGGGAAGTGTCTTCCTCCATTATAAGTAGTATTGATATATTTTTCAAAATCAAATCAATGACAAAAATTATTTAGTAAACCAATTTTAAAATGGGCGTATAAATGCAGCTTTTAAAAATAATAATTTTCAAAGTATATATACTTACAGTGTTAAACTATAAAAGGAAGGCAATTACTTATTAAAGTCTTAAACTATAAAAAGGAAGGTAATTACTTAACTTTATTGGCTTAGACCAGTCGTAATAAGCCTCGAAAGACTCGTTTTTCGTCCTACATGGCAAAATAGCACGCATGCTACTTTATTACGGCTTGAAAGGAGCACGCGTCACCAAGATTCAAAAAGAAAGACTCGATCTCGTGGACGACCGAGTCGTCTAATGTGTGTTTTTGTGTGCGTCTATATTTTGATGGGTATATATGTGTTTAAATGTGGTATGTTTTAGTCGTAAAGTTTGTTGTTTTATTACAATAAATTGATAATAAAGTCGATTTTAGAGAAAAAAAAATTGAAATGATGCTAATGTGACGGTGGTATATACGCTTTTAAAGTCCCTTATTATACCCGATCTTAAACTCTTGCATAATTTTATAAACATACGTTTCTTCTTTTTTATTCTAAACTAGGTCAAACAGTTATTCTTAACTTATAACTTATGTCGTATTCATTATAAAGTGTAAACTACTTATTTAACATAATCCTAAACTCAAATATTAAGTTTATTCAAACACTTTTTTATTTCTCTTTAAAGAAATCTTAGATAGTTGCTGGTGTATATGTCCGAAGGACATGTGCCGAACGACAAGTTTCTCCACGTGTCTGAAAGACACGGAATTGAAGGAACACATATGGGACGACCACAACAAAGGAAGAACACTCTTTTATCTAGAAGATCAGTTTACTCAGCAGTTCGTACTGCGAACCATGCTCGAGATGCCTAAACCGAATATTGCGAGATATTGTCTTCACGTTGACTGACACCTAGCATCTCGGCTAGACATAGCTCGGCTCACTCCATTTCTATGTTGTCAGATACAGTAGTTGGGGTAATATAAATGCTCAACATCATTCAATGTTAACTGACTGATTTTTTTATTTGTTAGTGTACCTTAAACTAAGCACAAAAAATTTTAACAATCCAAATTCCCAAAACACACACAATAAATAAACAAGACACACTCATCCATCAAAGTATATTCCAATAATTGACCACACTCACTACCAAACTTCACAAGCAAGCTTCACTTCCCAAAGCCCCTAAAAAAAACACTCTCCTTACATTATTACCAATGGAAGTAGTTAACTTACATCCTTCGGTAGAAGCATTAATAACAAAGATATGCACCGAGAAAAATGTCGAACCGCCGGACATTTCGGCCCGGCGGTTGCTTTCCACGATCGCGGAAAGTTCCGCGATCGAGATATTGAATAACATATCTATGTCGAGTAACATTCGGAATTTTAGTGGCTTTATTTTTCATATGGTTAATAAGCAGAATTCTGGTTTGTCGCAGAAGAGGCCGGGGTCGCCGTTGTCTGGTGGAACTTCTCAAAGTAATGTGGTTATTATATTTTTAAGGGGGTGTTTGTTTAAGCTTATATTGTGGGCTTACGAGCTTATTTTATTTCGGTTTATATTTCATAAGCCTTAATTTTCCAGCTTATTTCAAGACTCATGGGCTCTGGAAAATTAAGGCTTATGAAATATAAACCGAAATAAAATAAGCTCGTAAGCCCGCATATAAGCTTAAATAAACACCCCCTAAGCTTATTTTTGTATTAAAAGTAATATGGTTATGGGGTGTTTGTTTAAGCTCATATGTGGGGCTTATGAGCTTATTTTATTTCGGTTTTTTATTTCATAAGCTCTAATTTTCTGGCTTTTTGAGGGTTATGGGCTTATATAATAAGCCCACAAGTCTTGAAATAAGCCGGAAAATTAAGGCTTATGAAATATAAACAGAAATAACATAAGCTCATAAGCCCGCACTATAAGCTTAAACAAACACCCCTAAGCGTAGTTATGGGCTTATGAGTTCATATGTTTTTTGGCTTATGTTTTGTAAACTTAATTTTGTTGCTTATAGTTTTTATGTTTATAGGGTGTTTGGGATTGTTTACTTTTTCTGACCAACTTTTTGTTAAGCCAAAAAAGCAGTTTTTAAAGGGCTAAATGTACGAAAATGTATCTTGTCATTTTTTTGAGTTGATGAACCATCGTTAGGATCGGACTATTTAGTAACTAACTTTTTGAATTTCGATTATTTTGTGTATCAATTGACATATTTTTTGGTATCGAATCAAGTGTTTTTGGGAATCGATAAAAAAGATTAATTCGAAATTCAAAAATGCAAACTATAGTATATAGAACTCAAAAAAGTGACAATTAAGATACGTTTTCAGACAATAAGTCTTAACCTAAAACCTTTTATAAATAAAGTTTGTTGAAATTTTTTCATATTTTTACTAATATATGAAAATCCCCCTTTTTATAAAATAAGCAAGTAAAAACACTAGACACCCTCTAAAATGTAAGGTTGTGTTTGTATGAGCTCATAGTTTTTCGGCTTATTTGGGGACTTTATATAATTTTTTCTGCTAAAGGGGTGTTTGGGATTGCTTATAGTTTCCATTTATGCTGCTGCTTAAAAATAAGCACTTGCATGCTACGTATCCACTTATATTTGGTATATGTTAGTTACCTCTACTAATAGGACAGATATTCTAGAATTGGGATTATATGACTATTTGAAGTAAATGCATAAAGTTTGGTGTATATCATGTACATATGTTAACCTTTTGCATCAAGTTGATGAAATTTAAAGTTCGTTGAATTAATCAGTAATGTTTAGTCTTGATGCGAATTTTGTTAAGAAAGAAAGTGGAGATAGAGAGGGAGCAAGATATAATGTTAAATAATAGTTAGAACATGTTGTCAATGTATGATTGCTAAGTGTGTTTCTGCTTGGTTGCAGAATATGCGTGCGATGAATCTCCGAATTCTAAGCAGTTGGTACTCTCCCCTTGTCAGAGTTTTGATGGAGCTACTCTTGGCAACGTGGATGTCGGGTGTGGTGCTATAGTTCCAAAGTGCTTAGACAATGCAACACGGGTTAATTTTATGACCCAAAACCAATCAGACATTGAAGGCAATTTTGCAATCAGTCGTCAGTCGCTGCTTCTTGCTGAACTTGAGTTTAGGAAAATGTTTTTGGTATACAGTTATGTAGGGAGGTTAGTAAAATTTTCACCTTGTGATGTTTACGATATGCGTGTTTTGATTATTCAGTCAGAAATAAATTAGCCAAATCTTTGCACAGGAGAAAGCTAGAAGATGTTGTATCTGTTCAAGATGCCATTGACATAAAATCGATGAAAACAGAGACGATGTTGGATTTTGAAGCTAAAATCTGGGCCAAGTATGGTAGGGCCAATTGCGAACCATCTGATAGGGCAATGGTACGTAAGACCTTAAAATTTTTTTACTTTTGAAGTTCTAAAAAAAAAGGGGCTGATCATTATATGATTTTAGAAGGCCAAATCTTATGCTTCAAATAATCTTCCGTTTTGTAGCATCTTGACTGGGATTCTGGAAAGACGTATCTTTATCATTGCTATGTGAGCATTGATGGAACTTACCAGTTCAAGGTGTGTATTTTGTCTCTTTTGTAAATATCTTGCGCTCTTGATTTATAATATTTGTTTCTTCAATATCATGCTATTTTGATGTAAGACTATTTCCTGTAATATTTCAGGGGCCATTTCTTAATACAAGAAGAACACACCTACAAAGGGTACTAGGCGATGACAACGTGTTGATTGTGCAATTTACAAATGTTCCCGACTATGACATGCCATTCAATCAACAAAACTGGATTCGAGCTAAGCAGACGATTTCTGGCGGAATTTCTATCGGTGTGCGTCATTATAGTCTTTGGGGTGAGCAAATGATTATTTTTTAAATCTTTTCTTAGCACCGTGATCAGTAAATCACTATTAAAGTATCAAGTTTAATCATGCTGCATGCTATATTTTCAGCATTCAAAGATGGTAGAGGAGATTTCAAGAAGCCTAAGGCGTTAGATAAAAAAAAATCACGGTCTTCATGGGCTGTTAAATGCTACTTTGTGAGACATAAAGCTCCAGCACGATGGCTTGAAAAAGACTATATTTTGTTTGATAAGACGATGCATGAGGCGAGGTGTCTATTCATGCATGTGCATACGACTCCTAGCATCGCTAAATACGTCTCTAGGTCAGTGCACAAGAATATTCCTTTAGCTGATTCATATTAATGGCAAATTGCATGGGTCAAAATGGGTCGAAAGTGCCACATCTACTGATTCGGTATGTTTGGTTGCAGATTGTCGCTTGCCCTATCAAATACAATACAGCTTCGAGTTGATCTTGCTACCGTGGATGTTCAAAGAATTGAAGACATCCCTTGTCGAGTATACGCTTTTTATATCTTTGTGTTATGTCTCGCAATTGTTCATCAAAGTTTATTTTACACCATGACTTGCTATGGATAACAGGATGAAAATGGGAATATTGTATGTGATAAAGACGGGGAGCCATTGATTCATACAGATGGGACGGGGTTTATTTCAGAAGATTTGGCAATATTGTGTGGAAAACATTTCATCGAAGGAAATGGCTCAGAGGATGATAGTTATGAGGTGATATTTCCGACATCTTTATACTTCCATTGATCATATGTAAATATGTCTTTTGCTGGTTTATTCTTAAGTGTCTAACCTTTCAACTTTTTTTAAATTATTTTAAGTTTGTCGATCTTCTCAAGCTTGAGGAAGAATCACTTGGAATGGAAGGCGACCCGGTAAATGTTTACTGATACTTTATAATTTTCTATTATTATTATTATACATAATAAATTAATAATACTTCATTGGTGAACCGGAAAATGTTTCCCTAAGATCGTAACCGTTGTTTTGTGCATATGTACCAGCCGTTGCTTGTCCAGTGTCGCATCTTCAAAGACGGTTATGCCGTCAAAGGAACTCTGCTAGTAAATAAAAAGGTAAAATATCTTATTTTCTTATGAATCAGTAATCTTTGTGCCGGTACTGAGATGGTTTCGTTTGTCATGTATTATATAAGCTACGACCTCGAACAATCCAAGTTAGACCCTCGATGATAAAGGTCAAGGGAGATCCAACACTTTCAGGTTCAGCTTCATTTAGTTCGTTGGAGATATGTGCCATAAGGTAATTTCACAATTAATCTTCCTCGCTTCTAAAGTTTCTATAAAAAAAATGTTAAATATAGCTTTCTATTCTTCATTTTACAGTCGCAAACCAAGGAAAGGTCACTTATCAAAGAATTTGATAGCACTTCTAACCATAGGAGGTGTTCCTAAAGAATACTTTATGGGCTTACTTGACAAAACATTGCAAGAAGCCCAGAAAGTATCTTCGAGTATGCGGGCATCAATTAGACGTAAGTACTGTTTCTTAAAAAGTATTTATAATTAATACGTCAGACTGACCTATTGTGCTTGTTTATGCAGTCGCGCTTAACTATGGGCAAATGGACGATAATGCAACTTCTGTAGCAATGATAGGGTCCGGAATTCCTCTCGATGAACCATACCTTCAGTCTCGTATGTCAGTATTTAAAACCGAAGAATGCAAAAAGCTTTGTCGTGGAAAGATTCCAATCGTTGACAGCTTCTACTTATACGGGACAGCGGACCCTACTGGAACGTTAGAAAGCGATGAAGTTTGTGTTATTCTGTATGTATTAGCTTTCAACTTCATATCAATAAGTTAGAAATATGGAATTTAACACGTATTTTTTTTACGGCGCATGCAGTGAAAATGGCCACCTATCAGGCAAGGTTCTTGTGTATAGAAATCCAGGTGTCCATCCTGGAGATATACACATTCTAAATGCAAGATATGTAAAACCAATTGACGAGATTGTCGGGAACGCCAAATATGGCATTTTCTTCTCCACCAAAGGGAGGAGATCGGTGGGAAGCGAAATTGCGAACGGTGATTTCGATGGAGATCGGTATTGGGTCTCTCAAAGCTCAATGGTATCAATTTCTATTTTACTTGTTAGACTTCATCTCGTATGTATATAATGACTAATCACAAAAGAAATGATACCAGACAAACGTAGATTCGATTGAATCACTTTTTTCGTTGTATATTTAGCTTAAAGACCAGTTGTATCTTTAACTTACGAAAATTACAACTTTTATCCCATGATCTTCTTTCTCTTTCATATTTCACACTGAATTCAGCCACCTAAAACATAATACGAAAATTTGTATCCACTAAACAGACCAAAGATCAAGTAAAAGAAAAATTAGCATCATCTAAACATGTTCTTATTTAAGGTTTCTGTATCTGGTCAATTCTCTCACTTTGCATCAACTTATGGTTTATTATCTATCCCTTTATTTCAGTTGTTGCATTACTTCAAAGCAAGTAAGCCGTGGGAAAAGACTTACTTTACGCCAAGTGCGCCGAGTAAGAAACCTAGTGAGCTATCTCACGAAGAGTTGGAGGAGGAGCTTGTCGATCAGCTTTTTTCTACACAAAAACAGAAGTATGGTTTCTCACTTTTTACCTATTATAATGTGTCGGTACAAAACCGCATAACATATTTGATTTTTACTAGTTATTTGGTTAAACCTATGTTGATTAGTTTTACATAAACATAGAAAAGAGGATCGGGATGTCATGTAGGATTATAATCATGTAGATTCTTTTCGAGTAGAACATTGTAATGAAACCTGTAGGGAGATTTAATTTCAAAGAACGTAATGAAGCTGTGAATTTAATATAATCATTTAATGATGGAATTGTTTTTTTGTATTATTTTCTACTCTATCTTGTTGAGAAGGAAATAACCACCCTTTGTAAGTTGATTGACTAAGAGGGGGAAAGTCGTCTATCAATATTCACGGGGGGTGCATTTGGTAACTGACCATAAGTAATAATGAGTCAGGGAATGCATTTACCTTACATATATAGATTAAAACACGAATATGGTAAAAACTAAATAGTCAAGGCCTCATTACATATTTGTTGGCAATACAACTTTTTTAGTGCTGCTGCATTGACAGTTATTATTGTTTTAGTATGGAAGCTGGAATAGCAGCTGATAGCTTGCTGGCATTCGAGGACCAATATATGGAATTGGGAACAGACGATTCTGAAAAGCAATGGCTTCTTGAAAAAATGCTGAAGTTGACTGATTTGTACTACGATGCTCTAGATGCTGGAAAAAGCGGGAAAACGGTTAGATATTATGCTGACTGCTTTGTTATAGTTTTGTCAACAGACAACACTGACATCCTCTCTTTTGTTTCGGAAACAGATTGAGATTTCCAAACATTTATTGCCACAAACATATCCCCATTTTCTGGAAAAGAATCCCAATAAGTCCTATCATTCTCCTTCTGTTCTCGGGTTAATCTATGATACTGTGAAGGGGTATCAATCTGATAATGCATCAATAAGAGGTAAGCGCTTTTCATTTATGCGCTTATATTTACTTTATGAGTGCTTCGTCCTATCAACATATTCTTATAGCAATCCAGTTTCGTCCTTCCTCAATTCTGCTTTAGTGAGTTGTCTAAAACCTTCATTTTCAGAAAACAAAAAAGAGATGCACGTTGGTTTTTGAGGTCTAAAATTTTACTTTTTTCGGTGTTGAATATATCACTACCATCTAAATTCTGTATTAGAGTAGAATATGTCTTGTATTTAGTCAGAAGATTGACCGCTTTTGCAAATGTGCTTTTTGTTATATGTAGAGGTATGGAAACTGCCTTGCTTTAATGTTGAGATACCAGAAGCCACCATGCATTTGTGGAAGGATAGGTACAAATCATACAAACTTGAAATGGTAGATGCCATGCAATCGGGAGATGAATCTAAAAAGGACTCAGCAAATATCGTGATAAAAAAGTACAAGAAGGTATGTGTTTTTTAGTTTATATATTGCATGTTGCAGGTAATCATGACCAATTTTTATACAAACATTATAAGAATTGTAATAATTGTAGGTCAACCTAACCCATCCGTATAAAAAATGGCCCGTTTTGACCCAAACCCATTTTGACCCTATTACTTGTTTAATGTAGATGTTGTATGAGGCCGAGGATTTTGCAAAAAGTACTAGGAGAATTGAAGATATTTATAATGAAGCAATTGCTATTTATCACATATGTTACGACACCGCAAACAGTTTTACAAATGCAGATGTAGGGAAATGCGGATTTGCATGGAAGGTTGCTGGTGAGGCCTTATGTTCGTTTTATGAATCGAAAGTTCCTGGAAGGTCAATTCCTTTTAAAGTATCTGTATTATCTATGCTCTTTTAGCGGCGAGTGTATGTATATGCATCTGCATAACCATGTCAGCATGTATTAAATGTGTTTTAAGGTGTAACTGTATAATATGAGTCCTGGTGTATGTAGCTAAATCAGTGTATTTATAGGAGTGGCGATGTGACATTCTGTTTAATATATTGGAATTTCTTTGTAATGTTTTTTCTCACGTTAACTTCTTGACACATGGTGTATGGACTTGTAACAAGGAACTATGGTGTATGGGTTTGAGACGAGATGGGTATGGGAATGAGTACTGAGTTATTTGTAAACCCAACCTGTAGGTCACTAATTCCCTTGAACAATATCGGCGATGTATGTATTAAACTTTTTCATGAAAATTGGCAAGACTTGCATTGCTTTTGTTGCGAAAAGGAAATGCAACCAAGATTTTTATGACTTCTGCTATAGGTTTTTTTTAGATAAGTGAAATAATGTTACCGTGCCTGTCAAGAATTTCAAAAAGTTATTAACATGAAATTCAAAAAGTTGGAACTGTTGTCACACGAGGAAGCTCGTGACATGGTTTTTGATATGCCCACACTCGTCCCTGCATTAGGCGTTTGCACCATTTGCATTGCAAAGTTTCCACTCGTCATGTAAGCAAGCTCCATGTGGACATTTGTATCGTGATGCTTGCATCGTACGATGGCTTTCTTTCCTCAACTCTTGTCCACTTTGCCGTTCGAAAGTTCCCAAGTCCTTTGGTTGTGAAGTTGATATAAAGAAAAGATCCATGTAGTTTTTCATTGTTATAGTTTGTAGTAAAAAAATATTTCTGACATGATAATTTTCTAAGGCACATAATTTTTTTTTATCTCTTCTAGAAACGGATATCTCCTTAGAAAAAGGCCTTAATTTTATCTCCCATCTAAAAAAAAAGGCACTTTTATCTATTCACAACCTAATTTGTTACCTAGTGGACCATTACTATATATATTAAAAGCAATTTGAAACGACGTCACTTCACTTCGCTTAAACGACGTCACTTCACTTACCCATTTCAGTTAGCCCAATACTGCTATACATGTGCTGGCCTGCTATCTCTTTGTTATACATTATGCTTTCACTTTCTACACTTTCTCAAACCTTCTACACACACCGCCACACACACCTTTTGTTAAAACTTCTTATCTAAAACCAGATCCTTGCTAGCAGTTCGATTTCAAGGGGCGTCGTGATAAGAGATGATGATGTTCATGTTGAAGTCGGGTTGTAGCAGTGATAAGAGTTTGCAAAAGACCTTTTTAGATATGTATTATTACTTCGCCGCGGATAAGATCCAAAAGCACATCGGTTGAATCAAAACGCCATAGATCATCAAGTTTCTAAAGTTTGCGGTAAACGACTTTCCTTCGCTGGGAGGTTTTCTGCGTTCTCTTTTGGTAACCGATCTTTCTTCCCCAAAGTTATCGGTTAGTGGATGCTTTTTGTGAGTGTGTTAATTGAATGAGTATTTGGTTCCAGCTGTTCTTGGTGACTCTTTTTTGGGCTTAATAAGCTTTAAAAAAAAGGTTAAACTGTTTTTAGAAACGATTTATATTTTTTAGTTGATTTGGTGTTTTTTATGCCCTGTTTTATGTGTGGTTTGATTAAAGGATATATATTTGAAATGATTGGTGTAACATGATTCTGTGTGGTTTGATTTCTAGGGTTACCTGAATTGTTTTATGATATTCGTGATTTCTAAAAGGGGCGGCTAACTTTCTTTGGCATTAAAATGGTAATCGGTTGAGTTTTGAAAGTTAAGGTCTATTTCTTTTGGTACACCATGAGGATTGTATTGCTTTCTTGCGGCTGGAATATGATGGGTCAAAGCGGCCTGTATCTTGGCAGGGCATCGCAGTTAAATTAGTGTT
Source organism: Chrysanthemum makinoi (assembly GCA_910596185.1). NCBI lineage: Eukaryota > Viridiplantae > Streptophyta > Magnoliopsida > Asterales > Asteraceae > Chrysanthemum > Chrysanthemum makinoi. The sequence goes on from OU343221.1 coordinate 324,230,208, forward strand.
TGCAACCATGGCAGGTTTGCGTACCCAGTTGCTTTGCACGTTTGATGTGTGCTAGATGTATGTGTCACAGGATCTTTCATGATCTTTCAATGCTACGCGGAGTGGCTGTAGTACTGATTGTCAGAAGTTGTTATGACTGTTTGTAGATTTTTAAAAAATGATGAACATTCGCAGCCTGGCAAGGCAAATCACTAGATTTGCAACCGCTACGGATGTTCTCCTCTTTTTTTTATCCTGAACATATTGTTGTTCTGTTTTTGTGCGATGTAGTGGTGGGCTGTGATGATTGATCGATGTTCTTTGATTCAAATGATATTGGTTAATCGAGGTCTGAGCCATCAGTTGGCGGGGCAATGACTGGATGGCATGATAGCGAATTGCTATTGTGCAACCACGTTCTTTGCAGCCATGTTGGACCGATGATCCCGATGACCATTTTCCGTCTACAAATCCGAGCCTAATGATTTCGCTGACGTTGTCTGCTTATGAGGTTAATGCCATCAATATTTATAAGGCTGTGATGAGTTTACACGGGCTACGGAAAAGTTGTGATTGTCCGGAACCTGGCGTAGCAGCCTATATGGTTTGCAGCCAAGCCGGACGTATCCTCTTTTTCCGTGTAACTTCCCTATCTGAGCCTGATATGGGATATTATAGACGCGGGCGTGTTGAAACCACAGTTTTTTATATTGTTGCCTAAGTAGTATAAGTCTTTAAAAATGTTTACATAATGTGAAACGAGAAAGGGAAATTATAGTTAAATATATAATATTGATCTTAATTATAGGTTTCTGTTGTAATAACCTTTTGACATGCCCACAAATGTATACCCCATATATGCAAACGTGTCCGAAAATACAGCCACGTAAAATTTCTTTTTGGGTATACATGCATTCTGTTAAACGTTTTTATTCCTGTTAGTTGTACACCCGAAAGCAACATTTGTCTCACAGATTCAGATAGAGGTGAATTGGTGTGGACGGACAAGATAGTGACCAGAAATCGGTACAAGAAAAGAACAGTTTGATAAATGTACATGGTTCTCAGATGATAGTGGTTCTGAGTAAGAGGTATTGTCATTTTTTTTCTTACTTAATAATTGAGATAGCAGTTTGAAAAATGTACATGGTTCCAAGATACTTATGTGGTTTCTATATGGTAAAATTTGAACAAATTTTTTGTACCAAAAAACCTATTAACCACAGTATAACTTATGTCTGGACTCTGGACAGTCTCACAATTGTATTTTTTCTTCGCAGGGTTGAAACAATAACTGGTGGTGAATACCGAGAAAGAAAGATCACAAGTCGGCCTTTTATTAACGTGGGTGGGTAAGTAACGAGATAAGTTAGTCAGCCAGATACCTGAAGCAATCTAAGTGAGGTAATAACTACTTTTCAAGAAAAATAAGCGCTATATCGGTTTATGGTTGTGAGTCTTTCAGTTTTGTAATCTGTGATTTCAATTCAACCACTGTAGGGTTTGGCTCTTGCTTAATAGGTTAATGGACAATATATAATTCATTTTTTTTGGAAAAGGCATAAGCCATTCTTATGAGCGTCACACGTAGCTTTATAATTAGGTTCAAATAAATTCGGTGACTTTTAGATACTGGAATTGTCATAGAGATACGTAATTAGTTTTATACCAAAGTCGAAAGCTTTTCTTATTAGCCTAACCAAATGCCTGTATAGTTTTTAGACTAATCTGATAAGAAAATGTACACACTATCCTTCGCATTGTCTTTTCAGAAAACATGAAAAACAGCCTTATAATTACATATGCCGATTTAATAATTATGTTACCCCATCTGATGCATGAATCTCAACTCTTAGCAGTGATGAGCCTGCAGAAAAGACTAAAACAAAGTCGGAGCATGTGTCCACAAGTCTCAGCAAAGAACTGTTTGCAAGTATAGAAGACGAACCCAGTGCACCGGATACAAAGAAGGCCAAACATGACTAGCACGGATACAATAATGGCGAGACAGATGAGAATATTCTACAGTGGGCAGTGTCGATAGATTGTCAACATTTGAACGTTTGAGGTCGTCTTTGTTTGATGAAGAAAATGGAGATGGGCGTGATATTAAGAAAGAATGGTTGATGTCACAAGGCTCATTGCTCCTGAGCGACACATGTTTATCGAGAAGCTCATCAAACACATTGAGAATGACAACCTTCAGCTGTTGCAGAAACTTAAAAAATTAACCGACAAGTAAGGTTCCCTTTGCTGTTTTAATACTTAGTATTACATAATGTAGATGAGTTTTTACAATGCATGCTCCAATAAAATCTGTTTTTTTACAGTCGGTGTCCAGTTGCCGTCTGTTGAAGTCAGATATAAAAATCTGTGTCGAAGCTCAGTGTGAAGTAGTTCATGGAAAGCCCCTGCCAACTCTATGGAATTCGTGACCTTTAAAGTATTCTTTTCTTTTCTGTATGTGACTAAATTTAGCATTCTAAGCTTTAGTTCAAGCATATCACTCATTATATTACATTTGAATTTCAATTCTGGTAAATGTCAAATCATTCACTGGAGACAAGGTTTTTTCGTTACATAAATTACCAGATAAAAATGTCAAAAAAAAAGCTCCGCCGCAACGCGGCGGCTGGTCGCAATACTCGTTAAGTACAAATAATTTAGTCACCTTAAGGGTCTGCTTACTTTCCACTTAACGAGTATTGCGACCAGCCGCCGCGTTGCGGCGGAGCTTTTTTTTTGACATTTTTATCTGGTAATTTATGTAACGAAAAAACCTTGTCTCCAGTGAATGATTTGACATTTACCAGAATTGAAATTCAAATGTAATATAATGAGTGATATGCTTGAACTAAAGCTTAGAATGCTAAATTTAGTCACATACAGAAAAGAAAAGAATACTTTAAAGGTCACGAATTCCATAGAGTTGGCAGGGGCTTTCCATGAACTACTTCACACTGAGCTTCGACACAGATTTTTATATCTGACTTCAACAGACGGCAACTGGACACCGACTGTAAAAAAACAGATTTTATTGGAGCATGCATTGTAAAAACTCATCTACATTATGTAATACTAAGTATTAAAACAGCAAAGGGAACCTTACTTGTCGGTTAATTTTTTAAGTTTCTGCAACAGCTGAAGGTTGTCATTCTCAATGTGTTTGATGAGCTTCTCGATAAACATGTGTCGCTCAGGAGCAATGAGCCTTGTGACATCAACCACCTTCTTTCTCTTAATATCACGCCCATCTCCATTTTCTTCATCAAACAAAGACGACCTCAAACGTTCAAATGTTGACAATCTATCGATTACTGCCCACTGTAGAATATTCTCATCTGTCTCGTCATTATTGTATCCGGTGCTAGTCATGTTTGGCCTTCTTTGTATCCGGTGCACTGGGTTCGTCTTCTATACTTGCAAACAGTTCTTTGCAGAGACTTGTGGACACATGCTCCGACTTTGTTTTAGTCTTTTCTGCAGGCTCATCACTGCTAAGAGTTGAGATTCATGCATCAGATGGGGTAACATAATTATTAAATCGGCATATGTAATTATAAGGCTGTTTTTCATGTTTTCTGAAAAGACAATGCGAAGGATAGTGTGTACATTTTCTTATCAGATTAGTCTAAAAACTATACAGGCATTTGGTTAGGCTAATAAGAAAAGCTTTCGACTTTGGTATAAAACTAATTACGTATCTCTATGACAATTCCAGTATCTAAAAGTCACCGAATTTATTTGAACCTAATTATAAAAGCTACAGGAGTGTGACGCTCATAAGAATGGCTTATGCCTTTTCCAGAAAAATGAATTATATATTGTCCATTAACCTATTAAGCAGTAGCCAAACCCTACAGGTCAGGTTGAATTGAAATCACAGATTACAAAACTGAAAGACTCACAACCATAAACCGATATAGCGCTTATTTTTCTTGAAAAGTAGTTATTACCTCACTTAGATTGCTTCAGGTATCTGGCTGACTAACTTATCTCGTTACTTACCCACCCACGTTAATAAAAGGCCGACTTGTGATCTTTCTTTCTCGGTATTCACCACCAGTTATTGTTTCAACCCTGCGAAGAAAAAATACAATTGTGAGACTGTCCAGAGTCCAGACATAAGTTATACTGTGGTTAATAGGTTTTTTGGTACAAAAAATTTGTTCAAATTTTACCATATAGAAACCACATAAGTATCTTGGAACCATGTACATTTTTCAAACTGCTATCTCAATTATTAAGTAAGAAAAAAAATGACAATACCTCTTACTCAGAACCACTATCATCTGAGAACCATGTACATTTATCAAACTGTTCTTTTCTTGTACCGATTTCTGGTCACTATCTTGTCCGTCCACACCAATTCACCTCTATCTGAATCTGTGAGACAAATGTTGCTTTCGGGTGTACAACTAACAGGAATAAAAACGTTTAATGTAATGCATGTATACCCAAAAAGAAATTTTACGTGGCTGTATTTTCGGACACGTTTGCATATATGGGGTATACATTTGTGGGCATGTCAAAAGGTTATTACAACAGAAACCTATAATTAAGATCAATATTATATATTTAACTATAATTTCCCTTTCTCGTTTCACATTATGTAAACATTTTTAAAGACTTATACTACTTAGGCAACAATATAAAAAACTGTGGTTTCAACACGCCCGCGTCTATAATATCCCATATCAGGCTCAGATAGGGAAGTTACACGGAAAAAGAGGATACGTCCGGCTTGGCTGCAAACCATATAGGCTGCTACGCCAGGTTCCGGACAATCACAACTTTTCCGTAGCCCGTGTAAACTCATCACAGCCTTATAAATATTGATGGCATTAACCTCATAAGCAGACAACGTCAGCGAAATCATTATGCTCGGATTTGTAGACGGAAAATGGTCATCGGGATCATCGGTCCAACATGGCTGCAAAGAACGTGGTTGCACAATAGCAATTCGCTATCATGCCATCCAGTCATTGCCCCGCCAACTGATGGCTCAGACCTCGATTAACCAATATCATTTGAATCAAAGAACATCGATCAATCATCACAGCCCACCACTACATCGCACAAAAACAGAACAACAATATGTTCGGATAAAAGAGGAGAACATCCGTAGCGGTTGCAAATCTAGTGATTTGCCTTGCCAGGCTGCGAATGTTCATCATTTTTTAAAAATCTACAAACAGTCATAACAACTTCTGACAATCAGTACTACAGCCACTCCGCGTAGCATTGAAAGATCATGAAAGATCCTGTGACACATACATCTAGCACACATCAAACGTGCAAAGCAACTGGGTACGCAAACCTGCCATGGTTGCAAACACTAATTTAACTGCGATGCCCTGCCAAGATACGGCCGCTGACCCATCATATTCCACCGCAAAAGCAATACAATCCTCATGGTGTACCAAAAGAAATAGACCTTAACTTTCAAAACTCAACCGATTACCATTTTAATGCCAAAGAAAGTTAGCAGCAGAAATCACGAATATCATAAAACAATTCAGGTAACCCTAGAAATCAAACCACACAGAATCATGTTACACCAATCATTTCAAATATATATCCTTTAATCAAACCACACATAAAACAGGGCATAAAAAACACCAAATCAACTAAAAAATATAAATCGTTTCTAAAAACAGTTTAACCTTTTTTTTAAAGCTTATTAAGCCCAAAAAAGAGTCACCAAGAACAGCTGGAACCAAATACTCATTCAATTAACACACTCACAAAAAGCATCCACTAACCGATAACTTTGGGGAAGAAAGATCGGTTACCAAAAGAGAACGCAGAAAACCTCCCAGCGAAGGAAAGTCGTTTACCGCAAACTTTAGAAACTTGGATGATCTATGGCGGTTTTGATTCAACCGATGTGCTTGTGATCTTATCCGCTGAAGCGAAGTAATAATACATATCTAAAAAGGTCTTTTGCAAACTCTTATCACTGCTACAACCCGACTTCAACATGAACATCATCATCTCTTATCACGACGCCCCTTGAAATCGAACTGCTAGCAAGGATCTGGTTTTAGATAAGAAGTTTTAACAAAAGGTGTGTGTGGCGGTGTGTGTAGAAGGTTTGAGAAAGTGTAGAAAGTGAAAGCATAATGTATAACAAAGAGATAGCAGGCCAGCACATGTATAGCAGTATTGGGCTAACTGAAATGGGTAAGTGAAGTGACGTCGTTTAAGCGAAGTGAAGTGACGTCGTTTCAAATTGCTTTTAATATATATAGTAATTATACTAGAAAAGTGCAATGTAGAAAAGAGTTGCCATAGGTTAAAATTTTCCATGGCTTTGAATTTGTGACAATAAAATATCTTATGGGGCAAATTGTCTTTTTCTCCATACGTGATACTAGCAGGGTACCTGCGCGATGCGGTGGCGGGTACCCTGTGACTGAATTTTCTGATAATGTGATGTTATGCGGCTATATTTTTTTAACAATTAATTTAGAAATAATAATAACGGATATCTTGTTTAGTTTCCTTTTCGTTTTCGAGTTTAGTTAGATCTTTATTATTACTGTGAGTTGGGAAGTGACAAGTGGGTAGCCTAACAAAAAAAAAAAAAAAAAATCTTACAAATTTAAAAATGTTTTTTCAATAATGTAACGGTCGAGGGGATATTTTTAAGTGCTTGGCTTAATGGCTTTATTTTTAAGTGCTTAGCTTAGTAGCTTGATTAGATTGTACATTGTGATTAAACGGTTGTATATTTTGGTGAAAGGGTAAATTAAATAGTGTATTAATTGTATATGTTGAATAGTGTTTTTTTAGTTTTATTTGTCCTTCAAATTGTTGTAACTTATGTTTTCTTACTTGTATTTGCTTAAAAGATCTATATTAAGAAATCTTAAAAAAGTAATAGGAGGGAAGGTATAAGATGCACTATAAGTAGTATAGATAACTGTCGCGAACATAATAAGATATTTAGCATGTTCCAGACAACCATATCATGCACAGACAGATTATGTTCTTCGGAGTTTAACCATGTTATCAGATAAATCTGCTGACATGCCTCCTCAGTCACGTATACAATGACTGCATATAAATCCTCAACCCACCTTATGGTCGTTTTATTATAAATTATGCTACCAGAAATCTTATTTTCAGCCCTTAAGATTCACCAATATGTTTTCTTCTTCATATTGGTTTAATGAATACAAAAATTCATATAGTAAGTCCAAACCCAGTAATTCCTTTTTCAAGAACAGCTATCAAGAATGGTGTGAGATGTTATAAGTACACAGCAGACAAGGTTATGTTTTTAAAAAAGAGATGCAACACACTTGTAAAAGGGTAATGCACATATAAAAGATCCACTTATACATATTATAAATTCCCTCCTATAAATGATGGAATTGCAATAACTAATAAGAAACTTTCTTCAAATAAGAGTACGTCACAGGCATAAACATACGATACCAGTATTCTTTCTGGCGTATAAATGATGGTATGAATTTGAATATGGCATTGAACTATTGGAGACATAAATCATGAAGATACATGTCAATTTGATTCAGTATTATGTAGATCACCAAGGTGCAAGTTATCTTTAACCAACAGCAGCAATTAATATTTTCTTTGGCCAAAGAGGGAGTTTAGGAAGAATTGTTCAGCACTTTAACAAAAACGTTGCTAACTCCTTTTGTATTAATATGTGCATTAATGTTGTGTTTTCTTTTTTTAATATGTGCATTAATATGTTGTATACTATGCTTATTTGGTTGTAAGTCTGAAAATTATGTGCTTTCAAGTGTTGTACATAATGCTCAATTTGTTGCAAGTCTGAAAGTCTGAAATTTTTTTAGGAGAGAGATGCATCCGTGTATTATAAGTAGTAGAGATAAATTAGTTTTAGTCCACTACAATGAGCCCAATATGAGTTGTTAATTAATGGAGTGAAGGCCCAAATCGATTATTTTTTCTTAACATTAAGCTATTTGTACTGTTAAAATTTGACTATTTGTTATCTAATACTAGCAGGGTACCCGCGCGATGCGGCGGCGGGTATCCTGTGACTAAATTTTCCGGCGAACAAATGTTATTTTGTTTTGAGCTGCTGGATTTCAGATTTATGTTTTGTAAGCTTAATTATATTGTACATTGTGGTTAAAGAGTTGTATATTTTGGTGAATGAGTGAATTAAATTGTGTATTAATTGTATGTGTTAAATAATGTGTTTTTAGTTTTATTTGTATTTGTACATTATGCTTAGGTAGTTGTATATATTGGTGATGGGGTATATTAATTGTCTGTATGTAATAAATAGTATTTGCTTAAAATAATTATGCTTTACATAATTGTACATTATGTTTTATAAGTAGTATTTGCTTAAATTCTAATTTAAGAAATCTTAAACTCATAAATAGGAGAGAAGATCATCCCTCCTTTATAAGTAGTATAGATAACAAATAAGGTGTTTGGTAAGTGTATGCGATTGCTTATGCAAACAATTATATGATTATTTATGAGTACATAAACTGTTTTTGATAAGCATATCACAAATGGTTTGGTTTTGAGTCTAAAACCTCAAACGATATTAAGAATAAGATAAATGCTTTTTTTTTTTTTTTTTGTAAAAGGTTTTACCCCGGTAAATATATTCACACCAAAAAAATAAATCGTTAAGTACAAAGGAATATGAGTGAGTACCATATTAACCTAAACGCACTACAAATGCATAACCAAAACTACTTGGCTTGACAAGTAGCCATTTTAACCGTACTTACTAATAACAAACGAATAGACCAATCGAACTTATCATGATTCATCATTATGAGCCACATTAGGAATCTTCCAAATCTCTAAAAGCCTTGCAACTTTAAGAGATTTCTTGAAACGAAGAGATATAAGCTTCAAACGGACATTTGCAATGATGACATCCCGAACTTGTTCAGTTGTACAATACTTCTTCTTGAAGATACGGTTGTTACGTTCTTGCCATATATAGTAGCTAGAAGCCGCTACCACTAGCCTAGCGCAAATACTCCTAGCCGAATTCTTAACTGATAACGGATGTAACCAATTTAAAATATTCACCAATCTCGCACCAATGTTATCCATACCAGCATGTCGTCTTACCAGAATCCAAAGTTGCGAAGAAAAGGTACATTCAAAGAACAAGTGCTCGTGAGAATCAAGTTGTGTGTTACAAGGCATTGAAGCAGGTTCAAGTTAGTAACACTACTAACATCCCATTACCTCAACACATCTTGAGTCTTGAGCTTATTTAACATCACAAGCCACATACGAAATGCTTGACGAGGGATACATTGCGAGAACCATACAATATGTACCCAAGGGACCTCGACATTTCTTAGACGAATTGAGTCCCAAACTGTCACACCCCGTCAACGGCGGAAACACGGGATGTAACTGGGAAAGGCACATCGCATAACATCATAGATTCATACCTTATATTTGTTACAATAATAGTTTACAAAACATTTCTCGTTTAAAAATTTAAAAGTGCAACATGTCTTGTTTGAAATCTTATCGTCTTGAAAACATGGTAGCGATGTATCAAATGTTTTGACTCCAATAATCATGCCTTCAAATACCTTAATAATGATCACCTGAAAATGGTACTAGAAAACGTCAAAATAATGTTGGTGAGCTCGTAGGTTTAAGAGTAAAACCATTGAGCTGTGAATACATATCGTAGGACAAAAAGTGAGCATGATATCCAATTATAAGCACAAGTCAAAACAAAATAGTGTCGCGCCAAACTGAACCTACCACGATTGTCACACACATAAACAGTACACTGTGGGGAGCTACCCCGATAGATCTATCAAAATGTTTCGGCTCTCAACAGAGTTAACAGTTGCGCAGTTGCATGTCCACACGTAACAAAACATTTTATCGCACATAATCGCATCATCACACATATATGTCCAAAATCATGTAAAACAGTAGTTCACAGCATAAAAACAGTTGAAAAGAATTTAGTACCATTTCCACCCCAAGGAAAACATATAAAAAGTGGGGCTACGAGAACTCACCTTGAGTAGAGTAACGCAAGTTGGAATGATGTGCACGAAAATCGAGGTTCGGTGACTCTAACTGCAACCTAAATAATTTATATGCCTTAGGTTCGATAGATAATGTCGTGTATGCAATTTTTTTTTAAAAGGTCATATCACCCATACATGTTTGCATAAAAGTTTAGTTGTGAAAATGTAGTTACGTCGAGGTTTTCTATTATTAGTCGTTATTTACACTTTAAATGCCTCAACAAGTATTCCTCATAATTAAGTTGTAGTGGTCTCGTTAATACGTATCAAGGAAAAATTTACCGATGCACTTTATTACATGTTACTATTGTCGTTATAAGTTATTTACGAGAAAACTGAGTTTTATGATGATAATTTTTATATTCCGCTAAGTTGCCAAAATGGATAAGTGACCTTAATAGACTAGTCATAAAACGGCGGTTATTCAGTATTTGGGACTCAACTTAGCGTATTTAGGGAGTTTGGAACAAGGTCTACCAAAGTCTAGAACTGAACTTCAGCTCAATCGAACCCGATCCTACATAAAAATGGCCTCGAATTTGGGTATTCAGGCTGTTTTTGAGGTTTTTAGGCAGTTTTCGGGCAAGTTCACGAGGTTGTAGTTTATTCGTTATAGATCCGTTTGACCAATGGTTGGACTTTTTGGAAACTAGGCCATGTCTACTTCACTTTTGTCATTGCAATATTTTTCCATAAAGGACTCTATCTAAAAGAAAAACGGGCTTGAACATGGTCACTCGCAAAACTGCTCCTGACACTTAGAAAATATTTTGACACTTTGGGCTGGTAAAATAGTTATCGTAGTCGTAACTTTAAATCAATGTATCTTGGTCGTTTTAGCTCCGTTTCTTAAGTTCTTTATATCCCCGGTTTCGTATTTAAGTATACTAACATATTTCTAGTACTTCGGATACTCTAGTTAACTTGCAGTACTCGATTTTACCTCTTGAAAGTTGTTATTTGTTTCAGGAAATTAGTTTCCGACACTCAACTTAAAACTAACGTAGTTTCTTCGTTATACGACCGTTTTAACCCATTCAAGCGACCACGTTCTCTTAATTGAGTCTATTTTCTATATTTCTACTCAAATCTTACTTTTGACTTACTCATTTTTCCAGATTTAACCAAATGGGACAGCTTTATATAAACATGTTTCAAAGTGTATTTTCTAGTTTTTAAATCATTCGAATTTACTTTCAACCACTTCAAAAACTACTCTAGTTCTCCCACATTTTTGTCAAGAGTGTTATGAAACTTAGGTATTTATAAAAATGAAAGTTTATGACATAGGAATTAGTTACCAACTTAATATGTTTAAGAAAAGTTACAAACATGTACCAAGGTGATACTCATGTTTATGTAAACTAAGTTCTAGAAAATGAGATATCTCATAATTAAGAAATGTAAGATTATGAAAGTTTAGTTTGATGACTTACTTGAGATGATTAGTATGATGAGGAGATGAAAAACTCAAGCTTTACCCAAAACTAAAACTCCTAAACCCCTTGGTAACTTAATTATTAACCCCATTAAGCTTCAATAAGCACTTATTGAGTAAAAATCCAATCTTTCTTCTTGTTTTTCTCCCTTGGCCGAATCTTACATGTGTGTGAGTGAGTTTTTGATTATTATTTTTTTCTTGGTGTGAATTGTGTGAACTAGTTACCTCTTTATATACAAACTCAAGACATGGTTCATTTAATAAGCAATAAGCTAGTAAGCTAGGTGATTATTTTAACACAAAAGGGTGTTTTGCATTGCTTAATTTCGGCTGAAAAGGAGGAATAGGAGGGGAAGACATTGTTGTTGGTGGCTATGACACAAGAACCATGGGGTTTAAGCTTGGTTTGGTGGTTTAAGAAGTCTTGGTCAAGAACAACATGATTAAGCATGGTTCAATCAATATAATAAGACTCTATTGGGTAGGTTATAATAAAAAAATGCAAAGGAGTTGTGGTGTGTTGGTTTGTGTCGTGGGTTTAGAAAAGGGAAGACAAAATTGTTTCTAGCTTTTGATCATAAACCATAAAATGTGTAGTTTACTTGATGTGTAATAAGGACTAGTCAACACACATGAGAAAAGACCAAATATAATATTGTGTAGGAGCATGGGATGGAGTAGAAAAGTTAGAAATGTGGATTGTATTTATATTTTATCAAGATCTTGTAATTTGCTTTTGAAATTTAAGTAATATTAAATATAAGATGTATAGGATTTTATTTATGTTTTATATTAATAACAATAAGTTGGCTGGTTTTTATAGATAAAAGGAAGAAAAGTGAGTAAATTTTGATAGTGTATAAGTATCTAGGGTATTGGAAAAGGTGGTGCGGGTATTGGGTACGTATTGTATGCATGTAAAATGTAAAAAGTGCATGTTTACGTAACTGACGTAAATAATTCAAAAACATATATGTATAAGTGATAAAATGCGCTCGTAATGATGATATCATGCTAAATATAAGTAGTTTAAACTTAGTACGAAGCCGTTGTGCATTAATTTTGATTTCGAGTTTACGCGATTTAACTTAATAGTTATGCGTACAAGTAAATATGTAAACTTCCAAAATAAAAATATTTTGAGTTTATAGTCGAGTATTGCCCTGAAAATGCCAGTTGCTACAGTCTACCCCCGTTAAAAGAATTTTGTCCTCAAAATTCAGCTAGTACTACTGCCCAAAAAAGTGTGGGTACTTAAGTCTCGCCTGGTCTTTTTGTTCCCAAGTAACTCATGTCTAAGGTCTAAGCTCAAATAAACTTATAATAAGAATCTTGTCTCATCTAAGTTGCTCAACGTCCCTAGGGTTTTGATTGGCTCTTTGACAATAAATCATCAAGCTGACACTCTAAGGGGTTATAACTAGTTGATCACCAACTAGGCTTTACTTACTGATCCTCACACTTTAACTATTAAATTTCAGATGGTGTTTGTAAATCCAGACGAAAAATTTGTTAGTGGAATTGCTATTCTTCTGTAAACGACCTTGTCCACTATGTTATAAAACAATAATTTTGACTGCTCTCACTGAAATAGACTAGCGCATGTTCGTAGAACCTAACGAAGGTCAGGGTTATAACGAAAGAACTAGAATTCGAATTAAGGCTCAAAAGTTGCGGTCGTGACTTATGTGGCAAGGGTAAATACTACTGAAAGTTGTAACCTTTGACAACTTAATCCAATTACGTACTTTCGGGTTAAGTGAGACAGGCAGTCAAAGGTAATTGTCGGGTGGCGAAATTTGATGGAATGAGATTTTCCGTCTTCAAGCAAAATCATCGAAACCCTTAAACTAGCTGACAACTTGATTTTAGCTTAATCTCGCAACTCATCAAACAAGAACTGTCACGAGATTAAGCTACATATCAAGTCGTCGAGAAAGAGGAATTTAACGTCTTCGATGATTTGGCTTAGTGCAGGAATTTCTCAAAACAACAAATAGGTACCTACGGCTAAGATTGGTGAGATTAGCAAGGAAGATCAGAGATACTGTCAAGGTAATTGTGTCAATTACAGTAATTTGGTAATGAAGACGGGAAGAGGTTTTGTCTCCTAGGTCATATGGACAGGCTTTGAAGGAGGTTTTCTAAGTTTTACACGACGAACCACATTAGTTCTGGTGTATGTAAAGAATTTTCATTGTTATGATGCTTGGTAGGACATCGAGTATCCGTCAAGGAAAGGAAGATCAGTCAATCTATGTCCGGTCTTTATTGGAATCCAACATGGTTTGTAGGATTTGTAGCTCTCAAGGTTCATACAAGCAGTAGAAATTGCTAATGTCATAAGAATGAAAACAAATCGGTTGGGGTTAAACTTACTAGCGCAAAATGAAGTATGAATAGAGTATGATGGCATAGATTTGGCATGAGCACTTGATACTAATGTAGTCGTTCAGGTTACTCTATTTGAGGCTGCACCACATAGGTAACTTGTGGGAATCGTGGTCTCCATGGACTCACGAGGGTCGATGTATTCGTCAAAAGGAGGTGCACTATATTATGGGTTGCTATCGAAAAGATCAACGAAACAAGAAGAATGGAGAATCTAAGGAAAAAGGATGAGCTTTTAAGCGATTGATGAGGAAGTAAGGGTAGCACCGGGTGTTGTGTCTGGTATCTTCCTCGACTATAACATACTTGCTTTCGTCCAACGTCTGGTGCAAAAAGGACATTTGGCGATTTCTTCTTCGTACCGTCGCTTGAGTCGTGGATCGAAGGAATTAAATAGAACGCTAGCTGGAAAAAAAAATTTATGGACAGATAAAATTTTATTACAGAAGGAATCATTGATGGTATTCTCGGTGACATTGATTGGGAGAAAATTTGTTGGAATAAATTACACTGTAGTTCGGTGAAGTTTTTGTGGCTATTGGGAGGGAATTGTTGACCGAAAGTCGATGGGAAAAAAAAGCGTACATGCTAGAAAATCATCAAGGATGTGTCTCCGAATGAAAGAATGATTGCCGTACATGAAGGTCGAAGAAGTAAAAATAAGGGCTTTTAGTGTGAAGAAAGTTTTTTTTTTTTTTTTTTTTTTCAAGGAAACTAAAAGAAAGGAGGAGGAATATCCAACTTGTGGCACGGAGTTGGCATTCGTAATTTCGATGTAGTATTACAAAGGCGATGGTTATATGGTATGCAATTTCTTATCCACACAGATCATAAAAGTCTTATACACATGTTTTGTAAGGAAGTTCTCATACTCAGGCAAAAGTGTGAACGGGGTTAGTAAAGAGTTCCGATGTTGGACCTTTACCATGAAGGAAAATATGTCGATAAAATTATCCGAAAGGAAAGAGTGGGATCCAAGAGGGTTCAATCAAGGAGGATATAGATCATTAACAGCTTCTTAGCGGATGAAAAGCTTTGGGCGGAAAAGCCTTAGGTGTGAAAACATCAGGGAAGACCGTATCGTCTGGTATGCAAGAATAGTTGGAAACGATGGACCGTGAATCAAAAGTTCTAAGGACAAAACCTATTGTCTGGACGCTCGAAGATTGTTATTATGTGAAAATCTTAAGTCCAAGTGCTCAACTTTTCTAAGCAGAAATAAGATGTATAATGACTCGAAATTGTTTCCAAGTGGATACTACATCGAGAGATGTTGGTCTTGTTACAAGTGAAGACTAAAGATCTTATGGTCTGGCTCAACTTCTTGATATCCAAATTTAAGAACGAAGTCATGTTCCAATGTGACTAAGTTATATAGGACTCTGAAAAAAATCGCGTTGTCTCTTGAGTAGAGATACACAGATTTTTTAATCCAGTGTGTTTCGATCAACACTAAATTCTTATCTTAGGGAATGAATAGGAAGATTGTACTTCGAAGGAATAGTGCCAAGTCATGGCATATCACTAGTAACAGTCTCAGGCAGAGGTGGTATAGTGCATGTTCCTTCTCGGAGGCATGGTTTTAAAAATTGTTAATAGTATTCATTTAAGCAAGACATTATAAAATTTTGATCATGAATGTGATTTGGAGAAACTTTATTTGAAATTTTTTCGATGGTTATAGTCTTGTGAAAAGATATATTTGCAAAGATTTGAAGTTTGAATTAACTATTTTTCATATATGGTTTGGATTTTTGATTTTCAAGAAAAATTGACGTTTGGACAAACATCTAAGACGAAAACCAATCCAACCATTTAGAATCACAAATTTATTTTAAAACATTTTAAAACGACTTCGACTATCAACCAAATATTTATTTTAAATAAACATTATAACACGGTCAGATTAATAAGGATTACCGGTTCATCATAATTTATAAAGTTCAAAAGAAAATTTTCATTTGTACAAAAATTTAAACCAATGGAATTAAAATTATCTAAATCAGTACCATCTCCAGAACATGAACACTATGGCGAACATTGCTGTTATGGCCGACACAAACAACTCAATTAATAAGTTGAAGGTCAATGCTTTCCATGAGTTCTATCATCTCACCTGTAGTCCCCAAGGTCCTAATCATACGACTAAACCATAAACGTGTCCATTTTGATTGGTGGGTTTCCTCCTAAGGCAACTATTGATGTCATCCGACTCATCGGCTTATAGTGCAGTGTATTCGGGCTTTCTCACAATATGACGGTAGGGGAAGACAAGGCATGTGACACGATGGCGTAGGGCAATACCAGAAAAATCATGTATCCAAAATAGTTTTCAAATAGTACCAAATTATTAACCATCTATAACGTTAAACCGAGTAACGACTTGAACCTAACTTAATTTCACAACTCATCAAACAAGAACTGTCATGAAATTAAGTTAAGTGTCGTTAAAAGGCTTAACGTCTTTGATGATAAACAAATTCTCAAAATAGTGTTTCCCAATTAATATGACCCAAAATAGTTCTCAAGATAGCATATCAATATAAGGCATTTTTAAAATGGCGAAACCAATGTTGACCTTCCAAAATTGTATAGTGTATCCAAAATAACGTATCCAAAATAGTCTACCCGAAATAACATATCAATATATATTTAGCAAAATATATAGTATGAGTTTTGTTTGCGTATAAGGATAAATAATATCAACGTACGAGTATGGGGAATGGTACAGGAAATACTTTGACTCAATCAAATCAACCATATCATATCAGCTCGAATCGAATCTCATTATATCAAATCAATCAAGGCACTTAACTACGCAATCGTAAGCTCAAATATTGTCTCAGAAGCTACAGCTTTAGCACATAGAAGGCAAAGTAGCATAACCACAAATACACATAGCACATAAGGCAGATGCACACACATTGACCCATACATTTCAGGTGATCTAGACTCCAACTCCAACCAAACACGATCTAAGGTAACTACCCCCATTATCCCATGGTCGCTCCTGAATTAAGCATAGTTGATCAGGCTATGCATAATTTAGGAAAAACGATGGAATGCTCGGGCTAATCGACTCGTACCATGTTTGGGGTTTTATAAAAACTTTAGTTTTGTTATAGTTGAGGTTTTTATTTTGAAAAACCGGCATTCTCTATAACCTGGCTCTGATACCATTCTGTCACACCCCGTCAACGGCGGAAACACGGGATGTAACTGGGAAAGGCACATCGCATAACATCATAGATTCATACCTTATATTTGTTACAATAATAGTTTACAAAACATTTCTCGTTTAAAAATTAAAAAGTGCAACATGTCTTGTTTGAAATCTTATCGTCTTGAAAACATGGTAGCGATGTATCAAATGTTTTGACTCCAATAATCATGCCTTCAAATACCTTAATAATGATCACCTGAAAATGGTACTAGAAAACGTCAACATAATGTTGGTGAGCTCGTAGGTTTAAGAGTAAAACCATTGAGTCGTGAATACATATCGTAGGACAAAAAGTGAGCATGATATCCAATTATAAGCACAAGTCAAAACAAAATAGTGTCGCGCCAAACTGAACCTACCACGATTGTCACACACATAAACAGTACACGTGGGAGCTACCCGATAGATCTATCAAAATGTTTCGGCTCTCAACAGAGTTAACAGTAGCGCAGTTGCATGTCCACACGTAACAAAACATTTTATCGCACATAATCGCATCATCACACATATATGTCCAAAATCATGTAAAACAGTAGTTCACAGCATAAAAACAGTTGAAAAGCATTTAGTACCATTTCCACCCCAAGGAAAACATATAAAAAGTGGGGCTACGAGAACTCACCTTGAGTAGAGTAACGCAAGTTGGAATGATGTGCACGAAAATCGAGGTTCGGTGACTCTAACCGCAACCTAAATAATTTATATGCCTTAGGTTCGATAGATAATGTCGTGTATGCAATTTTTTTTTAAAAGGTCATATCACCCATACATGTTTGCATAAAAGTTTAGTTGTGAAAATGTAGTTACGTCGAGGTTTTCTATTATTAGTCGTTATTTACACTTTAAATGCCTCAACAAGTATTCCTCATAATTAAGTTGTAGTGGTCTCGTTAATACGTATCAAGGAAAAATTTACCGATGCACTTTATTACATGTTACTATTGTCGTTATAAGTTATTTACGAGAAAACTGAGTTTTATGATGATAATTTTTATATTCCGCTAAGTTGCCAAAATGGATAAGTGACCTTAATAGACTAGTCATAAAACGGCGGTTATTCAGTATTTGGGACTCAACTTAGCGTATTTAGGGAGTTTGGAACAAGGTCTACCAAAGTCTAGAACTGAACTTCAGCTCAATCGAACCCGATCCTACATAAAAATGGCCTCGAATTTGGGTATTCAGGCTGTTTTTGAGGTTTTTAGGCGTTTTGGGCAAGTTCACGAGGTTGTAGTTTATTCGTTATAGATCCGTTTGACCAATGGTTGGACTTTTTGGAAACTAGGCCATGTCTACTTCACTTTTGTCATTGCAATATTTTTCCATAAAGGACTCTATCTAAAAGAAAAACGGGCTTGAACATGGTCACTCGCAAAAGTGCTCCTGACACTAAAAAAAATATCTTGACACTTAAAAAAATAGTTATCGTAGTCGTAACTTTAAATCAATGTATCTTGGTCGTTTTAGCTCCGTTTCTTAAGTTCTTTATATCCCCGGTTTCGTATTTAAGTATACTAACATATTTCTAGTACTTCGGATACTCTAGTTAACTTGTAGTACTCGATTTTACCTCTTGAAAGTTGTTATTTGTTTCAGGAAATTAGTTTCCGACACTCAACTTAAAACTAACGTAGTTTCTTCGTTATACGACCGTTTTAACCCATTCAAGCGACCACGTTCTCTTAATTGAGTCTATTTTCTATATTTCTACTCAAATCTTACTTTTGACTTACTCATTTTTCCAGATTTAACCAAATGGGACAGCTTTATATAAACATGTTTCAAAGTGTATTTTCTAGTTTTTAAATCATTCGAATTTACTTTCAACCACTTCAGAAACTACTCTAGTTCTCCCACATTTTTGTCAAGAGTGTTATGAAACTTAGGTATTTATAAAAATGAAAGTTTATGACATAGGAATTAGTTACCAACTTAATATGTTTAAGAAAAGTTACAAACATGTACCAAGGTGATACTCATGTTTATGTAAACTAAGTTCTAGAAAATGAGATATCTCATAATTAAGAAATGTAAGATTATGAAAGTTTAGTTTGATGACTTACTTGAGATGATTAGTATGATGAGGAGATGAAAAACTCAAGCTTTACCCAAAACTAAAACTCCTAAACCCCTTGGTAACTTAATTATTAACCCCATTAAGCTTCAATAAGCACTTATTGAGTAAAAATCCAATCTTTCTTCTTGTTTTTCTCCCTTGGCCGAATCTTACATGTGTGTGAGTGAGTTTTTGATTATTATTTTTTTCTTGGTGTGAATTGTGTGAACTAGTTACCTCTTTATATACAAACTCAAGACATGGTTCATTTAATAAGCAATAAGCTAGTAAGCTAGGTGATTATTTTAACACAAAAGGGTGTTTTGCATTGCTTAATTTCGGCTGAAAAGGAGGAATAGGAGGGGAAGACATTGTTGTTGGTGGCTATGACACAAGAACCATGGGGTTTAAGCTTGGTTTGGTGGTTTAAGAAGTCTTGGTCAAGAACAACATGATTAAGCATGGTTCAATCAATATAATAAGACTCTATTGGGTAGGTTATAATAAAAAAATGCAAAGGAGTTGTGGTGTGTTGGTTTGTGTCGTGGGTTTAGAAAAGGGAAGACAAAATTGTTTCTAGCTTTTGATCATAAACCATAAAATGTGTAGTTTACTTGATGTGTAATAAGGACTAGTCAACACACATGAGAAAAGACCAAATATAATATTGTGTAGGAGCATGGGATGGAGTAGAAAAGTTAGAAATGTGGATTGTATTTATATTTTATCAAGATCTTGTAAGTTGCTTTTGAAATTTAAGTAATATTAAATATAAGATGTATAGGATTTTATTTATGTTTTATATTAATAACAATAAGTTGGCTGGTTTTTATAGAGAAAAGGAAGAAAAGTGAGTAAATTTTGATAGTGTATAAGTATCTAGGGTATTGGAAAAGGTGGTGCGGGTATTGGGTACGTATTGTATGCATGTAAAATGTAAAAAGTGCATGTTTACGTAACTGACGTAAATAATTCAAAAACATATATGTATAAGTGATAAAATGCGCTCGTAATGATGATATCATGCTAAATATAAGTAGTTTAAACTTAGTACGAAGCCGTTGTGCATTAATTTTGATTTCGAGTTTACGCGATTTAACTTAATAGTTATGCGTACAAGTAAATATGTAAACTTCCAAAATAAAAATATTTTGAGTTTATAGTCGAGTATTGCCCTGAAAATGCCAGTTGCTACAGTCTACCCCCGTTAAAAGAATTTTGTCCTCAAAATTCAGCTAGTACTACTAAAAAGTGTGGGTACTTAAGTCTCACTTTGGTCTTTTGTTCCCAAGTAACTCATGTCTAAGGTCTAAGCTCAAATAAACTTATAATAAGAATCTTGTCTCATCTAAGTTGCTCAACGTCCCTAGGGTTTTGATTGGCTCTTTGACAATAAATCATCAAGCTGACACTCTAAGGGGTTATAACTAGTTGATCACCAACTAGGCTTTACTTACTGATCCTCACACTTTAACTATTAAATTTCAGATGGTGTTTGTAAATCCAGACGAAAAATTTGTTAGTGGAATTGCTATTCTTCTGTAAACGACCTTGTCCACTATGTTATAAAACAATAATTTTGACTGCTCTCACTGAAATAGACTAGCGCATGTTCGTAGAACCTAACGAAGGTCAGGGTTATAACGAAAGAACTAGAATTCGAATTAAGGCTCAAAAGTTGCGGTCGTGACTTATGTGGCAAGGGTAAATACTACTGAAAGTTGTAACCTTTGACAACTTAATCCAATTACGTACTTTCGGGTTAAGTGAGACAGGCAGTCAAAGGTAATTGTCGGGTGGCGAAATTTGATGGAATGAGATTTTCCGTCTTCAAGCAAAATCATCGAAACCCTTAAACTAGCTGACAACTTGATTTTAGCTTAATCTCGCAACTCATCAAACAAGAACTGTCACGAGATTAAGCTACATATCAAGTCGTCGAGAAAGAAGAATTTAATGTCTTCGATGATTTGGCTTAGTTCAGGGATTTCTCAAAACAACGAATAGGTACCTACGGCTAAGATTGGTGAGATTAGCAAGGAAGATCAGAGATACTGTCGAGGTAATTGTGTCAATTACAGTAATTTGGTAATGAAGACGGGAAGAGGTTTTGTCTCCTAGGTCATATGGACAGGCTTTGAAGGAGGTTTTCTAAGTTTTACACGACGAACCACATTAGTTACGGTGTATGTAAAGAATTTTCATTGTTATGATGCTTGGTAGGACATCGAGTATCCGTCAAGGAAAGGAAGATCAGTCAATCTATGTCCGGTCTTTATTGGAATCCAACATGGTTTGTAGGATTTGTAGCTCTCAAGGTTCATACAAGCAGTAGAAATTGCTAATGTCATAAGAATGAAAACAAATCGGTTGGGGTTAAACTTACTAGCGCAAAATGAAGTATGAATAGAGTATGATGGCATAGATTTGGCATGAGCACTTGATACTAATGTAGTCGTTCAGGTTACTCTATTTGAGGCTGCACCGCATAGTTAACTTGTGGGGATTTGTGGTCTCCATGGACTCACGAGGGTTGATGTATTCGTCAAAAGGAGGTGAACTATATTATGGGTTACTATCAAAAAGATCAACGTAACAAGAAAAATGGAGAATCTAAGGAAAAGGATGAGCTTTTAAGCGATTGATGAGGAAGTAAGGGTAGCACCGGGTGTTGTGTCTGGTATCATCCTCAACTATAACATTCTTGCTTTCGTCCAACGTCTGGTGCAAAAAGGACATTTGGCGATTTCTTCTTCGTACCGTCGCATGAGTCGTGGATCGAAGGAATTAAATAGAATGCTAGCTGGAAAAAAAAATTTATGGACAGATAAAATTTTATTACAGAAGGAATCATTGATGGTATTCTCGTTGGGAGTGATTGGGAGAAAATATGTTGGAATAAATTACACTGTAGTTCGGTGAAGTTTTTGTGGCTATTGGGAGGGAATTGTTGACCGAAAGTCGATGGGAAAAAAAAGCGTACATGCTAGAAAATCATCAAGGATGTGTCTCCGAATGAAAGAATGATTGCCGTACATGAAGGTCGAAGAAGTAAAAATAAGGGCTTTTAGTGTGAAGAAAGTTTTTTTTTTTCAAGGAAACTAAAAGAAAGGAGGAGGAATATCCAACTTGTGGCACGGAGTTGGCATTCGTAATTTCGATGTAGTATTACAAAGGCGATGGTTATATGGTATGCAATTTCTTATCCACACAGATCATAAAAGTCTTATACACATGTTTTGTAAGGAAGTTCTCATACTCAGGCAAAAGTGTGAACGGGGTTAGTAAAGAGTTCCGATGTTGGACCTTTACCATGAAGGAAAATATGTCGATAAAATTATCCGAAAGGAAAGAGTGGGATCCAAGAGGGTTCAATCAAGGAGGATATAGATCATTAACAGCTTCTTAGCGGATGAAAAGCTTTGGGCGGAAAAGCCTTAGGTGTGAAAACATCAGGGAAGACCGTATCGTCTGGTATGCAAGAATAGTTGGAAACGATGGACCGTGAATCAAAAGTTCTAAGGACAAAACCTATTGTCTGGACGCTCGAAGATTGTTATTATGTGAAAATCTTAAGGCCAAGTGCTCAATTTTTCTAAGCAGGAATAAGATGTATAATGACTCGAAATTGTTTCCATGTGGATACTACATCGAGAGATGTTGGTCTTGTTACAAGTGAAGACTAAAGATCTTATGGTCTGGCTCAACTTCTTGATATCCAAATTTAAGAACGAAGTCATGTTCCAATGTGACTAAGTTATATAGGACTCTGAAAAAAATCGCGTTGTCTCTTGAGTAGAGATACACAGATTTTTTAATCCAGTGTGTTTCGATCAACACTAAATTCTTATCTTAGGGAATGAATAGGAAGATTGTACTTCGAAGGAATAGTGCCAAGTCATGGCATATCACTAGTAAATCTCGGCAGAGGTGGTATAGTGCATGTTCCTTCTCGGAGGCATGGTTTTAAAAATTGTTAATAGTATTCATTTAAGCAAGACATTATAAAATTTTGATCATGAATGTGATTTGGAGAAACTTTATTTGAAATTTTTTCGATGGTTATAGTCTTGTGAAAAGATATATTTGCAAAGATTTGAAGTTTGAATTAACTATTTTTCATATATGGTTTGGATTTTTGATTTTCAAGAAAAATTGACGTTTGGACAAACATCTAAGACGAAAACCAATCCAACCATTTAGAATCACAAATTTATTTTAAAACATTTTAAAACGACTTCGACTATCAACCAAATATTTATTTTAAATAAACATTATAACACGGTCAGATTAATAAGGATTTCCAGTTCATCACAATTTATAAAGTTCAAAAGAAAATTTTCATTTGTACAAAAATTTAAACCAATGGAATTAAAATTATCTAAATCGTACCATCTCCGAACATGAACACTATGGCGAACATTGCTGTTATGGCCGACACAAACAACTCAATTAATAAGTTGAAGGTCAATGCTTTCCATGAGTTCTATCATCTCACCTGTAGTCCCCAAGGTCCTAATCATACGACTAAACCATAAACGTGTCCATTTTGATTGGTGGGTTTCCTCCTAAGGCAACTATTGATGTCATCCGACTCATCGGCTTATAGTGCAGTGTATTCGGGCTTTCTCACAATATGACGGTAGGGGAAGACAAGGCATGTGACACGATGGCGTAGGGCAATACCAGAAAAATCATGTATCCAAAATAGTTTTCAAATAGTACCAAATTATTAACCATCTATAACGTTAAACCGAGTAACGACTTGAACCTAACTTAATTTCACAACTCATCAAACAAGAACTGTCATGAAATTAAGTTAAGTGTCGTTAAAAGGCTTAACGTCTTTGATGATAAACAAATTCTCAAAATAGTGTTTCCAAATCAGTATGACCCAAAATAGTTCTCAAGATAGCATATCAGTATAATGCATTTTTAAAATGGCGAAACCAATGTTGACCTTCCAAAATTGTATAGTGTATCCAAAATAACGTATCCAAAATAGTCTACCCGAAATAACATATCAATATATATTTAGCAAAATATATAGTATGAGTTTTGTTTGCGTATAGGGATAAATAATATCAACGCACGAGTATGGGGAATGGTACAGGAAATACTCTGACTCAAACAAATCAACCATATTATATCAACTTAAATCGGATCACAGTATATCAAATCAAATAAGGCACTTAACTACGCAATCGTAAGCTCAAATATTGTCTCAGAAGCTACAGCTTTAGCACATAGAAGGCAAAGTAGCATAACCACAAATACACATAGCACATAAGGCAGATGCACACACATTGACCCATACATTTCAGGTGATCTAGACTCCAACTCCAACCAAACACGATCTAAGGTAACTACCCCCATTATCCCATGGTCGCTCCTGAATTAAGCATAGTTGATCAGGCTATGCATAATTTAGGAAAAACGATGGAATGCTCGGGCTAATCGACTCGTACCATGTTTGGGGTTTTATAAAAACTTTAGTTTTGTTATAGTTGAGGTTTTTATTTTGAAAAACCGGCATTCTCTATAACCGGCTCTCGATACCATTCTGTCACACCCCGTCAACGGCGGAAACACGGGATGTAACTGGGAAAGGCACATCGCATAACATCATAGATTCATACCTTATATTTGTTACAATAATAGTTTACAAAACATTTCTCGTTTAAAAATTAAAAAGTGCAACATGTCTTGTTTGAAATCTTATCGTCTTGAAAACATGGTAGCGATGTATCAAATGTTTTGACTCCAATAATCATGCCTTCAAATACCTTAATAATGATCACCTGAAAATGGTACTAGAAAACGTCAACATAATGTTGGTGAGCTCGTAGGTTTAAGAGTAAAACCATTGAGCTGTGAATACATATCGTAGGACAAAAAGTGAGCATGATATCCAATTATAAGCACAAGTCAAAACAAAATAGTGTCGCGCCAACTGAACCTACCACGATTGTCACACACATAAACAGTACACTGTGGGGAGCTACCCCGATAGATCTATCAAAATGTTTCGGCTCTCAACAGAGTTAACAGTAGCGCAGTTGCATGTCCACACGTAACAAAACATTTTATCGCACATAATCGCATCATCACACATATATGTCCAAAATCATGTAAAACAATAGTTCACAGCATAAAAACAGTTGAAAAGCATTTAGTACCATTTCCACCCCAAGGAAAACATATAAAAAGTGGGGCTACGAGAACTCACCTTGAGTAGAGTAACGCAAGTTGGAATGATGTGCACGAAAATCGAGGTTCGGTGACTCTAACCGCAACCTAAATAATTTATATGCCTTAGGTTCGATACATAATGTCGTGTATGCAATTTTTTTAAAAGGTCATATCACCCATACATGTTTGCATAAAAGTTTAGTTGTAAAAATGTAGTTACGTCGAGGTTTTCTAGTATTAGTCATTATTTACACTTTAAATGTCTCAACAAGTATTTCTCGTAATTAAGTTGTAGTGGTCTCGTTAATACGTATCAAGGAAAAATTTACCGATGCACTTTATTACATGTTACTATTGTCGTTATAAGTTATTTACGAGAAAACTGAGTTTTATGATGATAATTTTTATATTCCGCTAAGTTGCCAAAATGGATAAGTGACCTTAATAGACTAGTCATAAAACGCGGTTATTCAGATTTGGGACTCAACTTAGCGTATTTAGGGAGTTTGGAACAAGGTCTACCAAAGTCTAGAACTGAACTTCAGCTCAATCGAACCCGATCCTACATAAAAATGGCCTCGAATTTGGGTATTCGGTTTTTGAGGTTTTAAGCGTTTTCGGGCAAGTTCACGAGGTTGTAGTTTATTCGTTATAGATCCGTTTGACAAATGGTTGGACTTTTTGGAAACTAGGCCATGTCTACTGCACTTTTGTCATTGCAATATTTTTCCATAAAGGACTCTATCTAAAAGAAAAACGGGCTTGAACATGGTCACTCAAAACTGCTCCGACACTTAGAAAATATGTTGACACTTTGGGCTGGTAAAATAGTTATCGTAGTCGTAACTTTAAATCAATGTATCTTGGTCGTTTTAGCTCCGTTTCTTAAGTTCTTTATATCCCGGTTTTAGTATTTAAGTATACTAACATATTTCTAGTACTTCGGATACTCTAGTTAACTTGCAGTACTCGATTTTACCTCTTGAAAGTTGTTATTTGTTTCAGGAAATTAGTTTCCGACACTCAACTTAAAACTAACGTAGTTTCTTCGTTATACGACCGTTTTAACCCATTCAAGCGACCACGTTCTCTTAATTGAGTCTATTTTCTATATTTCTACTCAAATCTTACTTTTGACTTACTCATTTTTCCAGATTTAACCAAATGGGACAGCTTTATATAAACATGTTTCAAAGTGTATTTTCTAGTTTTTAAATCATTCGAATTTACTTTCAACCACTTCAGAAACTACTCTAGTTCTCCCACATTTTTGTCAAGAGTGTTATGAAACTTAGGTATTTATAAAAATGAAAGTTTATGACATAGGAATTAGTTACCAACTTAATATGTTTAAGAAAAGTTACAAACATGTACCAAGGTGATACTCATGTTTATGTAAACTAAGTTCTAGAAAATGAGATATCTCAAAATTAAGAAATGTAAGATTATGAAAGTTTAGTTTGATGACTTACTTGAGATGATTAGTATGATGAGGAGATGAAAAACTCAAGCTTTACCCAAAACTAAAACTCCTAAACCCCTTGGTAACTTAATTAT
Organism: Chrysanthemum makinoi; assembly: GCA_910596185.1. Taxonomy (NCBI): domain Eukaryota; kingdom Viridiplantae; phylum Streptophyta; class Magnoliopsida; order Asterales; family Asteraceae; genus Chrysanthemum; species Chrysanthemum makinoi. The sequence continues at coordinate 324,257,087 of OU343221.1, forward strand.
TAACCCCATTAAGCTTCAATAAGCACTTATTGAGTAAAAATCCAATCTTTCTTCTTGTTTTTCTCCCTTGGCCGAATCTTACATGTGTGTGAGTGAGTTTTTGATTATTTTTTTCTTGGTGTGAATTGTGTGAACTAGTTACCTCTTTATATACAAACTCAAGACATGGTTCATTTAATAAGCAATAAGCTAGTAAGCTAGGTGATTATTTTAACACAAAAGGGTGTCTTGCTTTGCTTAATTTCAGCTGAAAAGGAGGAATAGGAGGGGAAGACATTGTTGTTGGTGGCTATGACACAAGAACCATGGGGTTTAAGCTTAGTTTGGTGGTTTAAGAAGTCTTGGTCAAAACAACATGATTAAGCATGGTTCAATCAATATAATAAGACTCTATTGGGTAGGTTATAATAAAAAAATGCAAAGGAGTTGTGGTGTGTTGTTTTGTGTCGTGGGTTTAGAAAAGGGAAGACAAAATTGTTTCTAGCTTTTGATCATAAACCATAAAATGTGTAGTTTACTTGATGTGTAATAAGGACTAGTCAACACACATGAGAAAAGACCAAATATAATATTGTGTAGGAGCATGGGATGGAGTAGAAAAGTTAGAAATGTGGATTGTATTTATATTTTATCAAGATCTTGTAAGTTGCTTTTGAAATTTAAGTAATATTAAATATAAGATGTATAGGATTTTATTTATGTTTTATATTAATAACAATAAGTTGGCTGGTTTTTATAGAGAAAAGGAAGAAAAGTGAGTAAATTTTGATAGTGTATAAGTATCTAGGGTATTGGAAAAGGTGGTGCGGGTATTGGGTACGTATTGTATGCATGTAAAATGTAAAAAGTGCATGTTTACGTAACTGACGTAAATAATTCAAAAACATATATGTATAAGTGATAAAATGCGCTCGTAATGATGATATCATGCTAAATATATGTAGTTTAAACTTAGTACAAAGCCGTTGTGCATTAATTTTGATTTCGGGTTTACGCGATTTAACTTAATAGTTATGCGTACAAGTAAATATGTAAACTTCCAAAATAAAAATATTTTGAGTTTATAGTCGAGTATTGCCCCGAAAATGCCAGTTGCTACACAAACAAGGCTAACCGAAAAAGGTTTGAGCTCACCATTATTGTCCTCCGAATAATTTATCATCGCTGTTACTATCAAGTGACGGGGGCAACTGCCATCTCCATTCGCCATCTTGAACAACATCAGCCACTTTGTCATTCATGGTAAACCCTTGGTTTGTAATTTGTCGCACAATTTTAAGGTTTCTTAGGGGAACTCGTACTCTATCATGTCAAACCAGGCAAACGCCTTTGTTTCGATTCGAGAATATACCATACAAAAGGTCTAATAGTACCTCGCATTTGGAGTAACTTTCGCCATCCCCAACTGATATTCGATCGCAGCGGCACATCCCAGAAACTTCGACCCTTCAACTTGTATGAATGAATCCATCGAACCCATAAGGATTCTTTGTTTGTAATTATGCTCCAAATATGAGTTGTCATTAAAGATATATTAAATGTATGTAACCTTCGAATTCCAAGACCGCCCTCATGCTTTGGCAAGCATAAGACATCCCATGCGACCTTCGCCTTACCCCTCTTCATGTCACCTTGGCACCATAAGAAAGCACAAATAAGTTGTTCCAAGTCTTCGATAATACTAGTAGGCAAAATGAAGACCGAAGCCCAGTATAAGTGCATGGAGGATAAGACCGACTGAACCAATTGAAGTCTGTTAAAATGCTACAGAACAATATCAATAATCACCCAACCAACCACCCATTGGTGATAATCTTTTATTATAACGATATACACAGTAGATTAGTCCCCAACACAGGTGCTAACCAAAACAGATACAAAGGAAAAGTTGTTATCCCTCTAATAGGTGTAACAACATAATACAAGTACTCACACACTACAAACCAAACCAAAGATCAAGATGATATACAATACCAATTTACAATAGTAAACTACCCAGAAACCCAATAAAACCCAGATGAATATCCAAACTTGTATGTGAGACTTTTGAGAGAGATAATGAAACCCTAGCTGAGATGAGACATTATATAGCCTGGAATATTTCACTCTCAACCCTGCACATACAAACTTAACAAACAACACCCAAAGTATCAGTGTTAGAAATCCAAGTATAAAATAGTTACATAATATACCCCTGAAGGTTCAGCTGTTTGACAAAAGGGCTTCCAATACTTTCAACATCCCCCCTCAAACTGATGAACCTGCAAACAGATTAATCATACCAAGATTTCTAACCATAACACCATGTTGCACAGACCCTAGAGCTTTGGTCAAAACATCAGCAGTTTGACTTTTAGAGTCAACATTAACTGTTTTAATCAACCCAGATGCAACTTTTTCTCTAATCAAATGCACATCAATATCAAAGTGCTTAGTTTTATCATGCATCACAGGATTAGCAGCAATTTTATAGCAACCTTGTTATCACAAAATAACTCAACTGGCAACAAATGTTCAGTAATACCAAAGTCTTTTAAAACTTTAAGAATCCACATAACCTCACATGTAGTAGAGGCCATACACCTATACTCAGCCTCAGCTGAAGACTTAGACAGAGTAGCTTGTTTTTACTCTTCCAAGAAACTAAATTACCATTCACAAAACACAATACCCAGATCAGACCTCCTAGTAACAGGACACTTAGCCCAATCAGAATCAAAAAGCGAAACTTTAAACCCTTGATTATTCTTACTAAATTGCAGACCATTACCAGGTGCAAGCTTAAGATACTTTAACACTCTTAAGCCAATATCAAAATGAGATTTCAGAGGAGAATGCATATATTGACTCAAGCAGTGCACAGCATAAGAAATATCAGGCCTAGTCATAGTAAGATATATTAACTTCCCATCAAGTTTCTGATAACTAGTAACATTTTTCAACTTCTTATCACCATCAGATTCTTTATGATTTAACAAAATATTCTCAGGTAAGGGAGTTAATACAGGTTTACAACCAAGTAAACCATAATCATTTAGCAGCTCAAGACAATATTTTCTTTGGTTTAAACATAAGCCTTTATCAGTTTTTAAAACTTCAATTCCAAGAAAATATTTCAACTCTCCTAAGTCTTTGATTTTAAACTTATTCCTTAGAAAAGTTTTAAAGTTTTCAATTTCACTTTCATTATTACCAGTGATCACCAGATCATCAACATATACAAGCAAATACAATACAGAACTTCCCTTAGTTTTAACAAACAAGGAGTGATCATTTTTAGACTGCACAAACCCAGCCTCAAACAAGGCTTTAGACAGTTTAAGGTTCCAGTGTCTTGGAGCCTATTTTAGGCCATAAAGAGACTTCTTTAGCCTGCAAACTTTATTATTGTTTTCTGGAAAAAGACCAGGTGGAGGCAACATATAAACCTCTTCATTTAAATCACCATATAAAAAAGCATTGTTAGCATCCATTTGAAAAAATTTCCAATCATTTTGAATAGCAATGTTTAATAAGCACCTAACAGTACCCATTTTAACCACAGGACTAAAAGTTTCATCATAATCAAAACCATGTTTTTGATTGTAACCTTTAGCCACAACTCTAGCTTTATACCTTTCAATCTCACCATTAGATTTCAATTTAAGTTTCCAAACCCATTTAGACCCAATAGGAATTCTTCCTTCAGGAAGATCAACTTCTTCCCAAGTATCATTTTCATATAAAGCAATTAACTCATCATTCATGGCATTTTTCCAATTAATATCCTGTGAAGCTTCCTCATAAGAAGAAGGTTCACAAGACTTACTCATATTAGCAACAAAACAACAATTATCAGTACTTAACCAAGTATGATTAACATACTTATTCAAACCATACTTAATTTTAGAATCAAGCACATAATCATTCAGTCTAGTAGGAAACTTAGAAGATCTACTAGACCTTCTACAACTAGTAGTTCCTTCCTCAGTTTGACTTTGAAAAACATTTTGAAAACTAGGCACACCAGGCACATCTGTTTCAGGAATTACATTTCTCTCAGAATTACTATTCTCATCTAAAGGAGTTGCAATGCTAGTATCATCTGGTTGCTGTGGAGGATCAGGGTAAAGAATCTGTTCTAAGGTAACATCCTGATCAACATCCACTACCCTACCAGATTGACCTAAATTACCTTCTCTACCAACAGATGCTACATCCTCTGTTTCATCATTGGGAGAGGGACTAGGAGTTCTCGTTTTGGACTTAAGATTATCAAAGAAATTTAAAGTGTTAACATCAAGTAGATTATTTGAAAGATCAGTTTGTTTCATTTTGTATGGAAAAATAGTCTCATAAAATTTAACATCACTTGAATATAAAATAGACATATTTTCCGGACTTAACAACTTGTAAGCTTTCTTTCCACTTGCATAACCAAGCAAAACACATTTTTCAGACTTTTCAGAAAACTTATCAGACTCTTTTAAAATAGTAGCATAACAAAGACATCCAAAACTCCTAAGATGTGCCAGATTAGGTTCCCTTCCATAAACCAAAGAAAAAGGAGATTTACCATTTAAAACAGAGGAAGGCAACCTGTTAATCAAATAAGTAGCAGTTAAAACACAGTCAGGCCAAAACACAAGAGGAATCCCCCCTGAAACATAAGGCTTCTGGCTACATTAAGCATATGCCTATGTTTCCTTTCAGCAATCCCATTCTGTTGAGGGGTATATGGTACACTAGTTTGATGAATAATACCCATAGTGTCAAAAAATTCACCCATTTTATTATTAACAAACTCAGTACCATTATCAGATCTGACAATTTTAATTTTCTTATTGAACTGAGTCAAAACCATTTTGAAAAAACTTTGAAACATCTCAAAAACCTCATGTTTTCCTTTTAGCATATACACCCAAACAGATCTACTAAAGTCATCAAGAATAGTCAAGAAGTATCTGAAACCTTCCCTGCTAACCACCTTATAAGGCCCCCATACACCTAAGTGTATAAGATCACCAAAATCAGAAGTTTTATGTTCACTTAAAGGAAAGAGATCCCTTGTTTGTTTAGCCTTATGGCAAACATCACAAGGTGCTCCATGATCAATATTAGTTAATTTCAAAGATCCTTTTAAAAGTTTCAAAACTTGATTAGCAGGATGTCCCAGTCTACTATGCCAAACATCTTTAGAAACAAAACAACTAAAACACTCACTTTTAGGCACAAAAGCAGAGGAAACTCTAGACTTATCAAACAAATAAAGACCACGGACTCACTACGGTCCCAGGCACCCTCTGCTGATTCAAATCCTGAATATAGCATTTAGTTTCATCAAAACCAACCCTCAACTTGCTATCTTTAATCAACTTATTAACAGACATAAGACTAACACAATATTTAGGAACAACAAGCACATCAAATAGAACCACATTATCATTAAGTTTTAAGTTACCAACATGAGTAACTTTAGCAAGAGTTCCATTAGGATGCCCCACAATGATCTTTAAATCAGATATATCAACCAAATTATGCATATTAAGAGGACTATTAGTTAAATGCTGATTAGCTCAAGAGTCAATTATCCATCCCAGATGGTAATTAACCCCATCCAACTTAATATTAGCACCAAAAAATCTATAAAAGTGCTGATTAAAGAAAACATTGCAGTTAAAAAAGGAACAAGAATCTCTACCTGCCATATTAGCATGAGAAGAGGTTCCTGGTTTATCATTCAACAAGCTTAACAACTTCATAACATGTTCATTACTCAGTGACATACTACCAGAACAATTCTTAGAGCCATTATTAACAACAGAGGCACTCCTTATATCATTGGTTTTATTAAAGTTATTAGCAGGTTTCAGATTAGGGTTCTTTTAAAACCGGAGGATAACCAATAACTTCAAAACACCTATCAACAGTATGACCTTTCAATCCACAATGAGTACAAAGCAAACTATCATAATTTCCCCTGTTATTAGACCCAAAATTGTTACCATTACTGTTTCTTCTCCAATTAGTATTTTTATTATCATAAGCCTTAGAAACAAAAGCAGAAACCTGAGCCTTCTCAGATTTAACAGTTGTGGTTGGAACCCCTCTATGGGATTCTTCCCTAGATACAATGACAAAAACATCTTTGACTTCAGGAAGGATTTCCCTGGTCAAAAGAGTACTTCTTATGGGTTGATAAATGTCATCAAGGCCCATAAGGAACTGCATCAATTTTAACAACTTCCCGTGATCAACAAGTTCTTGTCTAGCCTCACAAGTACAATCAGGCAACTGAGTAAGAATATCAAACTCTCTCCACAAGGAATTCAACTTATGATAGTATTCAGAGACAGGTAAGCCACCTTGTTTAAAACTATTAATCTTTTGAAGCAAATTGAAAACCACAAAACCATCAATCCTATCATATGTATCTTTTAGATCTTTCCATACAACAGAAGCATTATCAGAAAACACATGTCCAAGATATACATCTTGAGTTAAAGAATTCAAGATCCAATTAAGAACCACTGCATTACATCTGTCCCACTGGGCTTCCAGCAAGTGACTTGCAGCATAATCAGTTTTAAGACAAGTACCATCAAGAAAACCCATTTTATTTTTAATTTGCATAGCAAGTTTCATAGCACTAGCCCAAACTCTATAATTCTCAACACCAACCAGTTTAATACTCACAACAGATGCACAATTAGAATCATTAGGATGCAAATGCATAGGATTAATCTGATCAAGACTACTAATCATAATAGCCATAATGACAGATAAAGAAACAAAACCATAGGATAAACAGACAAACAGATAAAACCAAAAAACTAAATAAACAGATAAGCAACAACTACCAAATAATCAACCAAACAATAACCAAACTACTATAAGAACTACTAAGCATAAAAGGAAACAAGAAACACACACCCAGGACTAACTTAGCCTATGCTAGTAAGCTGTGATTGACCAGAGCTGGTATTCACACCTCTCAAGAAGGTAGATCAAGATGTTAGTCAATCCGTTTACGCCCACTAAACTCAAAACTAGTCAATCCTAAAGGAAGAGAAAAAAATCCTTATAGTGCGTTATAGAAGAAACCAACAGCGGAAAAGAATCAATCAATAGCCCAAGAACCACAAGATTCCCAGAATACAAGAAACCCCCAATTTTAAAAAATTAGGGTTTCTTCCAATTGTACCAAGAAACCAACAATTCAACCTCCCAAATCACTAAAACCACCTTCAATTGAATCAAGAACCTCAGTAATCAAAAACCCCCAAAAATTAGGGTTTCAAGAAAAAACCCTAAAAAACCAATCGAGATCACAACCCTTCAATCAACCAAGAATCACCAAGAGATCAAGCCGATTACCAACCTAGAGCTCTGATACCATGTTAAAATGGTACAGAACAATATCAATAATCACCCAACCAACCACCCCTTAGTGATAATCATTTATTATAACGACATACACAGTAGATTAGTCCCCAACACAAGTGCTAACCAAAATAGATACAAAGGAAAAGTTGTTATCCCTCTAATGGGTGTAACAACAGAATACAAGTACTCACACACTACAAACTAAAACAAAGATCAAGATGATCTACAATACCAGTTTACAATAGTAAACTACCCAGAAACCCAATAAAACCGGATGAATATCCAAACTTGTATGTGAGACTTTTGAGAGAGATAATCGAGAGAGATAATGAAACCCTAGCTGAGATGAGACATTATATAGCCTGGAATATTTCACTCTCAACCCTGCACATACAAACTTAACAAAGAACACCCAAAGTATTAGTGTTAGAAATCCAAGTATAAAATAGTTACACAATATACCCTTGAAGGTTCAGCTGTTTGACAAAAGGGCTTCCAATACTTTCAACAAAGTCTTCCTGCAAAAGATAAGGATTTGTTTTTCCAATCTCCAATTCTATTTTGCACATTCTCCACAAGGATTTTACAATCCCTGTAAAGGAGACGGAAGGAAATAAGTGGGACACCCAAGTATTTAACTGGGAGTTTTCCTTCCTTGAAAGGCATTGTGCTAAGAATAGCTATCTTACATGATTGGGTACATTACAAAAATATGCCATACTCTTAGCAATGCTCGGAACTAGCCCCGACGCCTCTTTAAAATCATCCAACGTCGTCATCAAAACCTTGGCGGAATTAGCATTACCATAAGAAAACAAGAATAGATCATCCGCAAAACATAGATTTATTATTTTTTGTCTTTCACACTGTTTATGGTACTTAAATACAGCCGACTCCTCCACCTTGTGTTGAAGCATAAGCGTTAACGCTTCCATGACTAAAGTAAATAAATACGGGGACATAGGATCCCCTTGACGAATACCTCGCTTTCCTTTAAAAAAACCATGGAGATCACCATTTATACATATAGAAAAGGAAGTATTCGACACACATTCCATGATCCATGATATCATAGTTTGATGAAAACCAAAACCTTGCAATGTCATGCGAAGAAAATTCCAATCGACCGTATCGTACGCCTTTTGGATATCAATCTTAAACGCACATCTCGGTGGGCCCCTATCTTTATGGTAATCGTGCATAAGCTCTTGAGTTAATAAGATGTTATCTGACATACGTCTTCCCGAAACAAAGGCCGACAGATTATCACTAACGACAAGGCTTAAACCTCCCTTTATACGATTAGTGGTCACCTTACTAATGACCTTGTAAATAACATTACAACAGGAAATGGGACGATAGTTATTAATACGAAGAGGAGTGGATACCTTTGGAATTAATGCAAGAATCGTGTGATTTGTTTCCTTCAACAGCCTCCCATTTGTAAAGAAATCCCGAACCGCATCACAAACATCACTTCCCACAATATCCCATCCCTTTTTAAAGAAAGCCGATGAGTATCCATCAGGGTCCGGGGCTCTGTTGTCACCAATAGAAAACATAGCCTTTTTAATTTCATCATTAGTAACCATTCTAACCATATGATCACGAACATCAGTAGGCATTTGGTTCGTGAATAACTCAGGCACATTAAGATGTGTTGTATCAGATGCTACACCCAGGAATTGCTCATAGTGCTTAACAAAAGCATTTGGAACAGCTGCACCTTCATGCTCAACATTATCCATATCACGCACGACCTCAATTATGTTTCTTTGGACCCTGCTCTTGACCGACTTATGAAAATAAGAAGTGTTCGAATCACCCACAGCAAGCCATTCAAGTTTAGCTTTTTGTTTAAGAAAGCGTTCCTCATCCAAAACAGCTTGGTTATAAACGTTAAGATATAAAGCCTCCTCTTCTCGAAGAATGAGGTTACTTGGATCACGATCTAACACTTTTTGAGCTTCATCCAATTCCAACCTGATACGTTCCACACGAACACGGATATTACCTTGATCCTTTAACAACTTCCTAAATGGACTCTTCAGTTTTTTTAACTTAGAAACAATTTGATACATTTTATGGCCATCAACCTACTTATCCCACTCCATTTTCACAACCTCATAAAATTTCGGCTTGTGAACCAAAAAGTTAGTACATTTAAATGGCTTAGGTTTAGACTTACACAACTTTGGCACCTTAAGAACAGCATGAGAGTGATCCGATATTCTATATGGTTGAAAAATAGCATATGATCCCATAAACTCATCCATAAACTTCAAATTACACATGACACGATCAATCTTCTTTATAATGAAGACCAAAACAGTTGATCTTGAACTTCAATATTACAGACACATTCTTTAAATTCCCGCATAGAGATACTTATCTTAGACGAACCAGCGTGACAATCTTCAAGGTTTAAAGAAGCGTTAAAGTCACCCATCAAGACCCATGACCTCCCATGAATAAACACTTTATGAACCTCCAAGTTTTGCCAAAGGACCCGCCTTTCCTTGTAATCGTTACTTGCATACACAAATGAGCAAAAGAAAACTTTCTGATCCGCCTTTAGGAACACCTAGGCATGCAAGACTTGGTCCGTTTTAAACAACCATAATATCAACATGATTTGGATCCCATCCAAGAATTATACGTGAACCTTTGTCACAAAGAGACCCATTCGACGTCCACCTCCATCACGAAAAAACCTTAGTACAAATGTGATTCAAGCACGATACATCCACGTGTGACTCCCAAGATCGCACAAATATTCAGGTGGTTATCATTCACCACTTGACGAACCTCATTTTGTTTAGGGACTCGGTTCAAACCCCCTATATTCCAATTATTTGTTTCAAATCAGTTACAATTATTTGTTTCTTTCATTAGTAGAAGTTTAGAACTACATGTACTTGTATATGTTTTCTTTTTTAAACTTTTGAACCATTTTGTTAAATACATAATATTCGACACTTGTAAAAGATTTTTAGATAATGCATAGTAGGGTTATACTTTTAGTGCAAAGTATATTAGTTGTACCAGTAAGAATAAGTTTTTTAGTATTCATTTAATTTTAGTGAAAATTACTTAAAGGGCCTCTGCAGGTGGTACTTGTCCTGCAGAGGTCCTCTTTTATTGGCTTTATCAAAAAGGCCTACAACTTCGCTTCAATTTTGTGCAGAAGTTCTTGAAGGACACGTGTGAGAAATAAAAAAAAAAAAAAAAACAAAACAAAAAAAACCAATTCGCCTCAAAAGTGAAGCGAAATCCGACACAATAGGCCCTATACTGTCAGTCGAAGACCAAAAAGGTGTTTTCTCTCTCCACTTAAATATTTTGTTTTTGATGTGATGCTACAATTGTTACTTGTCTTTCTAACTATGTAAAGGGTATCATGACGCTACTTTATTTTCTCTCATTGTGTCATCAAATTACTTTTAATTATATAGGTTAAATGATACGTAGAAAGAAAATGAAAAGTAAATTTCAATTTCCTACTTCATTATTTTACGTAAATTGGATATTATCCATAGCCAATTTAAGCCAGAATTAATGATACATCGATTGTAATGAATTATTTTTTGGTCTTTTGATTTGGACTTGGCCACAATAGTTTGACGGGAGTTATCAATCATGGGCGTAAATAAATGAAGTCAACACTCAACAGAGCATTATGGGCCCACCATGTCAGATTTCGCTTCAATTTTAAAGCGATTTTGTATTTTTATTTTATTTTTTAATTTATCACGTTTAATAAACGGGGTGCTTCAATTTTAAAGCAATTTTGTTTTTGTTTTTTTTTTTTTTTTTTTTTTTAATTTATCACATTTAATAAACGGGGTGCTGACACGTGTCCTTCAAGGACTTCTGCACAAAATTGAAGCGAAGTTGTAGGCCTTTTTGGTAAAGCCAATAAAAGAGGACATCTGCACGACAAGTACCACCTGCAGAGGCCCTTTACGCTATGTTTTCGAGTTTTTTTTTTAAAGTAATGGAAAGGGAAGGGAAGGGAAATCAAAGAAAGAGGCGTTCTTGAGTTTTTTTAAGATGGAAAGGTAGGGGACAGGAATGTGGGAGGGAGGGAGGGACGGGAATGTGGGGGGGGGGGCACATAAAAAATAAATGAAGTCAACACTCAACAGAGCATTATGGGCCCACCATGTCAGATTTCCCTTCAATTTTAAAGCGATTTTGTATTTTTATTTTATTTTTTAATTTATCACGTTTAATAAACGAGGTGCTTCAATTTTAAAGCGATTTTGTATTTTTTTTTTTTTTTTTTTTTAAATTTATCACGTTTAATAAACGGGGTGCTGACACGTGTCCTTCAAGGACTTATGCACAAAATTGAAGCGAAGTTGTAGGCCTTTTTGGTAAAGCCAATAAAAGAGGACCTCTGCACGACAAGTACCACCTGTAGAGGCCCTTTATGTTTTCGAGTTTTTTTTTTAAAGTAATGGAAAGGGAGGGGAAGGGAAATCAAAGAAAGGGGCGTTCTTGAGTTTTTTTAAGATGGAAAGGTAGGGGACGGGAATGTGGGAGAGAGGGAAGGGATGGGCTTTTGAGTGTTATTTTGTTCCGTCCAATTTTGGGTGGATTGGAAAGGGAAATGAATCTTAAACATTACAGGCCTTTATAAAATTACAATATTATTCTCAATCTTCATATACGATCTATATAATTTTTGACCTAGTTCTCCTATATCACAACAGCTATATCTATCAATTAAACCCAAGAAAACATGAGTTAAAAACGAAATTTCACAGCAAAGTTCCCTGCATAACCAGCTTGTTTGTAGATAATTTTATATCACAAAAAACAAAATACTCACAATATTTACATTACATAAAGGATAATATACAGTTCCTAGGTGGCGTTTGGAATTATGTATAAAAAATAGTTATCTGATTGTAGTAGCAACTCGTAATAATCGATTGATAAGCAGACTATGGGTATGTTTGGCGCAATGGGTCAATGGGCTGGAGGGGCTGGGGTGGGGGGGCTAGGGCTTTTATTATAAGCCGAAGTTGAAATTTGTATTTTGTTGACTTGTTTGGCAAATGGGCTAGGGCTGGGGCTTATTATTGCAAAATTACTAAAAATGATATAATTAAATGAGTTTTATGGTATATGTTAGATATTTTGTGGGTAAATATGTAATTTATGGTTCATAAGCCCCGGGCTAAAGTTTTTAGCCCCTTTTATGGGGCTAAAGTTTTAAGCCCCTTTTAGGGCTTATGATTTTATAAGCCCGCATGACAAACGAGACTTATTTTATAAGCCCAAGCCTCATAAGCCCCTCATAAGCCCGCTGCCAAACACAGCCAAGGTTATAAATAGCGTGAGGCGTGGCATGGCGGCATGACCAAGCCTCATGCCTTTGCGGCTAAAGCGAAGCTTTTGCGTTTATAAGGCGTGACATAAGGCGTCAAAAAGTATGAAAATATTTATATATTTATATTATAACTCATAAATATCGAGTTTACAAAAACATGTGCCATAAGGCGACGCGGGCAAGATGGCGTGGCGGCATGACGAAGCCTCACGCCTTTGCGAGGCCTTTGCGGAGCCTTTGCGAGCCTTTTAGAACAGTGCAGTTACATTACAATTCCCCCTTTTTAACCTGATATAAACTTCAACTATCATTTGCCATGCTGGTATGAACTTTTTTTTTTTTAATTGAACAATTTTTGACTTTTTAAGCCTACATTCAGATTGATTTATTGGCTTTGTGTATTAGATAGCAACTACAAGTATATTGTTTGTAAAATCTTACTTTGTCATTCAGATTATTTTATTGACTTTGTCATTCGGATTAATATAAGCATAAACATTTTTTGTGCAGATTCGTTGAATTGAATATAAGCATATGTATTAGCTTCTTGTTTTTGTGAAGTAACATATTGGTAATACGAGGGTATATTGGTAATTTGTGTAGTTTCCTTTCCTTTCCTTGCTACTTTAATGAAAAACTCAAGAACACAAAAATAAATTACCACTTTCTTCACTATGTCATCTCCTACTTTGCCCTTCCTATCCCATCCCTTTCAATTCTTTAAATTTTAGACTTGAGAACGGATTTCACTTAATTTTATTTCAGTTGAGGTTCAGGTTATCTGCAGAATAACAATTTAGTCTTGTATATGGACTAATCGAGTTATTTCTGTGCCAATTTTGGACCCTTTCTTTAAACACCTCCAAAATACACATCCAAATGTACATTTATCTTTGTTTGAAACTTAAATTGTTATACTCCGTAGGAGGTTAACATTAGTCTTTTTTATGGTTATTTAATCATTTTTACATAATAATATCATTGTTCTTAAAGGCTCTTAAAAGCCTCGCAAAGACGTGAGGTCTGGTCATGTCATCACGTCGCCTAATGTCACATTTTTTTTAAACTCGATATATATGAATTATGATGTAAATATATAAATATTTTATAGTTTGTGTCGTCATATGTCATGCCTTATAAACGTAAAAGCTTTGTTTTAGCCGCACAAACATAAGGCTTGATAATGCCGCTATGGCATGTCTCGGACTATTTATAACCTTAAATAATACTATTAATTTTATCAATAAAAAGAAAAGTTAAATTAGTATTACACTTCGCGTAATTTCAAAATGAATATCCAAATGTTAGAGATATTTTGAAGCTATTGATTGATGTTTTTTTTTGTGTACACTTATTGAAAATGCACCCATTTTTGTACTAAAATTCTGAATGATTCCTTGATTTTCTTCACGCATTAAAAGACAGATTCGGTGAAGATATGTCATATCTCATTATCTTGTACCGTTTTATTTTTATTATTATTATTATTATTATTATTATTATTATTATTTTTTACAAATACTCTTATTCAAATACAAAATACTGATTCAAACTAATAATTCATTTAAGTTAGTATATATGTTTTCAAGCAATACTACCACGCTCATATTCAAATACACACCCTGCTTATCATGATTCGATATCAAAAAACGTACTCATTTGCATCATATATTATGTGCCCGCATATTCTTCGAGCACGAAAAAAAAAATCAAATTCATAATTTAAATTGGTAAAAAGGTTTAATAATAGCGCGTATGATTTGACAAAGTATAATTTCTCAACTGTTTTGTTGTAATATTTATTTTTTATTTTTATTTTTTTGGGTAAAAGGGCTTGTTACCCCGGTAAATATATTACTCAAAAAAACTGATAAGTACATGAATGCGGCTGAGAACCGCATTGATTTACAAGGACAACACACTCATATGTGTAAAGAAACTACATGAAACGGCATACCGAAATCATGAAACTAAACAAGGCGAAGACACGAAATAAATAGAAACGAAAAGCCCACACCTACGCCTAAAAGAACCATTCTACGTTGTGATGTTAAGGTCTTCCGCAAACACACCACTAACGTTCAAGTGTCCAAGAGAAGAACCACTGAATTCGTCTTTTTAAATCGAAAAGTAAGCAACTTTAATCTTACATTGTGAACAATGATGTCTCGAACTTGTGCCACAGTCCGACTTTGAGTCTGAAATAAGCGAAGGTTTCTCTCCTGCCAAATATAATAAGCCGTCGCAGCAAGCACCAAACGAGCAACAACACTAACAACGGATCTTTTAGTTGATAAAGGCTTGATCCAATCAACAATATTGTCCCAACTAGGACCTATGCCATCCATACCAGCTCTAGATCGCACAAAAGACCATACCTGTGAAAGAAATGAGCACTCAAAAAATAGATGGTTATGTGAGTCCGAGACCAGCTTGCAGAAAGGACACAAGAACAAGTTTGAGTTGGTGTTGTCACCAACGTCTATTTGCCTCAACATGTCTTGCGTCTTTAACCTCTTCCTCATAGTAAGCCACATTAGGAAAGCATGCCGAGTAATACAGTTAGGAAACCAAACGATAGCGGCCAATCTACTTCGTCACCTCTAGGCCGAATGACGTCCCAAACAGCATGAACAGAAAACGGCTTCTCATTGCCATGTAAATCTTTCCAAACTAACCGGTCTTCACGATCATGACTAATAGCAGGAACCACGCAATTATACAAAACCGGAGCCCTAGTATACCAAGATAAAGGCCACGCCTAGCCTCCACCAACCATAAGATCAGAAACTACATTAGATAACAAGAAGCCTACGCTTGCAATAAGACGTGGGGTAATATGCGAAATCAGAGGACATGTTTCAGACCAATTATCAAACCAAGCTGAGGTTCTCATACCATTACCCAAAACAGACCATATGAAAGGCCTAACTAGATCACGTAAATGAAGGATTTTCCTCCATCCCCATGTCATTCCTGATCGGGGAGGCACATTCCAAAGGTTCCAACCTTGCAATTTATATGAATAAACCCAACGAACCCAAGGGAGTCTTTGCGAGTAATAATATGCCATAGATTTTTAGTCATTAAACCAATATTAACCGATTCAAGACTTTTAATACCTAGACCACCCTCTTGTTTTGGGAGACACACAATATTCCACGCCACATTTGCTTTACCCTTCTTCATTTCACCTTGACACCACAAGAAACCTCGCATAATTTGCTCGATGTCGTGAATAATCCGAATCGGTAATAAAAAAACCGAAGCCCAATATATATACATAGACGACAACACCGATTGAATAAGCTGCAATCTACCCGCAAAAGACAATGACTTATTTTTCCAATCACCAACTCTAGATTTAACTCGTTCAACCAGAATTCTACAATCACGATTCATAAGTCTAGAAGAAATGAGCGGGACTCCTAGATATTTAACTGGAAGCTTACCCTCAACGAAAGGCATTACATTCAAGATAGACAACTTCACGTGATTTAGTACATTACAAAAGTACGCCTTGCTTTTAGGGATACTAGGAACCAAGCCTGAGACACTTTTGAATTCATCCAAAGCGTCCATGATAAAAGTTGCCGACTTCACATCTCCTCTAGCAAATAAAAAAAGATCATCAGCGAAACAAACGTTAACGAGCTTGAGGTTGGAGCTTAAATTAGTTATACTTTTATAAACTAGTTGATCAGGATCAAATTGCATCCTTTCACGATAGGGTTGATATGCACACCACTAAAAGTGATGCACACACCACCAATCATGCGTAACTGTATTGTGTACATTACTGGTGTAATTAAATGATAAAAGAATCAAAAAATGTGATGTACATATCAACACTATTTCACGATTACTAGTATATAACAACTCTTGATGCATAAACTCCTCATCAATGTAGAAAAACAAGTATTCGTTGCTATGTAGCTCATTGATAACGTGTGAGTAGTATTTTTAGTTTTTAAGATAATATATTAATTGAGATATAAAGCAAAACTACACTTGTGAGTAGATAAGTCTCGCCCTAATTGAAGAAAAAACTGCACTCGCGAATCAAGTGAAAATAAGCATGAATCAACTTTCCTTGAACTTGAACATTTGATATTTTACTTGATCTTGAAATTGCATCTTCAATTTTACATGCTGTTGGACTTGAAATTTCGGTGTTCCTTGCTTTTGAACCTGAACCCTTGAAGTTGCTTGCTTTAAACACTAACGGTTTGTTCTCAAGTTTTAATTCCAGATAGAAAGTGAAAGTAAGTGAAGAAAACAAAAATATAAACGTGTTCTTAAGGTTTTTTAGATGGAAGGTAAAATGAAAATGCGAGAAAGAAGGGAAAATAGTTAGGTTTTGTGCCAAAACTTTCACCCACTTTTAAGATAAAAATGAATGAATAAAAGTGATACTACATTTTAATAACAAAATTACCCCTTAATTACCTAAACTTGAGCTTCTATTAGATATATAATCGCGAACATAATTATCAAATAGTAACAATTTTCTCATAACTTTCTTTTATTCTTTCTTACAACTCAAGCATAACAACAAATTTTTAACAACATTTTTTTCTCTCCCCACTATTTTGTATACTTCTTTTCACTTTACTCTTCTTTTAAATAAAAATAATAAAGTGTAAAACATGAACCATTTTAACATTAATTGGAAACTGGAAACTTGACTTTCTGAAAGTGCTTTGCGAAATTACATGGAAACTTATTAAAACCTTTTGAAAGGAAGGGGAGGTGATATTCACACCACATCTTTTGAAAACATGGTAGCGATGTATCAAATGTTTTGACTCCAATAATCATGCCTTCAAATACCTTAATAATGATCACCTGAAAATGGTACTAGAAAACGTCAACATAATGTTGGTGAGCTCGTAGGTTTAAGAGTAAAACCATTGAGCTGTGAATACATATCGTAGGACAAAAAGTGAGCATGATATCCAATTATAAGCACAAGTCAAAACAAAATAGTGTCGCGCCAACTGAACCTACCACGATTGTCACACACATAAACAGTACACTGTGGGGAGCTACCCCGATAGATCTATCAAAATGTTTCGGCTCTCAACAGAGTTAACAGTAGCGCAGTTGCATGTCCACACGTAACAAAACATTTTATCGCACATAATCGCATCATCACACATATATGTCCAAAATCATGTAAAACAGTAGTTCACAGCATAAAAACAGTTGAAAAGCATTTAGTACCATTTCCACCCCAAGGAAAACATATAAAAAGTGGGGCTACGAGAACTCACCTTGAGTAGAGTAACGCAAGTTGGAATGATGTGCACGAAAATCGAGGTTCGGTGACTCTAACCGCAACCTAAATAATTTATATGCCTTAGGTTCGATAGATAATGTCGTGTATGCAATTTTTTTTTAAAAGGTCATATCACCCATACATGTTTGCATAAAAGTTTAGTTGTGAAAATGTAGTTACGTCGAGGTTTTCTATTATTAGTCGTTATTTACACTTTAAATGCCTCAACAAGTATTCCTCATAATTAAGTTGTAGTGGTCTCGTT
The DNA here is from genome assembly GCA_910596185.1 of Chrysanthemum makinoi. Taxonomy (NCBI): domain Eukaryota; kingdom Viridiplantae; phylum Streptophyta; class Magnoliopsida; order Asterales; family Asteraceae; genus Chrysanthemum; species Chrysanthemum makinoi. The sequence continues at coordinate 324,275,339 of OU343221.1, forward strand.
AATACGTATCAAGGAAAAATTTACCGATGCACTTTATTACATGTTACTATTGTCGTTATAAGTTATTTACGAGAAAACTGAGTTTTATGATGATAATTTTTATATTCCGCTAAGTTGCCAAAATGGATAAGTGACCTTAATAGACTAGTCATAAAACGGCGGTTATTCAGTATTTGGGACTCAACTTAGCGTATTTAGGGAGTTTGGAACAAGGTCTACCAAAGTCTAGAACTGAACTTCAGCTCAATCGAACCCGATCCTACATAAAAATGGCCTCGAATTTGGGTATTCAGGCTGTTTTTGAGGTTTTTAGGCAGTTTTCGGGCAAGTTCACGAGGTTGTAGTTTATTCGTTATAGATCCGTTTGACCAATGGTTGGACTTTTTGGAAACTAGGCCATGTCTACTTCACTTTTGTCATTGCAATATTTTTCCATAAAGGACTCTATCTAAAAGAAAAACGGGCTTGAACATGGTCACTCGCAAAACTGCTCCTGACACTTAGAAAATATTTTGACACTTTGGGCTGGTAAAATAGTTATCGTAGTCGTAACTTTAAATCAATGTATCTTGGTCGTTTTAGCTCCGTTTCTTAAGTTCTTTATATCCCCGGTTTCGTATTTAAGTATACTAACATATTTCTAGTACTTCGGATACTCTAGTTAACTTGTAGTACTCGATTTTACCTCTTGAAAGTTGTTATTTGTTTCAGGAAATTAGTTTCCGACACTCAACTTAAAACTAACGTAGTTTCTTCGTTATACGACCGTTTTAACCCATTCAAGCGACCACGTTCTCTTAATTGAGTCTATTTTCTATATTTGTACTCAAATCTTACTTTTGACTTACTCATTTTTCCAGATTTAACCAAATGGGACAGCTTTATATAAACATGTTTCAAAGTGTATTTTCTAGTTTTTAAATCAATCGAATTTACTTTCAACCACTTCAGAAACTACTCTAGTTCTCCCACATTTTTGTCAAGAGTGTTATGAAACTTAGGTATTTATAAAAATGAAAGTTTATGACATAGGAATTAGTTACCAACTTAATATGTTTAAGAAAAGTTACAAACATGTACCAAGGTGATACTCATGTTTATGTAAACTAAGTTCTAGAAAATGAGATATCTCATAATTAAGAAATGTAAGATTATGAAAGTTTAGTTTGATGACTTACTTGAGATGATTAGTATGATGAGGAGATGAAAAACTCAAGCTTTACCCAAAACTAAAACTCCTAAACCCCTTGGTAACTTAATTATTAACCCCATTAAGCTTCAATAAGCACTTATTGAGTAAAAATCCAATCTTTCTTCTTGTTTTTCTCCCTTGGCCGAATCTTACATGTGTGTGAGTGAGTTTTTGATTATTTTTTTTTCTTGGTGTGAATTGTGTGAACTAGTTACCTCTTTATATACAAACTCAAGACATGGTTCATTTAATAAGCAATAAGCTAGTAAGCTAGGTGATTATTTTAACACAAAAGGGTGTCTTGCTTTGCTTAATTTCAGCTGAAAAGGAGGAATAGGAGGGGAAGACATTGTTGTTGGTGGCTATGACACAAGAACCATGGGGTTTAAGCTTAGTTTGGTGGTTTAAGAAGTCTTGGTCAAAACAACATGATTAAGCATGGTTCAATCAATATAATAAGACTCTATTGGGTAGGTTATAATAAAAAAATGCAAAGGAGTTGTGGTGTGTTGTTTTGTGTCGTGGGTTTAGAAAAGGGAAGACAAAATTGTTTCTAGCTTTTGATCATAAACCATAAAATGTGTAGTTTACTTGATGTGTAATAAGGACTAGTCAACACACATGAGAAAAGACCAAATATAATATTGTGTAGGAGCATGGGATGGAGTAGAAAAGTTAGAAATGTGGATTGTATTTATATTTTATCAAGATCTTGTAAGTTGCTTTTGAAATTTAAGTAATATTAAATATAAGATGTATAGGATTTTATTTATGTTTTATATTAATAACAATAAGTTGGCTGGTTTTTATAGAGAAAAGGAAGAAAAGTGAGTAAATTTTGATAGTGTATAAGTATCTAGGGTATTGGAAAAGGTGGTGCGGGTATTGGGTACGTATTGTATGCATGTAAAATGTAAAAAGTGCATGTTTACGTAACTGACGTAAATAATTCAAAAACATATATGTATAAGTGATAAAATGCGCTCGTAATGATGATATCATGCTAAATATATGTAGTTTAAACTTAGTACAAAGCCGTTGTGCATTAATTTTGATTTCGGGTTTACGCGATTTAACTTAATAGTTATGCGTACAAGTAAATATGTAAACTTCCAAAATAAAAATATTTTGAGTTTATAGTCGAGTATTGCCCTGAAAATGCCAGTTGCTACACAAACAAGGCTAACCGAAAAAGGTTTGAGCTCACCATTATTGTCCCTCCAGAATAATTTATCATCGCTGTTACTATCAAGTGACGGGGGCAACTGCCATCTCCATTCGCCATCTTGAACAACATCAGCCACTTTGTCATTCATGGTAAACCCTTGGTTTGTAATTTGTCGCACAATTTTAAGGTTTCTTAGGGGGAACTCAGTACTCTATCTGTCAAACCAGGCAAACGCCTTTGTTTCGTTACCGAGAATATACCATACAAAGGTCTAATAGTACCTCGCATTTGGAGTAACTTTCGCCATCCCCAACTGATATTCGATCGCAGCGGCACATCCCAGAAACTTCGACCCTTCAACTTGTATGAATGAATCCATCGAACCCATAAGGATTCTTTGTTTGTAATTATGCTCCAAATATGAGTTGTCATTAAAGATATATTAAATGTATGTAACCTTCGAATTCCAAGACCGCCCTCATGCTTTGGCAAGCATAAGACATCCCATGCGACCTTCGCCTTACCCCTCTTCATGTCACCTTGGCACCATAAGAAAGCACAAATAAGTTGTTCCAAGTCTTCGATAATACTAGTAGGCAAAATGAAGACCGAAGCCCAGTATAAGTGCATGGAGGATAAGACCGACTGAACCAATTGAAGTCTGTTAAAATGCTACAGAACAATATCAATAATCACCCAACCAACCACCCATTGGTGATAATCTTTTATTATAACGATATACACAGTAGATTAGTCCCCAACACAGGTGCTAACCAAAACAGATACAAAGGAAAAGTTGTTATCCCTCTAATAGGTGTAACAACATAATACAAGTACTCACACACTACAAACCAAACCAAAGATCAAGATGATATACAATACCAATTTACAATAGTAAACTACCCAGAAACCCAATAAAACCCAGATGAATATCCAAACTTGTATGTGAGACTTTTGAGAGAGATAATGAAACCCTAGCTGAGATGAGACATTATATAGCCTGGAATATTTCACTCTCAACCCTGCACATACAAACTTAACAAACAACACCCAAAGTATCAGTGTTAGAAATCCAAGTATAAAATAGTTACATAATATACCCCTGAAGGTTCAGCTGTTTGACAAAAGGGCTTCCAATACTTTCAACATCCCCCCTCAAACTGATGAACCTGCAAACAGATTAATCATACCAAGATTTCTAACCATAACACCATGTTGCACAGACCCTAGAGCTTTGGTCAAAACATCAGCAGTTTGACTTTTAGAGTCAACATTAACTGTTTTAATCAACCCAGATGCAACTTTTTCTCTAATCAAATGCACATCAATATCAAAGTGCTTAGTTTTATCATGCATCACAGGATTAGCAGCAATTTTTATAGCAGCCTTGTTATCACAAAATAACTCAACTGGCAACAAATGTTCAGTAATACCAAAGTCTTTTAAAACTTTAAGAATCCACATAACCTCACATGTAGTAGAGGCCATACACCTATACTCAGCCTCATCTGAAGACTTAGACAGAGTAGCTTGTTTTTTACTCTTCCAAGAAACTAAATTACCATTCACAAAAACACAATACCCAGATACAGACCTCCTAGTAACAGGACACTTAGCCCAATCAGAATCAAAAAAAGCAGAAACTTTAAACCCTTGATTATTCTTACTAAATTGCAGACCATTACCAGGTGCAAGCTTAAGATACTTTAACACTCTTAAGCCAATATCAAAATGAGATTTCAGAGGAGAATGCATATATTGACTCAAGCAGTGCACAGCATAAGAAATATCATGCCTAGTCATAGTAAGATATATTAACTTCCCAACAAGTTTCTGATAACTAGTAACATTTTTCAACTTCTTATCACCATCAGATTCTTTATGATTTAACAAAATATTCTCAGGTAAGGGAGTTAATACAGGTTTACAACCAAGTAAACCATAATCATTTAGCAGCTCAAGACAATATTTTCTTTGGTTTAAACATAAGCCTTTATCAGTTTTTAAAACTTCAATTCCAAGAAAATATTTCAACTCTCCTAAGTCTTTGATTTTAAACTTATTCCTTAGAAAAGTTTTAAAGTTTTCAATTTCACTTTCATTATTACCAGTGATCACCAGATCATCAACATATACAAGCAAATACAATACAGAACTTCCCTTAGTTTTAACAAACAAGGAGTGATCATTTTTAGACTGCACAAACCCAGCCTCAAACAAGGCTTTAGACAGTTTAAGGTTACAGTGTCTTGGAGCCTATTTTAGGCCATAAAGAGACTTCTTTAGCCTGCAAACTTTATTATTGTTTTCTGGAAAAAGACCAGGTGGAGGCAACATATAAACCTCTTCATTTAAATCACCATATAAAAAAGCATTGTTAGCATCCATTTGAAAAAATTTCCAATCATTTTGAATAGCAATGTTTAATAAGCACCTAACAGTACCCATTTTAACCACAGGACTAAAAGTTTCATCATAATCAAAACCATGTTTTTGATTGTAACCTTTAGCCACAACTCTAGCTTTATACCTTTCAATCTCACCATTAGATTTCAATTTAAGTTTCCAAACCCATTTAGACCCAATAGGAATTCTTCCTTCAGGAAGATCAACTTCTTCCCAAGTATCATTTTCATATAAAGCAATTAACTCATCATTCATGGCATTTTTCCAATTAATATCCTGTGAAGCTTCCTCATAAGAAGAAGGTTCACAAGACTTACTCATATTAGCAACAAAACAACAATTATCAGTACTTAACCAAGTATGATTAACATACTTATTCAAACCATACTTAATTTTAGAATCAAGCACATAATCATTCAGTCTAGTAGGCAACTTAGAAGATCTACTAGACCTTCTACAACTAGTAGTTCCTTCCTCAGTTTGACTTTGAAAAACATTTTGAAAACTAGGCACACCAGGCACATCTGTTTCAGGAATTACATTTCTCTCAGAATTACTATTCTCATCTAAAGGAGTTGCAATGCTAGTATCATCTGGTTGCTGTGGAGGATCAGGGTAAAGAATCTGTTCTAAGGTAACATCCTGATCAACATCCACTACCCTACCAGATTGACCTAAATTACCTTCTCTACCAACAGATGCTACATCCTCTGTTTCATCATTGGGAGAGGGACTAGGAGTTCTCGTTTTGGACTTAAGATTATCAAAGAAATTTAAAGTGTTAACATCAAGTAGATTATTTGAAAGATCAGTTTGTTTCATTTTGTATGGAAAAATAGTCTCATAAAATTTAACATCACTTGAATATAAAATAGACATATTTTCCGGACTTAACAACTTGTAAGCTTTCTTTCCACTTGCATAACCAAGCAAAACACATTTTTCAGACTTTTCAGAAAACTTATCAGACTCTTTTAAAATAGTAGCATAACAAAGACATCCAAAACTCCTAAGATGTGCCAGATTAGGTTCCCTTCCATAAACCAAAGAAAAAGGAGATTTACCATTTAAAACAGAGGAAGGCAACCTGTTAATCAAATAAGTAGCAGTTAAAACACAGTCAGGCCAAAACACAAGAGGAATCCCCCCCTGAAACATAAGGCTTCTGGCTACATTAAGCATATGCCTATGTTTCCTTTCAGCAATCCCATTCTGTTGAGGGGTATATGGTACACTAGTTTGATGAATAATACCCATAGTGTCAAAAAATTCACCCATTTTATTATTAACAAACTCAGTACCATTATCAGATCTGACAATTTTAATTTTCTTATTGAACTGAGTCAAAACCATTTTGAAAAAACTTTGAAACATCTCAAAAACCTCATGTTTTCCTTTTAGCATATACACCCAAACAGATCTACTAAAGTCATCAAGAATAGTCAAGAAGTATCTGAAACCTTCCCTGCTAACCACCTTATAAGGCCCCCATACACCTAAGTGTATAAGATCACCAAAATCAGAAGTTTTATGTTCACTTAAAGGAAAGAGATCCCTTGTTTGTTTAGCCTTATGGCAAACATCACAAGGTGCTCCATGATCAATATTAGTTAATTTCAAAGATCCTTTTAAAAGTTTCAAAACTTGATTAGCAGGATGTCCCAGTCTACTATGCCAAACATCTTTAGAAACAAAACAACTAAAACACTCACTTTTAGGCACAAAAGCAGAGGAAACTCTAGACTTATCAAACAAATAAAGACCACCAGACTCACTACCAGTCCCCAGCACCCTCTGCTGATTCAAATCCTGAATATAGCATTTAGTTTCATCAAAACCAACCCTCAACTTGCTATCTTTAATCAACTTATTAACAGACATAAGACTAACACAATATTTAGGAACAACAAGCACATCAAATAGAACCACATTATCATTAAGTTTTAAGTTACCAACATGAGTAACTTTAGCAAGAGTTCCATTAGGATGCCCCACAATGATCTTTAAATCAGATATATCAACCAAATTATGCATATTAAGAGGACTATTAGTTAAATGCTGATTAGCCCAAGAGTCAATTATCCATCCCAGATGGTAATTAACCCCATCCAACTTAATATTAGCACCAAAAAATCTATAAAAGTGCTGATTAAAGAAAACATTGCAGTTAAAAAAGGAACAAGAATCTCTACCTGCCATATTAGCATGAGAAGAGGTTCCTGGTTTATCATTCAACAAGCTTAACAACTTCATAACATGTTCATTACTCAGTGACATACTACCAGAACAATTCTTAGAGCCATTATTAACAACAGAGGCACTCCTTATATCATTGGTTTTATTAAAGTTATTAGCAGGTTTCAGATTAGGGTTCTTTTTAAAACCAGGAGGATAACCAATAACTTCAAAACACCTATCAACAGTATGACCTTTCAATCCACAATGAGTACAAAGCAAACTATCATAATTTCCCCTGTTATTAGACCCAAAATTGTTACCATTACTGTTTCTTCTCCAATTAGTATTTTTATTATCATAAGCCTTAGAAACAAAAGCAGAAACCTGAGCCTTCTCAGATTTAACAGTTGTGGTTGGAACCCCTCTATGGGATTCTTCCCTAGATACAATGACAAAAACATCTTTGACTTCAGGAAGGATTTCCCTGGTCAAAAGAGTACTTCTTATGGGTTGATAAATGTCATCAAGGCCCATAAGGAACTGCATCAATTTTAACAACTTCCCGTGATCAACAAGTTCTTGTCTAGCCTCACAAGTACAATCAGGAAACTGAGTAAGAATATCAAACTCTCTCCACAAGGAATTCAACTTATGATAGTATTCAGACACAGGTAAGCCACCTTGTTTAAAACTATTAATCTTTTGAAGCAAATTGAAAACCACAAAACCATCAATCCTATCATATGTATCTTTTAGATCTTTCCATACAACAGAAGCATTATCAGAAAACACATGTCCAAGATATACATCTTGAGTTAAAGAATTCAAGATCCAATTAAGAACCACTGCATTACATCTGTCCCACTGGGCTTCCATCAAGTGACTTGCAGCATAATCAGTTTTAAGACAAGTACCATCAAGAAAACCCATTTTATTTTTAATTTGCATAGCAAGTTTCATTGCACTAGCCCAAACTCTATAATTCTCAACACCAGCCAGTTTAATACTCACAACAGATGCACAATTAGAATCATTAGGATGCAAATGCAGATGATTACTCTGATCAAGACTACTAATCATAATAGCCATAATGACAGATAAAGAAACAAAACCACAGAATAAACAGTCAAACGGATAAAACCAAAAACTAAAGAAACAGATAAACAACAACTACTAAATAATCAACCAAACAATAACCAAAATACTACAAGAACTACTAAGCATAAAAGGAAACAAGAAACACACACCCAGGACTAACTTAGCCCAAGCCAGTAAGCTGTGATTGACCAGAGCTGGTATTCACACCTCTCAAGAAGGTAGATCAAGATGTTAGTCAATCCGTTTACGCCCACTAAACTCAAAACTAGTCAATCCTAAAGGAAGAGAAAAAAATCCTTATAGTGCGTTATAGAAGAAACCAACAGCGGAAAAGAATCAATCAATAGCCCAAGAACCACAAGATTCCCAGAATACAAGAAACCCCCAATTTTAAAAAATTAGGGTTTCTTCCAATTGTACCAAGAAACCAACAATTCAACCTCCCAAATCACTAAAACCACCTTCAATTGAATCAAGAACCTCAGTAATCAAAAACCCCCAAAAATTAGGGTTTCAAGAAAAAACCCTAAAAAACCAATCGAGATCATAACCCTTCAATCAACCAAGAATCACCAAGAGATCAAGCCGATTACCAACCTAGAGCTCTGATACCATGTTAAAATGGTACAGAACAATATCAATAATCACCCAACCAACCACCCCTTAGTGATAATCATTTATTATAACGACATACACAGTAGATTAGTCCCCAACACAAGTGCTAACCAAAATAGATACAAAGGAAAAGTTGTTATCCCTCTAATGGGTGTAACAACAGAATACAAGTACTCACACACTACAAACTAAAACAAAGATCAAGATGATCTACAATACCAGTTTACAATAGTAAACTACCCAGAAACCCAATAAAACCCAGATGAATATCCAAACTTGTATGTGAGACTTTTGAGAGAGATAATCGAGAGAGATAATGAAACCCTAGCTGAGATGAGACATTATATAGCCTGGAATATTTCACTCTCAACCCTGCACATACAAACTTAACAAAGAACACCCAAAGTATTAGTGTTAGAAATCCAAGTATAAAATAGTTACACAATATACCCTTGAAGGTTCAGCTGTTTGACAAAAGGGCTTCCAATACTTTCAACAAAGTCTTCCTGCAAAAGATAAGGATTTGTTTTTCCAATCTCCAATTCTATTTTGCACATTCTCCACAAGGATTTTACAATCCCTGTAAAGGAGACGGAAGGAAATAAGTGGGACACCCAAGTATTTAACTGGGAGTTTTCCTTCCTTGAAAGGCATTGTGCTAAGAATAGCTATCTTACATGATTGGGTACATTACAAAAATATGCCATACTCTTAGCAATGCTCGGAACTAGCCCCGACGCCTCTTTAAAATCATCCAACGTCGTCATCAAAACCTTGGCGGAATTAGCATTACCATAAGAAAACAAGAATAGATCATCCGCAAAACATAGATTTATTATTTTTTGTCTTTCACACTGTTTATGGTACTTAAATACAGCCGACTCCTCCACCTTGTGTTGAAGCATAAGCGTTAACGCTTCCATGACTAAAGTAAATAAATACGGGGACATAGGATCCCCTTGACGAATACCTCGCTTTCCTTTAAAAAAACCATGGAGATCACCATTTATACATATAGAAAAGGAAGTATTCGACACACATTCCATGATCCATGATATCATAGTTTGATGAAAACCAAAACCTTGCAATGTCATGCGAAGAAAATTCCAATCGACCGTATCGTACGCCTTTTGGATATCAATCTTAAACGCACATCTCGGTGGGCCCCTATCTTTATGGTAATCGTGCATAAGCTCTTGAGTTAATAAGATGTTATCTGACATACGTCTTCCCGGAACAAAGGCCGACAGATTATCACTAACGACAAGGCTTAAACCTCCCTTTATACGATTAGTGGTCACCTTACTAATGACCTTGTAAATAACATTACAACAGGAAATGGGACGATAGTTATTAATACGAAGAGGAGTGGATACCTTTGGAATTAATGCAAGAATCGTGTGATTTGTTTCCTTCAACAGCCTCCCATTTGTAAAGAAATCCCGAACCGCATCACAAACATCACTTCCCACAATATCCCATCCCTTTTTAAAGAAAGCCGATGAGTATCCATCAGGGTCCGGGGCTCTGTTGTCACCAATAGAAAACATAGCCTTTTTAATTTCATCATTAGTAACCATTCTAACCATATGATCACGAACATCAGTAGGCATTTGGTTCGTGAATAACTCAGGCACATTAAGATGTGTTGTATCAGATGCTACACCCAGGAATTGCTCATAGTGCTTAACAAAAGCATTTGGAACAGCTGCACCTTCATGCTCAACATTATCCATATCACGCACGACCTCAATTATGTTTCTTTGGACCCTGCTCTTGACCGACTTATGAAAATAAGAAGTGTTCGAATCACCCACAGCAAGCCATTCAAGTTTAGCTTTTTGTTTAAGAAAGCGTTCCTCATCCAAAACAGCTTGGTTATAAACGTTAAGATATAAAGCCTCCTCTTCTCGAAGAATGAGGTTACTTGGATCACGATCTAACACTTTTTGAGCTTCATCCAATTCCAACCTGATACGTTCCACACGAACACGGATATTACCTTGATCCTTTAACAACTTCCTAAATGGACTCTTCAGTTTTTTTAACTTAGAAACAATTTGATACATTTTATGGCCATCAACCTACTTATCCCACTCCATTTTCACAACCTCATAAAATTTCGGCTTGTGAACCAAAAAGTTAGTACATTTAAATGGCTTAGGTTTAGACTTACACAACTTTGGCACCTTAAGAACAGCATGAGAGTGATCCGATATTCTATATGGTTGAAAAATAGCATATGATCCCATAAACTCATCCATAAACTTCAAATTACACATGACACGATCAATCTTCTTTATAATGAAGACCAAAACAGTTGATCTTGAACTTCAATATTACAGACACATTCTTTAAATTCCCGCATAGAGATACTTATCTTAGACGAACCAGCGTGACAATCTTCAAGGTTTAAAGAAGCGTTAAAGTCACCCATCAAGACCCATGACCTCCCATGAATAAACACTTTATGAACCTCCAAGTTTTGCCAAAGGACCCGCCTTTCCTTGTAATCGTTACTTGCATACACAAATGAGCAAAAGAAAACTTTCTGATCCGCCTTTAGGAACACCTAGGCATGCAAGACTTGGTCCGTTTGCGAAACAACCATAATATCAACATGATTTGGATCCCATCCAAGAATTATACGTGAACCTTTGTCACAAAGAGACCCATTCGACGTCCACCTCCATCACGAAAAAACCTTAGTACAAATGTGATTCAAGCACGATACATCCACGTGTGACTCCCAAGATCGCACAAATATTCAGGTGGTTATCATTCACCACTTGACGAACCTCATTTTGTTTAGGGACTCGGTTCAAACCCCCTATATTCCAATTATTTGTTTCAAATCAGTTACAATTATTTGTTTCTTTCATTAGTAGAAGTTTAGAACTACATGTACTTGTATATGTTTTCTTTTTTAAACTTTTGAACCATTTTGTTAAATACATAATATTCGACACTTGTAAAAGATTTTTAGATAATGCATAGTAGGGTTATACTTTTAGTGCAAAGTATATTAGTTGTACCAGTAAGAATAAGTTTTTTAGTATTCATTTAATTTTAGTGAAAATTACTTAAAGGGCCTCTGCAGGTGGTACTTGTCCTGCAGAGGTCCTCTTTTATTGGCTTTATCAAAAAGGCCTACAACTTCGCTTCAATTTTGTGCAGAAGTTCTTGAAGGACACGTGTGAGAAATAAAAAAAAAAAAAAAAACAAAACAAAAAAAACCAATTCGCCTCAAAAGTGAAGCGAAATCCGACACAATAGGCCCTATACTGTCAGTCGAAGACCAAAAAGGTGTTTTCTCTCTCCACTTAAATATTTTGTTTTTGATGTGATGCTACAATTGTTACTTGTCTTTCTAACTATGTAAAGGGTATCATGACGCTACTTTATTTTCTCTCATTGTGTCATCAAATTACTTTTAATTATATAGGTTAAATGATACGTAGAAAGAAAATGAAAAGTAAATTTCAATTTCCTACTTCATTATTTTACGTAAATTGGATATTATCCATAGCCAATTTAAGCCAGAATTAATGATACATCGATTGTAATGAATTATTTTTTGGTCTTTTGATTTGGACTTGGCCACAATAGTTTGACGGGAGTTATCAATCATGGGCGTAAATAAATGAAGTCAACACTCAACAGAGCATTATGGGCCCACCATGTCAGATTTCGCTTCAATTTTAAAGCGATTTTGTATTTTTATTTTATTTTTTAATTTATCACGTTTAATAAACGGGGTGCTTCAATTTTAAAGCGATTTTGTTTTTGTTTTTTTTTTGTTTTTTTTTTTACTTTATCACGTTTAATAAACGGGGTGCTGACACGTGTCCTTCAAGGACTTCTGCACAAAATTGAAGCGAAGTTGTAGGCCTTTTTGGTAAAGCCAATAAAAGAGGACATCTGCACGACAAGTACCACCTGCAGAGGCCCTTTACGCTATGTTTTCGAGTTTTTTTTTTAAAGTAATGGAAAGGGAAGGGAAGGGAAATCAAAGAAAGAGGCGTTCTTGAGTTTTTTTAAGATGGAAAGGTAGGGGACAGGAATGTGGGAGGGAGGGAGGGACGGGAATGTGGGGGGCACACAAAAAATAAATGAAGTCAACACTCAACAGAGCATTATGGGCCCACCATGTCAGATTTCGCTTCAATTTTAAAGCGATTTTGTATTTTTATTTTATTTTTTAATTTATCACGTTTAATAAACGGGGTGCTTCAATTTTAAAGCGATTTTGTATTTTTTTTTTTTTTTTTTTTTAAATTTATCACGTTTAATAAACGGGGTGCTGACACGTGTCCTTCAAGGACTTATGCACAAAATTGAAGCGAAGTTGTAGGCCTTTTTGGTAAAGCCAATAAAAGAGGACCTCTGCACGACAAGTACCACCTGTAGAGGCCCTTTATGTTTTCGAGTTTTTTTTTAAAGTAATGGAAAGGGAGGGGAAGGGAAATCAAAGAAAGGGGCGTTCTTGAGTTTTTTTAAGATGGAAAGGTAGGGGACGGGAATGTGGGAGAGAGGGAAGGGATGGGCTTTTGAGTGTTATTTTGTTCCGTCCAATTTTGGGTGGATTGGAAAGGGAAACGAATCTTAAACATTACAGGCCTTTATAAAATTACAATATTATTCTCAATCTTCATATACGATCTATATAATTTTTGACCTAGTTCTCCTATATCACAACAGCTATATCTATCAATTAAACCCAAGAAAACATGAGTTAAAAACGAAATTTCACAGCAAAGTTCCCTGCATAACCAGCTTGTTTGTAGATAATTTTATATCACAAAAAACAAAATACTCACAATATTTACATTACATAAAGGATAATATACAGTTCCTAGGTGGCGTTTGGAATTATGTATAAAAAATAGTTATCTGATTGTAGTAGCAACTCGTAATAATCGATTGATAAGCAGACTATGGGTATGTTTGGCGCAATGGGCTGGGGCTGGGGCTGGAGCTGGGGCTGGGGCTGGGGCTGGGGCTAGGGCTTTTATTATAAGCCGAAGTTGAAATTTGTATTTTGTTGACTTGTTTGGCAAATGGGCTGGGGCTGGGGCTTATTATTGCAAAATTACTAAAAATGATATAATTAAATGAGTTTTATGGTATATGTTAGATATTTTGTGGGTAAATATGTAATTTATGGTTCATAAGCCCCGGGCTAAAGTTTTTAGCCCCTTTTATGGGGCTAAAGTTTTAAGCCCCTTTTAGGGCTTATGATTTTATAAGCCCGCATGACAAACGAGACTTATTTTATAAGCCCAAGCCTCATAAGCCCCTCATAAGCCCGCTGCCAAACACAGCCAAGGTTATAAATAGCGTGAGGCGTGGCATGGCGGCATGACCAAGCCTCATGCCTTTGCGGCTAAAGCGAAGCTTTTGCGTTTATAAGGCGTGACATAAGGCGTCAAAAAGTATGAAAATATTTATATATTTATATTACAACTCATAAATATCGAGTTTACAAAAACGTGTGCCATAAGGGGACGTGGCAGCATGGCGTGGCGGCATGGCCAAGCCTCACGCCTTTGCGAGGCCTTTGCGGAGCCTTTGCGAGCCTTTTAGAACAGTGCAGTTACATTACAATTCCCCCTTTTTAACCTGATATAAACTTCAACTATCATTTGCCATGCTGGTATGAACTTTTTTTTTTTTAATTGAACAATTTTTGACTTTTTAAGCCTACATTCAGATTGATTTATTGGCTTTGTGTATTAGATAGCAACTACAAGTATATTGTTTGTAAAATCTTACTTTGTCATTCAGATTATTTTATTGATTTTGTCATTCGGATTAATATAAGCATAAACATTTTTTGTGCAGATTCGTTGAATTGAATATAAGCATATGTATTAGCTTCTTGTTTTTGTGAAGTAACATATTGGTAATACGAGGATATATTGGTAATTTGTGTAGTTTCCTTTCCTTTCCTTGCTACTTTAATGAAAAACTCAAGAACACAAAAATAAATTACCACTTTCTTCACTATGTCATCTCCTACTTTGCCCTTCCTATCCCATCCCTTTCAATTCTTTAAATTTTAGACTTGAGAACGGATTTCACTTAATTTTATTTCAGTTGAGGTTCAGGTTATCTGCAGAATAACAATTTAGTCTTGTATATGGACTAATCGAGTTATTTCTGTGCCAATTTTGGACCCTTTCTTTAAACACCTCCAAAATACACATCCAAATGTACATTTATCTTTGTTTGAAACTTAAATTGTTATACTCCGTAGGAGGTTAACATTAGTCTTTTTTATGGTTATTTAATCATTTTTACATAATAATATCATTGTTCTTAAAGGCTCTTAAAAGTCTCGCAAAGACGTGAGGTCTGGTCATGTCATCACGTCGCCTAATGTCACATTTTTTTTAAACTCGATATATATGAATTATGATGTAAATATATAAATATTTTATAGTTTGTGTCGTCATATGTCATGCCTTATAAACGTAAAAGCTTTGTTTTAGCCGCACAAACATAAGGCTTGATAATGCCGCTATGGCATGTCTCGGACTATTTATAACCTTAAATAATACTATTAATTTTATCAATAAAAAGAAAAGTTAAATTAGTATTACACTTCGCGTAATTTCAAAATGAATATCCAAATGTTAGAGATATTTTGAAGCTATTGATTGATGTTTTTTTTTGTGTACACTTATTGAAAATGCACCCATTTTTGTACTAAAATTCTGAATGATTCCTTGATTTTCTTCACGCATTAAAGACAGATTCGGTGAAGATATGTCATATCTCATTATCTTGTACCGTTTTATTTTTATTATTATTATTATTATTATTATTATTATTATTATTATTATTATTTTTTACAAATACTCTTATTCAAATACAAAATACTGATTCAAACTAATAATTCATTTAAGTTAGTATATATGTTTTCAAGCAATACTACCACGCTCATATTCAAATACACACCCTGCTTATCATGATTCGATATCAAAAAACGTACTCATTTGCATCATATATTATGTGCCCGCATATTCTTCGAGCACGAAAAAAAAAATCAAATTCATAATTTAAATTGGTAAAAAGGTTTAATAATAGCGCGTATGATTTGACAAAGTATAATTTCTCAACTGTTTTGTTGTAATATTTATTTTTTATTTTTATTTTTTTGGGTAAAAGGGCTTGTTACCCCGGTAAATATATTACTCAAAAAAACTGATAAGTACATGAATGCGGCTGAGAACCGCATTGATTTACAAGGACAACACACTCATATGTGTAAAGAAACTACATGAAACGGCATACCGAAATCATGAAACTAAACAAGGCGAAGACACGAAATAAATAGAAACGAAAAGCCCACACCTACGCCTAAAAGAACCATTCTACGTTGTGATGTTAAGGTCTTCCGCAAACACACCACTAACGTTCCAAGTGTCCAAGAGAAGAACCACTGAATTCGTCTTTTTAAATCGAAAAGTAAGCAACTTTAATCTTACATTGTGAACAATGATGTCTCGAACTTGTGCCACAGTCCGACTTTGATTCTGAAATAAGCGAAGGTTTCTCTCCTGCCAAATATAATAAGCCGTCGCAGCAAGCACCAAACGAGCAACAACACTAACAACGGATCTTTTAGTTGATAAAGGCTTGATCCAATCAACAATATTGTCCCAACTAGGACCTATGCCATCCATACCAGCTCTAGATCGCACAAAAGACCATACCTGTGAAAGAAATGAGCACTCAAAAAATAGATGGTTATGTGAGTCCGAGACCAGCTTGCAGAAAGGACACAAGAACAAGTTTGAGTTGGTGTTGTCACCAACGTCTATTTGCCTCAACATGTCTTGCGTCTTTAACCTCTTCCTCATAGTAAGCCACATTAGGAAAGCATGCCGAGTAATACAGTTAGGAAACCAAACGATAGCAGCCCAATCTACTTCGTCACCTCTAGGCCGAATGACGTCCCAAACAGCATGAACAGAAAACGGCTTCTCATTGCCATGTAAATCTTTCCAAACTAACCGGTCTTCACGATCATGACTAATAGCAGGAACCACGCAATTATACAAAACCGGAGCCCTAGTATACCAAGATAAAGGCCACGCCTAGCCTCCACCAACCATAAGATCAGAAACTACATTAGATAACAAGAAGCCTACGCTTGCAATAAGACGTGGGGTAATATGCGAAATCAGAGGACATGTTTCAGACCAATTATCAAACCAAGCTGAGGTTCTCATACCATTACCCAAAACAGACCATATGAAAGGCCTAACTAGATCACGTAAATGAAGGATTTTCCTCCATCCCCATGTCATTCCTGATCGGGGAGGCACATTCCAAAGGTTCCAACCTTGCAATTTATATGAATAAACCCAACGAACCCAAGGGAGTCTTTGCGAGTAATAATATGCCATAGATTTTTAGTCATTAAACCAATATTAACCGATTCAAGACTTTTAATACCTAGACCACCCTCTTGTTTTGGGAGACATACAATATTCCACGCCACATTTGCTTTACCCTTCTTCATTTCACCTTGACACCACAAGAAACCTCGCATAATTTGCTCGATGTCGTGAATAATCCGAATCGGTAATAAAAAAACCGAAGCCCAATATATATACATAGACGACAACACCGATTGAATAAGCTGCAATCTACCCGCAAAAGACAATGACTTATTTTTCCAATCACCAACTCTAGATTTAACTCGTTCAACCAGAATTCTACAATCACGATTCATAAGTCTAGAAGAAATGAGCGGGACTCCTAGATATTTAACCGAAGCTTACCCTCAACGAAAGGCATTACATTCAAGATAGACAACTTCACGTGATTTAGTACATTACAAAAGTACGCCTTGCTTTTAGGGATACTAGGAACCAAGCCTGAGACACTTTTGAATTCATCCAAAGCGTCCATGATAAAAGTTGCCGACTTCACATCTCCTCTAGCAAATAAAAAAAGATCATCAGCGAAACAAACGTTAACGAGCTTGAGGTTGGAGCTTAAATTAGTTATACTTTTATAAACTAGTTGATCAGGATCAAATTGCATCCTTTCACGATAGGGTTGATATGCACACCACTAAAAGTGATGCACACACCACCAATCATGCGTAACTGTATTGTGTACATTACTGGTGTAATTAAATGATAAAAGAATCAAAAAATGTGATGTACATATCAACACTATTTCACGATTACTAGTATATAACAACTCTTGATGCATAAACTCCTCATCAATGTAGAAAAACAAGTATTCGTTGCTATGTAGCTCATTGATAACGTGTGAGTAGTATTTTTAGTTTTTAAGATAATATATTAATTGAGATATAAAGCAAAACTACACTTGTGAGTAGATAAGTCTCGCCCTAATTGAAGAAAAAACTGCACTCGCGAATCAAGTGAAAATAAGCATGAATCAACTTTCCTTGAACTTGAACATTTGATATTTTACTTGATCTTGAAATTGCATCTTCAATTTTACATGTTGTTGGACTTGAAATTTCGGTGTTCCTTGCTTTTGAACCTGAACCCTTGAAGTTGCTTGCTTTAAACACTAACGGTTTGTTCTCAAGTTTTAATTCCAGATAGAAAGTGAAAGTAAGTGAAGAAAACAAAAATATAAACGTGTTCTTAAGGTTTTTTAGATGGAAGGTAAAATGAAAATGCGAGAAAGAAGGGAAAATAGTTAGGTTTTGTGCCAAAACTTTCACCCACTTTTAAGATAAAAATGAATGAATAAAAGTGATACTACATTTTAATAACAAAATTACCCCTTAATTACCTAAACTTGAGCTTCTATTAGATATATAATCGCGAACATAATTATCAAATAGTAACAATTTTCTCATAACTTTCTTTTATTCTTTCTTACAACTCAAGCATAACAACAAATTTTTAACAACATTTTTTTCTCTCCCCACTATTTTGTATACTTCTTTTCACTTTACTCTTCTTTTAAATAAAAATAATAAAGTGTAAAACATGAACCATTTTAACATTAATTGGAAACTGGAAACTTGACTTTCTGAAAGTGCTTTGCGAAATTACATGGAAACTTATTAAAACCTTTTGAAAGGAAGGGGAGGTGATATTCACACCACATCTTTTGATGCATACATCACAATTTATGTATTACAGTATTGTACAGTACAAATTGTAATACACAAATTATGATGCATGAATCAAAAAATATGGTGTAGTTATCAATTCCTTTTTAAAAGGGAATTGATACTCACACCACACTTTTTGATTTATGCACCACAAGTTGTGCATTATGAATTAAAAAATGTGGTGTGAGTATCACCTCTTTTTTTAAAAGTGCTTTGAGCCGTTTTAAAAAAAAAAGTGCTTTGACAAAATACTTTTTCAGTTGTACGACATAAATAATCACCCTTTGGAAATAGTGTTTTCTAATGTCTTGTCCCATCATGTTTCCTACTTTGCTTAGTCACTAAGTAGCTACGTATAATTTCACTCTTTCAACTTCTTCTGAAATAGTAAATATTGAAGGGTAAATTACATGGATCGTCCTTGAACTATACCCTGTTTCCATATTTGGTCTCCCATTTTCGCATTTGGTCCCCCATTTTGACTTTGTTGCGAACATGGTCCTCTTTTTGCCAAAATGTTACTAATTTGGTCCCTCGAGGTCCGTTATACTAGGCCTGAGCAATCCCGACCGACAACCGACGGCCGACTCCGACCGACAACGACCGAAACAAACCGACTTAATTCGGGTCAGACTTGGGATGGGTTTTCAGCCTTGTCGGGACTCGGGTCGGGTCGGGAGTCGGATTGTTTCGGGATAACACAAAGAAAACCATACAAAGCGGTTTGTTTCGGGACTCGGGTCGGGATTCGGGATTACCCGAACTAGAATCGGGTCGGGATTCAGTTAAAATTTTCAACCTTGTCGGTTTCGGGATGGGTCGGGACGGGTCGGTTTCGGCCCGATGCTCGATTTTCTACGTTATACATAACAGTATAACATTCGTTATGTTTGCTCGTTAGTTGACCCGATAAGACATAAATACCCTTGTTGAAAAGTCAACTAATGAGTAAAAATAACAAGTGTTATGTATCACGGGGCTCGAGGGACTAAAAAGGTAACTGGTTGGCAAAATAAAGACAACATTTGAAACAGAGTTAAAACGGAGGACCAAATACAAAAACAGGATATAATTCAAGGACGATATGTGTAATTTATCGAATGTTAAAACGCGATACGAGTAAAATATAACCGTATTGAAGCACACTCAAAAGTCAAAACAGATGCTCTTGTACTTGTGTTTTATTAATAAGATATATTTTTCAAAATCAAATCAATAACAAAAATTATTTAGTAAACCAATTTTAAAATGGGCGTATAATTGCAGGTTTTAAAAATAATAATTTTCAAAGTATATATACTTACAGTATAGTGTTAAACTATAAAAGGAAGGCAATTACTTAAAGTCTTAAACTATAAAAAGGAAGGTAATTACTTAACTTTATTGGCTTAGACTAGTCGTAATAAGCCTCGAAAGACTCGTTTTACGTCCTACATGGCAAAATAGCACGCATGCTACTTTATTACGGGTTTGAAAGGAGCACGCGTCATCAAGATTAAAAAAAAAAAGACTCGATCTCGTGGGCGACCAAGTCGTCCAATGTGTGTTTTTGTGTGCGTCTGTATTTTGATGGGTATATATGCGTTTAAATGTGGTATATTTTAATAGTAAAGTTTGTTGTTTCATTACAATAAATTGATAATAAAGTCGATTTTAGAGAACAAAATTGAAATGATGCTAATGTGACGGTGGTATATACGCTCTTAAAGTCCCTTATTATACCCGATCTTAAACTCTTGCATAATTTTATAAACATACTTTTCTTCTTTTTTATTCTAAACTAGGTCAAACACTTATTCTTAACTTATGTCGTATTCATTATAAAGTGTAAACTACTTATTTAACATAATCCTAAACTTAAATATTAAGTTTATACAAACACTTTTTTATTTCTATTTAAAGAAATCTTAGATAATTGCTGGTGTATATGTCCGAAGGACATGTGCCAAACGACAAGTTTCTCCACGTGTCTGAAAGGCATGGAATTGAAGGAACACATATGGAACGACCACAACAAAGGAAGAACACTCTTTTATCTAGAAGATCAGTTTACTCAGTAGTTCGTATTGCGAACCATGCTCGAGATGCCTAAACCGAATATTGCGGGATATTGTCTTCACGTGGACTGACACCTAGCATCTCGGCTAGACATAGCTCGGCTCACTCCATTTATATGTTGTCAGATACAGTAGTTGGGGTAATATAAATACTCAACATCATTCAATGTTAAACTAACTAATGAACCACATATTTACTTTCACATTTATTGCTTAACCCTTCAGCTTATTCTTATTACTTACTCTCACGGCAAGCTCAAAAAACGTTGCTTATCCGATCCGAATGAACCTACACCTGCTCAAGCCGAAAAACAATTATTTACCTTAACAATAATTATTTATGCTTATAACTTATTGATTTTTTATTCTATTTATTTATTTATTTTTTAGTGTAACCTTAAACTAAGCACAAATTTTTTTAACAATCCCAATTCCCAAAGACACACACATAAATAAGGGAGGTGATTTGTACACTCATTAAATTGATTGGTACATTTTATTTTAGAGTTCTTTGACATTTATACACTCACATTACTTTTACACATTTTTACTTTATAAAAATATACCAGTAATTGTCTACACACTCTAAAATAAAGTGTACAAATCACCTCTCTAAAAATAAACAAAAAATAAACGAGACACACTCATCCATCAAACTATATTCCAATAATTGACCACACTCACTACCAAACTTCACTTCCCAAAACCCCAATTCCAAAAAACACACACTCACTCTCATTAATTAAATTATTACCACCAATGGAAGTAGTTAACTTACACCCTTCAGTAGAAGAACTCGTAACAAAAATATGCACCCAAAAAAATGTCGAACCGCCGGACATTTCGGCCCGGCGGTTGCTTTCCACGATCGCGGAAACATCCGCGATCGAGGTATTGAGTAAAATATCCGTGTCGAGTAAAATTCGGAATTTTTCTAGTTATATCTTTTATATGGTTAATAAGCATAATTCAGCTACTGATAATGGTAATGGTTCATTGTCGCAGAAGCGATCGGGGTCGCCGTTGTCTGGGCCTTCTCAAAGTAATGTGTTTATTATATTTTTAAGGGGGTGTTTGTTTAAGCTTATATGTGGGCTTTATCAGCTTATTTTATTTCATAAGCTTTAATTTTCCGGCTTTGCGAGGGTTAAATAAGCCGGAAAATAAGGGCTTATGAAATATAAACCGAAATAAAATAAGCTCATAAGCCCACATATAAGCTTTAACAAACACCCACTAAGCTTATTTTTTAATTAAAAGTAATGTAAAATATAATAACCACATTACTTTTAATTCAAAAATAAGCTTAGTGGGTGTTTGTTTAAGCTTATATGTGGGCTTATGAGCTTATTTTATTTCGGTTTTTTATTTCATAAGCTCTAATTTTCTGGCTTTTTGAGGGTTATGGGCTTAAGCCCATAAGTATTAAAAATAAGCCGGAAAATTAGGGCTTATGAAATATAAACCAAAATAAAATAAGCTCATAAGCCCATATATAAGCTTAAACAAACACCCCCTAAGCTTATTTTTGTATTAAAAGTAATGTGGTTATTATTTGTGTATATTTTGTTATAGTTTTTAGAGTTGTTTATAGGGTGTTTGGGATTGTTTATTTTTTCTGATCAGCTTTTTGTTAAGCAAAAATGCAATGTTTTTGAAGGGCTACTTTTGGGGGTGTTTATTTTGGCTTATATAGCCGGTTTATGGCTTATTTGGGTTGGGTTTATGTTTTATAAGCTCACTTTTTGTGGCTTATTTTGACATTTTTCGGTTTATAAAAGTTTATTATGACTAATAAACTTACATAAGTAGAATAGTTTCAAAATAAGCCATAAAAAATGAGCTTATCAAACATAAGCCTAAAACAAAATACGCCATAAGTTGTCTATATAAGCCAAAACAAACACCCTTTAATTAAGTGGTCACTTTCATATTTCACAAATTTTAAGAAAAGTGGCCATTGCAATATTAGACACTTTCATATTTTTGTTATTGGGACAACCAAAAATAACAAATGAACTTATATTTTGGAACATGGTGAGTATTGCTTATTTGAAATTTAACTTAACCTAAGACCTTTAATAAATATTGAAAAATTCTATTGAAATTATTATTTTTACTAATACTATTGCTTCTTTTTTTATAAAATAAGCAAACCAAAACACTAGTTCTTACTTTTAAGCAGAAAAAAAAAAAGCAATCCCAAACACTGTCTAAAATGTATGGTTGTGTTTGTTTAAGCTTATTTATGAGCTTATGAACTCATATGTTTTCGGCTTATATTTCGTAAGTTCAAATTTTTCGGCTTATTTCGGGACTTTATATAATTTTTTCTGCTAAAGGGGTGTTTGGGATTGCTTATTGTTTCCGTTTATGCTTCTGCTTAAAATAAGCACTTGTAAGCTGCTTATCCACTTATGTAAGCAGAAAAATAAATGGACTGTATATTTGGTATATGTTAGTTAACTCTAGAATTGGGAATATATGACTATTTGAAGTAAAAGCATAAAGTTTGGTGTAAATCATGTATATATGTTAACCTTTTGGCATCAAGTTGATGAAATTTAAAGTTCGTTGAATTAATCAGTAATTTTTCGTTTTGATGCGAATTTTGTTAAAAAAAAGTGGAGATAGAGAGGGAGCAAGATATAATGTTAAATAATAGTTAGAACTAGTTGTCAATGTATGATTGCTAAGTGTGTTTCTGTTTGGTTGCAGAATATGCGTGCTATGAATCTCCGAATTCTAAGCAGTTGGTACTCTCCCCGTGTTCTCCTTATAACTGTAAAACCATTCCTGAATACTTTCCGTGTCAAAAGCAAGTCAGTTTCGTAAACCCTCCAAAGACCTTCAATCCTGTATCCTGTGTACCAAAACGACTCACATTCTCATCAGTTTGTGGCGCGGATGATGCACATAATAATAGTAACATAAGTCAGCAGCCTATTGCCTCTCAAGGTGTTAGCTATCGGTTTGTTAGTGTGGGGCAGACTCAACACACACTCTCGCCTTGTTCTACTTCAAAGCGTGCAAGTCCTACATACGTTTCTGAATTTCCATTTGCCACTCAAAATGGTTCTCAAGTTCCACAGCAGCATACTTTATTACCCACTCTTGGCAATGTTGATGTCGGGTGTGGTGCTGTAGTTCCAAAGTGCTTAGACAATGCAACACGGGTTAATCTTATGACCCAAAACCAATCAGACATTGAAAGCAATTTTGCAATCAGTCTTCAGTCGCTGCTTCTTGCTGAACTTGAGTTCAGGAAAATGTTTTTGGTATACAGTTATGTAGGGAGGTTAGTAAAATTTTCACCTTGTGATGTTTACGATATGCGTGTTTTGATTATTCAGTCAGAAATAAATTAGCCAAATCTTTGCACAGGAGAAAGCTAGAAGATGTTGTATCTGTTCAAGACGCCATTGACATAAAATCGATGAAAACAGATACGATGGTTGATTTTGAAGCTAAAATCTGGGCAAAGTATGGTAGGGCCAATTGCGAACCATCTGATAGGGCAATGGTACGTAAGACCTTATAAATTTTTTACTATTTGAAGTTCTAAAAAAACGGGCTGATCATTATATGATTTTAGAAGGCCAAATCTTATGCTTCAAATAATCTTCCATTTTGTAGCATCTTGACTGGGATTCTGGAAAGACATATCTTTATCATTGCTATGTGAGCATTGATGGAACTTACCAGTTCAAGGTGTGTATTTTGTCTCTTTTGTAAATATCTTAGGCTCTTGATTAATAATATTTGGTTCTTCAATATCATGCTATTTTGATGTAAGACTATTTCCTGTAATATTTCAGGGGCCATTTCTTAATACAAGAAGAACTCACCTACAAAGGGTACTAGGCGATGACAACGTGTTGATTGTGCAATTTACAAATGTTCCCGACTATGACATGCCATTCAACCAGCAAAGCTGGATTGCAGCTAAGCAGACGATTTCTGGCGGAATTTCTATTGGTGTGCGTCATTATAGTCTTTGGGGTGAGCAAATGATATTTTTTTAAATCTTTTCTTAGCACCGTGATCAGTAAATAACTATTAAAGTATCAAGTTTAATCATGTTGCATGCTATATTTTCAGCATTCAAAGATGGTAAAGGAGATTTCAAGAAGCCTAAGGGGTTCGATAAAAAAAAATCACGGTCTTCATGGGCTGTTAAATGCTACTTTGTGAGACATAAATCTCCAGCACGATGGCTTGAAAAAGACTATATTTTGTTTAATAAGACGATGCATGAGGCGAGGTGTCTATTCATGCATGTGCATACGACTCCTAGCATTGCTAAATACATCTCTAGGTCAGTGCACAAGAATATTCCTTTAGCTTATTCATATTAATGGCAAATTGCATTGGTCAAAATGGGTCGAAAGTGCCACATCTACTGATTCGGTATGTTTGGTTGCAGATGTTCGCTTGCTCTATCAAATACAATACAGCTTCGAGTTGATCTTGCTACCGTGGATGTTCAAAGAATCGAAGACATCCCTTGTCGAGTATACGCTTTTTATATCTTACTTTGTGTTACGTCTCGCAATTGTTCATCAAAGTTTATTTTACACCATGACTTGCTATGGATAACAGGATGAAAATGGGAATATTGTATGTGATAAAGACGGGGAGCCGTTGATTCATACAGATGGGACAGGGTTTATTTCAGAAGATTTGGCAATATTGTGTGGAAAACATTTCATCGAAGGAAATGGCTCAGAGGATGACAGTTATGAGGTGATATTTCCGACATCTTTATACTTCCATTGATCATATGTAAATATGTCTTTTGCTGGTTTATTCTTAAGTGTCTAACCTTTCAACGTTTTTTAAATTATTTTAAGTTTGTCGATCTTCTCAAGCTTGAGGAAGAATCACTTGGAATGGAAGGCGACCCGGTAAATGTTTACTGATACTTTATAATTTTCTATTATTATTATTATTATACATAATAAATTAATAATACTTCATTGGTGAACCGGAAAATGTTTCCCTAAGATCGTAACCGTTGTTTTGTGCATATGTACCAGCCGTTGCTTGTCCAGTGTCGCATCTTCAAAGACGGTTATGCTGTCAAAGGAACTCTCCTAGTAAATAAAAAGGTAAAATATCTTATTTTCTTATGAATCAGTAACCTTTGTGCCGGTACTGAGATGGTTTCGTTTGTCATGTATTATATAAGCTACGACCACGAACAATTCAAGTTAGACCCTCGATGATAAAGGTCAAGGGAGATCCAACACTTTCAGGTTCAGCTTCATTTAGTTCGTTGGAGATATGTGCCATAAGGTAATTTCACAATTAATCTTCCTCGCTTCTATTGTTTTTATAAAAAAAATGTTAAATATAGCTTTCTGTTCTTCATTTTACAGTCGCAAACCAAGGAAAGGTCACTTATCAAAGAATTTGATAGCACTTCTAACCATAGGAGGTGTTCCCAAAAAATACTTTATGGGCTTACTTGACAAAACATTGCAAGAAGCCCAGAAAGTATCTTCGAGTATGCGGGCATCAATTAGACGTAAGTACTGTTTCTTAAAAAGTATTTATAATTAATACGTCAGACTGACCTATTGTGCTTCTTTATGCAGTCGCGCTTAACTATGGGCAAATGGACGATAATGCAACTTCTGTAGCAATGATAGGGTCCGGAATTCCTCTCGATGAACCGTACCTTCAGTCTCGTATGTCAGTATTTAAAACCGAAGAACGCAAAAAGCTTTGTCGTGGAAAGATTCCAATTGATGACAGCTACTACTTATACGGGACAGCGGACCCTACGGGAACGTTAGAAAGCGATGAAGTTTGTGTTATTCTGTATGTATTAGCTTTCAACTTCATTTCAATAAGTTAGAAATATGGAATTTAACACGTATTTTTTTTACGGTGCATGCAGTGAAAACGGCCACCTATCAGGCAAGGTTCTTGTGTATAGAAATCCAGGTGTCCATCCTGGGGATATACACATTCTAAATGCAAGATATGTAGAACCAATTGACGAGATTGTCGGGAACGCAAAATATGGCATTTTCTTCTCCACCAAAGGGAGGAGATCGGTGGGAAGCGAAATTGCAAACGGTGATTTCGATGGAGATCGGTATTGGGTCTCTCAAAGCCCAAAGGTATCAATTTCTATTTTACTTATTAGACTTCATCTCGTATGTATATAGTGACTAATCACAAAAGAAATGATACCAACCAAACATATATTCGATTGAATCACCTTTTTCGTTGTATATTTGGCTTAAAGACCAGTTGTATCTTTAACTTGCGAAAATTTCAACTTTTATCCCGTGATCTTCTTTCTCTTTCATATCTGGTCAATTCTCTCACTTTGCATCAACTTATGGTTTATTATCTATCCCTTTATTTCAGTTGTTGCATTACTTCAAAGCAAGTAAGCCGTGGGAAAAGACTTACTTTACGCCAAGTGCGCCGAGTAAGAAACCTAGTGAGCTATCTCACGACGAGTTGGAGGAGGAGCTTGTCGATCAGCTTTTTTCTACACAAAAACAGAAGTATGGTTTCTCACTTTTTACCTATTATAATGTGTCGGTACAAAACCACATAACATATTTGATTTTTACTAGTTATTTGGACAACTAGCTTGGATCTAACGTGGTCATAGGAAAATGTTATTTTTACGTTTTTTGGTTAAGCCTATGTTGATTAGTTTTACATAAACATAGAAAAGAGGATCGGGATGTCATGTAGGATTATAATCATGTAGATTCTTTTCGAGTAGAATATTGTAATGAAACCTGTAGGCAGATTTAATTTCAATGAACGTAATGAAGCTATGAAGGTAATAACCACCCTTTGTATTATTCTCTACTTTATCTTGTCGAGAAGGAAATAACCACCCTTTGTAAGTTGATTAAGAGGGGGAAATTCGTCTATCAATATTCACGGGGATTGCATTTGGTAACTAACCAAAAGTAATAATGAGTCATGAATGCATTTACCTTACATATATAGATTAAAACACGAATATGCTAAAAACTAAATAGTCAAGGCCTCATTACATACTTGTTGGCAATACAACTTTTTTAGTGCTGCTGCATTGACAGTTATTATTGTTTTAGTATGGTAGCTGGAATAGCAGCTGATAGCTTGCTGGCATTCGAGGACCAATATATGGATTTGGGAACAGACGATTCTGAAAAGCAACAGCTTCTTGAAAAAATGCTGAAGTTGACTGATTTGTACTACGATGCTCTAGATGCTGGAAAAAGCGGGAAAACGGTTAGATATTATGCTGACTGCTTTGTTATAGTTTTGTCAACAGAAAACACTGACATCCTCTCTTTTGTTTCGGAAACAGATTGAGATTTCCAAACGTTTATTGCCACAAACATATCCCCATTTTCTGGAAAAGAATCCCAATAAGTCCTATCATTCTCCTTCTGTTCTCGGGTTAATCTATGATACTGTGAAGGGGTATCAATCTGATAATGCATTGCTAAGAGGTAAGCTCGTTTCATTTATGCGGTTATATTTACTTTATGAGCGCTTCGTCCTATCAACATATTCTTATATCAATCCAATTTCGTCCTTCCTCAATTCTGCTTTAGTGAGTTGTCTAAAACCTTCATTTTCAGAAAACAAAAAAGAGATGCACGTTGGTTTTTGAGGTCTAAAAGTTTACTTTTTTCGGTGTTGAATTACATCACTACCATCTAAATTCTGTATTAGAGTAGAATATGTCTTGTATTTAGTCAGAAGATTGACCTCTTTTGTACATGTGCTTTTTGTTATATGTAGAGGTATGGAAACTGCCTTGCTTTAATGTTGAGATACCAGCTGCCGCAATGAATTTGTGGAAGGATCGGTACAAATCGTACAAATTTGACATGTTTGATGCCTTAGAATCTGGAGAAGAATCTAAAAGCAACTCAGCAGATATCGTGAATAAAAAGTATAAGCAGGTATGTGTTTTTCTTTATATATTGCATGTTGCAAAGATTATAAGAATTTTAATAATTATTATAAGAATTTTAATGATTATAAGAATTTTAATAATTATAGGTCAACCTAACCCATCCGTACCAAAAATGGCCCGTTTTGACCCGAACCCATTTTGACCCTATACTTAACCCTGTGACACACATTCTCCACACCTCTGACTCAGATCTCTGACTCTCTGAGTCGTAAGTTAACTTGCATCTTTGTCTATTATTTTTTGAATGCAGATGTTGTATGGGGCCGAGGATTTTGCAAAAAGTACTAGGAGAATTGATGATATATATAATGAGGCGCTTGCGATTTATCACATATGTTACAACACCGCAAACAGTTTTACAATTGCAGATGTAAAGAGATGCGGATTTGCATGGAAGGTTGCTGGTGAGGCCTTATGTTCGTTTTATGAATCGAAAGCTCCTGGAAGGTCAATTCCTTTCAAAGTATCTGTATTATCTATGCTCTTTTAGCGGCGACTGTATGCATCTGCATAACCATGTCAGCATGTATTATATGAGTTTTAAGGTCTAATTGTAACATATGAGTCCTGGTGTAGGAAGCTAAATCAGTGTATTTATAGGAGTGACGACGTGACTGTTCTGTGTAATATATTTGAATTTCTTTGTAATGTTTATTCTCACGTTAACTTCTTGACACA
Organism: Chrysanthemum makinoi; assembly: GCA_910596185.1. NCBI lineage: Eukaryota > Viridiplantae > Streptophyta > Magnoliopsida > Asterales > Asteraceae > Chrysanthemum > Chrysanthemum makinoi. Next base: position 324,304,802 of record OU343221.1, read on the forward strand.
TCGTGTTTGGTCTTGTAACAAGGAACTATGGGGTATGGGTTTTAGACGAGAAGGGTATGGGTATGGGTATGGGAATGGGAATGAGTACCGGTTATTTGTAAACCCATCCTGTAGGTCACTAATTCCCTTGAACAATTTCGGCTGTGTTAATATGACACTTTTTCCTGAAAAGTGGCAAGACTTGCATTGCTTTTGTTGTGAGAATAAAACGCAACTAAGATTTTTATGACTTATGCTATAGGTTTTTTTTTAGATCAGTGAAATTATGTTACAATGCCTGTCAAGAATTTCAAAAAGTTGGAACCGTTGTCCTACGAGGAAGCTCGTGACATGGTTTTTGATATGCCCACACTCGTCCCTGCTTAGGCGTTTGTACCATTTGCATTGCAAAGTTTGCACTCGTCATGTAAGCAAGCTCCACGTGGACATTTGTATCGTGATGCTTGCATCATACAATGGCTCTCCCTTCCCCAACTCCATTCCCCAACTCTTGTCCACTTTGCCGGTCGAAAGTTCCAAGTCCTTTGGTTGTGAAATTGAATTAGAGAAAAGATCCATGTAGTTTCTCGTTGTTATAGTTTGTAGTAAAAATCCTGACATGATAATCTTTTCTGAGGTAATATATATTACCTTCATATGAATTTTTATGAGGTACATATTTTTTTTTTTACTTTTCTAGAAATGGATATTACCTCAGAAAAAAGGCTTAATTTTATCTCCCATTCTAAAAAAAACACTCCATTTTATCTCTTGACAACCTAATCTGTTAGTGGACCATTAAGTGGAAAGTAAGCATGTCACCTAGTGGACCATTAAGCGAAAAGTAAGCAGACCCTGAAGGTAGGGGTGTTCATCGGTTTGTTCGTCGGTTTATTCGATTATTTTTTTTTCTGGATATATGCCAGAAAACCGAAGGCCATTAGAAACTAAATTTAACTAAACCTAACCAAAAACCGAAAACCGAAAACCGAACCTCCAATAACCGAAAATCGAACCGAATAACCCGAATTACCTAAATTTAATAATTTATTCATTTATTTATATATATTTTTTGAAAAAAAAAATAATTTTCAAGCTTAAAAAATATTATATATATATATATATATATATATATATATATATATATATATATATATATATATATATATATATATATATATATATATATATATAATAAAGAGTTTAAATATATTTTTTATAAATATATAAATATATATATATATATATATATATATATATATATATATATATATATATATATATATATATATATATATATATATATATATATATATATATATATATATATATATATATATAAGTTAGGATCAAATAAGAAGAAAAATTAAAATGAGAAGGATAAGAAGAAACAAACTTGTAGGATGCACCTTATATAAAATAGATGCATCTCCCTGAAAATCTTTAAAAGCCCTATTTGAAATGTGTGGTAGAAATTCTTATTTATTCTTATTGCCTGACTAGTTTTCTTAACTTCGTCTTTCCACTATATATATATATATATATATATATATATATATTTATTTAATTTCGGTTTTCGGTTTGGATTGCTAAAATCATAACCGAACCGAAAACCGAATTTTTATTTCGGTTCGGTTCGGTTTTGGAAATTTCGGTTCGGTTACGAGTTCGGTTCGGTTTTGATTTTCGGTTTATTCGGATATTACCCGACCCATGAACACCTCTACCTGAAGGTGACTAAATTGGAACGAATCTCAAAACATGATTACTATTTAATAATTTTAACTTATTAACATAAACAAAGAAATATGTGATTTTACCATTCTTTTACGTCTTTTTACGTTAGTTCATCAAAGAATTGATTGATATGCATAACTAATACTATATTTAAGAACACATGGTATGCAGAATACCAATAACACGTTATTGGTATGACACCTTAACGCACATCATACAACTCCCAATAACATACCAGTAACTACAATACCCTCCTTCATAAGAGCACTAGATGTGGTCTCGCCACCACCTCGCCATTTTGACATGGCATTTTCGTTGCCCCTCGCCATCCCGCTATTAAAGATATGGCAGAAATAAATAATAGTAAAAGATCTCCAGTGTCCTTCGCCATAGTCGACTTCGTCGTCTGCACGACAAGCAAGAATTCGTCTTTTATAATATAATTAAAAAGATATGGTTGGCACACGAATGACATGCATTTGGTACATTAAAGGTGCTCCATATCGTGTGCTCTAAGGCTGAAAGTAGTGGCGGTGAGTCACTCAGCGCCACCTTAGCTTCTATCTCCCTCTTCTCCCACTCACTCCTACTCATCATACATCTGTTTTGATCACCCTCACTCAACTTTTATTAAAATACTCACTTTATACAAAATATACCCTAATAAATATTCCACACACACTCACAAAAAAAAATAGAAAAAAAATACTACTTTTGTTTTGAGTCACACTTTGCCAGCAAACAGGGCATGGTGAGTAACTCACCAAAGTTGCACAAATAGGGACGTGAATAGTTGTTTTGGTGATGTCGTGAGTGACTTACTCACCAAAAGGTGGGTGAGTCTCCACTCCTGTTAGTCTAAATACATGTCTAATCTTATGTGGTACTATCTTGTTGTCGGTGACAGAAGTTATACCACTTTTTTAGACCGACCTTTTCATAATCTTTTTAATTATATTATAAGTGCCATAAAAAAAAGAGTAAATTGCATTTTCGGTCTTTAAGATATGGCCAAATTGAAGGTTTTGTCTCTAACGTTTCGAAAATGCAGTGATAGTCTTTATTTTGAAGGTTTTCTTTGCATGTTTGGTCCCTAATAAGCAATTTAAGGACCAAACATGCAACGGAAATTTCAAAGTTTTAAGGACCAAATCTGTAATTGAAGGACCAAGCATGCAACAAAACATTCAAAATGAGGACTACCGCTGCATTTTTAAACGTTTGGGGATGAAACCTGCAATTTGGCCATACCTTAGGGACCAAAAATGCAATTTACTCTAACAAAAATAGAGTACAAAAACTTCATGTATCTAAAAAAAATCAACCAAACTTTAATCTCGACCAAAAGTTGTACCTAAAACAAAAAATACTAAAAAACGCGGGAAAAATAATTTGAAAATATAAACGACACAAACACAAAAACCTTAATCAACAATGAAAAATCTCGACAAATTTAACTCAGTTTTCGTCCGAGAATGCGAAATCCCCGACACCCAGAAAGCGAACTTACAATCTTGCCCTTTCGCCACTGATGACATTATAATGCATTCTGATGATAATAATGCTAATGAACATTACCAAACACCCCCAAATGATCATAATTCCAATACCCATAAAGCTGAAAACAACGATCACCTTCGTTGGGTCTTTTACGAAGAAAATGAGGGGCGAAAAGTGGACATGCGCCATGTGTTTGTAGAAATGTCCGAGAAAGAAAATGAGGCGAGTACAAGTGGTACGAGTAGTACGAGTTTGAAGCGTAAATTGCCCCTTTCGATGGAGAAGGAAGTGGAGGGTGATGAGAATGTGTATGTTAAGCATGATGCGGTTTTGGTTATGGTTAATCGTGCTGCGAAGTTGTTGGAAAGGGAGGGAAACAAAGGAGGTGGTGAGGGTGGGGAGCATAAGGGTGTTGATTTTCTTGAGACTGCGAAGAAGCAGGGTATGACTTTTCCTCGTCCTAGGTGGCGGTCACCAGAAACGTGGAAAGGTTAAAACATATGTGCATCAAGAAAATGGTACGAGTAAAACTTATGTTGAAGCCAAATTGACAAGATTGTCTTTTCACTCGGTTGACCAAAAGTTAACCGAACCCTTGATTCACATAGTTTTATGTGATTTGGAATCGATACCTACAAAGGTAGCAATTAGGTACATCATCGTAATTGTTGATGGTAGTACAAAATATTGCAACTTTTACTTACTTGAGAGTAAGAATATAGACAAGATTGATCTATACAAATAAGTTAAGAATCAACTTATTATCGAAAACAAGGCGGTTCGAAGTGATATTGGAGGTAAATATGTGTCTTCAGTTCATGTATGTGCTAAACATGGAATAAGACATAAATTTATTGCTCCTTATACACCACAACATAATTGTTGATAGGAAAGAACTGTGTCTTAAAGATATGGTTATGCCATGTTGTTAAAGTCATGGTTTAAGCCATGGCATGTGGGGAAAAGCAGTTTTATTGGCTACTTATCTTTTAGATAAGATCCCCTGTAAGGAAAAGAAGATAGTTTTTATGAACTATGGATGGGAAGAAAACCATCCTATAAGTACTTACGAATGTGGGAGGTATCTATCTCTTGACACCCAAGGTTCAAAATATTGGACCTAAAACTGTGGTTTGCATAATTTTGGATATGCTCATACATAGTGCTTATCATTTCTTTGTATGTGATTCGGAAACGATGAATATACATAAAGATACGATAACTGAATCAAGGAAAACTTTCATTGTATGAAACCGTGTTTCTTTGATTATTAGAGGAGAATGGATGTTCATCTAGGCTTGGTGGTAAAGTTGTCCATGATGAGAGGCAACTAAATGATGAAGTCCTTCATGATGAGAGACATCAAGATGATAATGTTGTTCGTGATAAGAGACAACAAAGGAGTTGATAATGATCTCCAAGATGAGAGACAAGATCAAACTGAGGAACAAGAGGTTGAACCTAGAAGAAGCAAAAGGGCAAGAACCGAGAAATCGTTTGGACCCGATTTTGTTTCTTTTATGGTTGAAAACGAACCTACTTCATACCGAGAGGCGGTTACTTCCTCATAAGGGCCTCAACCGAAAGAAGCCATTAAAAGTGAAATAGATTCTATTTTACAAAATCATACTTGGGAGCTCGTGGATTTACCTCCTGGTTGTAAACCACTAGGCTATAAATGGATCTTCAAGAAGAAGATGAAATCCGATGGCACCATTGACAAGTATAAAGCAAGATTAGTAATCAAAGGATTTAGACAACGAGAAGGTCTTGATTACTTTGATACATATTCGCTTGTTACACGAATAACCTCGATTAGGATGATACTTGCTATTGCCGCTTTAAGAAATTTGGAAGTTCACCAAATGGATGTGAAAACGGCATTTCTAAACGGAGATTTAGAAGAAGAAATCTACATGAACCAACCCGAGGGTTTCCTGGCTCCTGGACAAGAGAACAAAGTTTGTAGGCTTGTTAAGTCATTATATGGCTTAAAGCAAGCTCCCAAACAATGACATCAATTTGTTTTTTTTTTTCACGCCATGTCGAACGTGGATTTAAAAATAACGGATGTTTGTGGAAAGAAATAATTGTTGGTATATATGTAATCATGTGTCTATACATAGATGGTATACTTATCACTGAAAGTGATAACAAGATGATCAAATCCACTAATGAAATGTTGGAGTCAAGATTTGACATGAACTACATTGGTTGCTCGATATGGTTCTTGGAACTAAGATCATATGAAACCAAATGGATTTGTTTTGAAGTCAAAAACACTATAAGGACAATATTCTTCGAGGTTCAATGCGGGGATTCGGCCTAGCTAGAACTCCAATGACATCTTTTAAATCTACTTATAATAGAGGTAGAGGTGTTGCCTATTTTGAATACTCAGAGAATATTGGGCGTCTTATGTGTCTAATGACGTGTGTAAGACTTGATTTAGAAGTTAAAATCAAGTTAAGTAAATATACCATTAATTCAAGTGATGACCATTTGAATAGTATTACACAAGTACTATGATACTTACGATATTGCATTTTGGAAGATATCCAATTGCTATCTAATGATAGAGTAATGCAAATATGGATTCTTACATAAAAGAATCTAGATCCACTAGAGTGGATGTATTGACTCTACGTGGGAAGCTGTGTCTTGGAAATCTTGAAAGTATTTCAAATAGACTTTTATAGCTAAATCTATGGTGGAATTTGAATTTATCATTTGAGATAAATTTATAGAATATGCGGATATCTGCGTTAATTCGTAGAGGACATACCAAGATGGCGTAAACCGGTAACGACCATCTATATAAAGTGTGATAGTCAATTGGAAATTGACAGAGCTCATATCACAATGTAAAACGGTAAGTCAAGACATATCCATCATAGACGTTGATTGGTGCGACAACTACTCTCAACTAGAGTTATCACGATTGACTACGTAAAGTCAATAGATAACATCGCGGATCCGCTTATGAAAGGCTTAAGCAGAGAGTTAGTTAGTAAGTCGTCTAAAGGAATGGGACTAAAGCCCTTAAAGGAATGAGTTTATATGAAGGAAAACCTAACCCAGCTTATTTGGAGATCCCAAGATATGGGTTCAATAGGACAACCTAATCATATAAATGTGGGGGAAGTCACGTCAATATGGGGAGTTACTTAACATTGTAACTTCCTAGTCCATTCCTATAACAAATGTGACTTGTTGAGAGGTTAAACATATGGCTTTAATGATTAAGGATGAAATCACAAAGCATAATGATTCGAGATGAAATTACAAAACATATGTTTTTAATGATTCAAGATGAAATCACCTATGTGAGAGAGAAGTGGGGTCGCTTTGAAGGGATTGTGGGGGCGCAAATCCTAAGAGCTCTTGCAGAACCAGGCTAGTGTTCATGACCATAACGAACATGACTATGAGGACTTGACAATGTCAGGGAGAGTCTTGTGTGAAGTGTAATGTCGTCTCACGTAAACAGAGGTCGAGTTCAAGGACATCGAGTCTACTCGGATCTAGGAGACTAAGTGCATCTCACAAGGGAAGGTTCAAAGGGTCACACCTACCTATCCTTTGCAAGATTCAACTATTGGAATTTCATCGTAATTTTTGTGTATTACGACCGATCTCCATTCATGTGGGGATTGTTGGAAAATTGGTTGGCAAAAGTGACTTTTGACCAACTTTGGACACAATTATCTATATGTATATGTCACATATATGAGTAATAGTTTGTAGGTTCGCGTTCTCCTCAAGAGAGCTTCGAATAAGCCTTTATGTTTCCAAAATAGAGTTGATGTGAATGAGATATCGGGTCTCAAAGTTAGGCATTCGGTACCATGCCTAAAGAGGAAAAGTAGTTTATTTTCAATCCCACATCGGTGGGATGAGTAAACTTAGAGGAAGTCTATTGTGTATAAATAGAGGCCCTAATTCCACAAGTTTAACACACATCAAATCAATAGTTATTATTGATTTCCAACATATGGAATACGCATCTCTTAAGATGAAATTTCGAGCGGTTTTTGTTAAGTCCGACAAGTACAACTACTTGTTTTGGTGTTGTACCTTGGGAAACAGACGGCGAATCTCTTTTAAGGGAAGCGTGTCAAACACGTGCCTCGGCTTTTAGTGCTTCTTTGTTGATCTCTATTGGTGATCAAGTAAGTCTTTTGACTATTTTATTATTTTATTTAATTATCGTTTATCTGCTTACATTCTGTTTGTATTTAATTTTCTGTTATTTATTTACTGTTAATTTTATTTATTGTAATTTAGATTTTATTAATAAAAGTGTAACCGTTTCCCTACAGTTGAAGTGTTGTTAGAGTTTCAAGAAAACAAACTTTTAAAGTTTCTTGAAAAGTTGGAGTGTCTTTTTAATTTATAAGAACCCTTGGTTTGCAAGAAAAAAAAGTAACGTCTAACTTTTGGTATGCAAGAATTGAGTTTTAACAATAAATGAGATAATATCTGCTTACAAGCTATGGCTTCTGATGCCTATATATAGTTCATGAGAGCTGCGAGGATGAGGTGGACGACAACTCTTCATGCTCGCTTTGTTCATGCTGTTGAGGTATTATGGTCATGATAGTATGTTCAACATTTCATCTTCATATGGCAGTGACTTTTTTTTTTTTTTTTTTTTTTCATATGTTACTTGAATTATTGTATTTTGATGTACTAATGATATCTTTTTTTCTTAATGAATTTTAAGAGCAACATCCAAGTCAGTTCTTGAGTTCATGGATGTAAAAGATCTAACTTTATCACATGTTAAATCTCATTCGCAGGTTAAGTTAGTCTCGAAAATCTTTTTAATGGTGGTGATGTACCTCCAACGAAGATGAATCAATTATGATGATGATGTATGTTAAGTCAAAAAGGTTATCAAAGGGTTATCGACTTTGATGTTTCCTCTTAATGTTTAAATCTGATAAATTTCATATTATGGCTATTGTGATCAGGTTAGGTTGCTGTTTTTTTTAATTGGATGATAAGAGAATAAATGAATGACGACAACAATGGATACAAGAGCTGCAATTTAAATTCCCACAAGCACAAACATAAAAAGTTGTTTTTGAAACACGTACCTTATCAAATTTGTTACTGAGAACCTTTTAGGGTTCATATCGGCATCATTTTGATTCATTTCCGGATTACTTGATTCATCATGGAATTCCAAGGATTTTCTTTGAAATTGTGATCCTCTAATGTTTACTGTTATGTTCTACTACTTTTATGGTTTTCAATTGTTATTAGCTATTGTTACGAGACTTTTTGTCTATTATTAAATGATGAAAATATTGCTCTTTGTTTGCTACTGGAATGTAATGGAATTGCTTTTGAAATTCCGATGTCCAAAATTCAATAATTTGATTAAGTGCTTGACATATAAACTTTAGGAAAATGGTTAGCGCAGCAAAAACTTTGTAAGGTTTGATTATTCGGATATTATTAGAAGTGTATATGAGACCGAATACTGAATTTAATGACATAAGTAGGCATTTACCACTTTGTGTTAATGCAAGTAAGATTTTACAATGCTAATGGATTAATGGCCTAAGCTTAATTATCTTAATTCATTTACTTGAGTTTCATGATTTGCATGTGAGTGTTACTCTTTTAACTCCCTCCACTTACACTCATGTTTCTTCTTTCGACATTTCAGAGTCATTTATAGAACTTAAATGTTTGAAACTCTTAATAGTCTATGATAAAATCAATGGGTCTTAAAGAGAAAACTCAGTGCATTCTTTCAAGTCACTGATTTAGACTATAACCCTTTCATATCTTCAAGTAATTGCATTTAGTAATTTGCAACCTAAATCTTACTCATCCATCCATTCATTTAGTGTTTGAAGAAATAAATGATTAAGATAGTGAGCCAAAAGTTAGATAAAACCTTTCATTTTCTTTGATTATATCGTTCATTGCTTCTACTCAACTATAACATGCAAAAGCTAGACAAGTAGGATTACACATTTTGTTGATAGTTTGCACTTTTACTTGACTTATTCAAGAAAGGCAAATTGCATAAAAAGGTACTTATTTTAGGTCCAATTTCAGTTAGAGGTGCTACTCTTTTTTTCCCCTTCAATTTAAGCTACCCAGCTTTTTTTTTTTAGCCGATTTAGGGTTTTTACTAACTCTCATTAACCATTCAAATCAAGGAGCAGCAAGCTCAGGAAAACAAGTCAAAGAACACACTGAAAACTAACAAAGCAAAGTCAAATTTGCCATATATTACAACCATTTAACAATCCTTAATTTTCTGGTTACCATGCCTCAGGGTTATGTTCACAAGTTCAAAGTTTATGCAGTTCTTCATTCATAGAAAATAAGCACACGTCTATTATCTATACACCCATCACATACTAAAATCCAAACATTATCCGGACCCCACAACTCTTAAGCAATTAAGTTGGCTTCCATACTGTAAACACCACAATCGTAAAAGCCATTTAGCTATGAAATATTAGACACAATCGGTGCATTGCACAGGTTGAATAAAGCCTCGTGTATATAATTATTGAATATATTAGTTCATTTAGTGCTAATCTGTTAATTAAAGAATACTTAACCACAACCCATACTACCATAAGGTTGTTGTTAGCAAAACCCCAAAAAATATTATTATAAACAAAATATTACCGGATTTCGTGACATCATATCGCGAGATAAATACTTTTAATAAATATGTAAAATAGGTAACAATAGTCTTTAACCTAGTTAAATATTGAAAAATGATTGGGAAGTCTAAAAGTATGACTAATTATGTGCCTAAATAGATTAGTTATAATACCCTGTATGCACTAGATTTTAACATAAAATTTTAATTATTGATTGATAAATATTGTTATTTTATATAGATAATTGCATATGATTATATTGTAGATAATTATGTTTAATTTCTTTTTGTGTACGTGTAATTGTTTAGAGCAAATCTGCTAAAAGATAACTTTAGTAGGTAAAGTGTTTTTAATTCACAAAAATAAGAATATGGTATTGGATCAAACAAAAATTCTTATTAAAGGTCATGTTGTATTGTTGTAGTGACACTATACCATACATTTGTTACTAAAATACAAATGACACCATAATGATGGTACTTGTTGGACCGAAAACCCTAACCTTCAAAAATGTTGATGCTTGGAATCAAAACCACGTTTTGGATTTGGCATCAAAACCGCAGTTTGCCTTACTATTTCTGGTGCTCTAACTTGCTCTTCAACATTCGGCCCTCCTGTTGGTCCTCCAACATTTGGCCCGCTAGTTTGATTAGCCCTGGTCTTCTCATATTTCACAATACCTGCGGCAACTCGTTCAACAATAATTCTTTCCATTGCAACTTGACTTCTTCTCTTAGGCGGCATGATTCTATCAATCACTTAAAAGATATCGTATAAGTAGGAAGTCGTATAATAAGCACGATCAATGATATAATAATATTGAAAATTAAAATCACAACACAAGACAACATAAATTAATAGTATCATTATATAACAAAAGTCCATTCATATATATATATATATATATATATATATATATATATATATATATATAGTGTAAGGTTATTTTCGTAACCAAGAAAAGGTCGAGAAGCTGCGAACCCATCCCATCTATTTTTGATCAATGGTTAAAAGCAATGGTGGCATAAATGTAATAAATTGAAAATTCAAGTTACTTTTTATAAATGATGTAAGGTCATTTAAGTAATTTTATAATGCCCCTAAAAATCTGTCAAACACTAACTTATGTAATCATTCGACATTGTTCAAAAAAAAAAAAAAAAAAAAAAAAAAAAAATCATTCGACATCTCCCTCTCTCCTCTTTAACCTAAAAACTGCTACTCTCCTGCACCAAAAACCACCCAGCCGCCACCCTTTCAATCGCATATCCATGTCCTTGTTCTAACGTCTTCATCAAAAATCACAAGATCGTAAACGTGTCGGTCTCTTCATCTCAGATTTATTGCTCAATAAATGGCTCAGATTGTCATTGGCTTGTCTCCATAGAAGAAAACCTAAAAGAAGATGTCCGCCGACATGGTTTTAATAATAAGGTTGGATTCCTCGTCTTTTACTATTTTTTATGTTTTTATTTTGAGTTTCAAAATTGTTTTGATTATATGCACAAACACTCATACGATCTACAATTTATTTAGTCACTGATCATGTTCCAATGCTTTCAATGGACGATTTAATGATCATATTAAATAAACAATATTTATGCAAAAGGTGTATAGAAAAAAAATAAATAATCGAGGAATTGTTCTATGGCTGTAAGTTGTTTCTTGACGCAAAGAACACAGACAATTTAATGTTCATATTAAATAAACAATATGTGTGGCTGTAAGCCTGTAAGTGTGTGTATATATGTTTCAACAGTATTTTTTGTCTTGCTTCGATCTGAAAAATATTGTTTGTACATGATTATAGGTTCGATGTGCTTTTAATTTTACCTTTGGATGATTATAGGTTCGATCTGAAAAATTTTGTTTGTACATGATTATAGGTTCGATATGCTTTTAATTTTTACCTTTGGATGATTATAGGTTCGATCTGAAAAATATTGTTTGTACATGATTATAGGTTCGATCTGAAAAATTTTACCTTTGGATTAAAAATATTGTTTGTACAAATATTTATATACTCGTTTTCTAATCAAAAGGAAATGTGCATATGTGTTTTAATTGTTTGTATTTGTTTCAAGGAGTGTGCATATGTGTTTTAAGGGGGATGCATTTTTGTTTTATGGTTGATATAAATTCAATGAAATTGGTTTGCACATGTGTTTTAAGGGGGAATGCATATTTGTTTTAAGGGGGGATGTATATTTGTTTTATGGTGGGTATAAATTTAATGAAAATACATGTGTCATGGTTGAGAATACATGTGCACTTTGTACGTTTTCTAATTCTTTTTTAGATCTCGTTTGCAGGTAGAATGAATGTGTACCTTCATCGTCGAAATTCTGCAGTTCTTATTAGTTGGTCGAGTGTCTGTCATGAAGATGAAGACAATGGACCAAATGCGCGTGTCCGTGCACATGTATTTTCATTAGTGCACACATGTATAATCGATATATTGTACTTGCATTTTTTTAGACATATATATAATGTTTATGTTATTGAATTTCAGTTTTTGAATATTAAAGAATTGTACGCTAAAACATATGTGCAATTACCTTCTTAAGTGAAACACATACGCACCATACTTTAAAAAAACATAAATGTTGAAAAAAAACTATTCAAAAATTTAAGTGGTTTAAGCAATTGAACACTACATTACGAAGAAAAACACATGTGCACCTTGACTTATATGAGAAAAACACATATGCATCTTACTTTTTGAAATCATGAAAAAAAATATTTTTCAAAAAAAAAAAAAAAAAAACCCTAAAATTTAGGAACTAAAAAAACGTTTTTTTATTAAAAAAATAAAAAAGAAAATAAAAAATGTACTTTTACTATTATGCCCTTTTAAATTAAATAATAAAATTAAATATTCAAAAAAATCTGATTGGTTGATGCTGGTTCTCGCAGTTCTCGACATTTTCTTGGTTCTGAAAAGAACCCTTCCCTATATATATATATATATAGAGTTAGGATCAAATAAGAAGATTACTTAAAATAAGAAGGAATAAGAAGAACTATAACCACAAATCCGAGATGCACCGACCTAAATTAGATGCATCCTTATAATCTTAGATGCATTATAACGCAACATAGTATGTTTTCTAGCTTTTAATCAGATGCATATACGTATATTAGATGCATTTCATGATTTCTCTTGTTTTTTGTTCCTCTGCACGTGTCGAAATCATGAAAATCAATTTGCACCATCTTTACATCAAATTAACTTTCGAAACTCAAGATATTGCATCTATATGAATAGAAATGCATCTAATGCAAGTTGTTGCATCTCAAATGTGTAGTTTTGGTCACTTCTCACCACTTCTTATTTTAATTTACTTCTCACTGGATCCCTACTATATATATATATATATATATATATATATATATATATATATATATATATATATATATATATATATATATATATATATATATAATAGATTCGTCACTTATTGACATCGATTACAAAATCGAAAACTATTACAGGTTCCTTCAAAATCTACTTACTGAGACTCTCAGTTTAGTAATTACATAAGTAAACTACTACTACGATACTAATCTATAGTGAGTCGGAGGGTTGCTGTGGCTCCGGCTGATAAGCATCTCCATAAGTAGCCAACACATCTATGCTCTCGGTAGGGCGATTTTCTTCGAATCGCCTCCAGTACAGCTCTGCGGTATAACAAACATTTGAGCTCACACGATATACAGATCACACTTCAGCCTATGCCGGTCAACACTAGCAATCTCCAACATAATCTCTGTCGAGGTCAAGCGGTGTCTTAGCTCTCAAATCTATTCACCATCTTGATCTTGAGCTTGCTCTACCCGTGTGAATCTCCTCTTGATATCCTCCTAACCAGTCAGTGGATCCAAGACTACCTCATCGACTCGGGTCAAGCCTTGCTCTACATGACTGATATCCAAAATAAACAAATCGAGGTGTCGGCGAGCATTAATGGCCTCAGCTCTGGCAGAAGCAGTCTCGGATTCACGAGTACCCATCTCTCGTGTCAAGACAAGAACACTGCCCTGGAGTGATGTAAGATCCTGTCTCAGGAAACCCTACTCGTATCTGGCAAAGATGGTGGGGCACGAGCAACAGAATAAGGTCCTCCAACTTCATAGGTAGATGAAGGGCATCCAATAATGAAAGGTATACTCATAGGAGTATCAGAATCAGATGAGGATTCTGACACTAGAGGTGGTGATAATGGAGGTGGGGATGCAACAGGTATGACATCCATAAGAAGTGGTTCTTCTTCCTCTTCGTTAATGAGGATCATATCCACATCCTCTCTCGAATCTTCATTTGGATCTTCCTTCGACTCTTCCTCGAGATCATCTAAATTCTTCCCAAGGTTTTCCTCCTCCTCATCAACTAAATCTAGATCCTCATATGGTTCTTCTTCATCATCAAAATCAATGGCATCAAGATAATCATCGTTGAGTTCAAGAGGATTTAGTGCAAGTTCAGGAGGATGTGGTACAACTGGTAACTGATTTGGAATAGCGAGAACATGATCAGGGGATGCGGGTAAAACATTATGTCTACATAAAGGTATACGTGTTAGTCAAACATTTATGAATAAAACATTGATGTATCATAGAGTAGGCATGACACACGGAATGTGAAGACAATAACGAGTGAAATGTTTAAGTGTAAATAGTAGTTATAGTCTAGGTATATAAGTTGGTTATCTATAACTTTAGCTCTGGACCAATTTGTAACACCCCCAGTCTCGTATAGCAGCAGAAGCTAAACAAGGGTATTACTTCATAGCACAAACTACAAGTATAGAACATGACTCTAAATGAGACGTTTTAAAAAATAGTTTATCATTCGATTAATACATAATATCAGAGTTTATTACAAAAAAGGTCCCATAGGTTTATATATCATAAAAAGTACAACATAACGTTTTGAGTTTATCGAATGATAAAGATGCATAGTTTTATAAATATTTGTGCGCCTTCAGTGTATGCCAATTATTACCATAAGAACCTGAGATAAAACATGCCAAAAAGTCAACACAATAGTTGAGTAAATTCATAGGTTTATATAAATGGACAATAGATTTTCGAGTGACAATTGTGTAACTCATAATAGTCATAAAACAAAACTGATATTATTGCCTTAAGCTCATGCAACCAATGCGTTAACATATATCAATAAAATTGATATAATAATTTGCTCTCATAGGTATTTTGCCATATACCCCTGAATTCAAATATAGCACGTATGGTTGCCAATCGGGTCAACCAAGCGGGATTCGTTAATCCTATAGGCTTATTAACTATATTCGCGCTTACAATTAAGTAACTATCGGTTCATGATAAATAGGGACTTTTTGGCAATGGTACTTAGGCACTAGCAACAATACATTGAGATAGCATACAGTTTGCAAATAATTGTTCGTAGGAAAAATTTTAGCATGTATCTCCCCCAAGGAGTTTACAAAACAGTTAAATGAAAATTAGGGCTATGAACTCACCGTAATGATCAACGGCGAATTACAACGATATAACGTATATCAAGAAGTCGTGAGCTTTTAACGATGACCTAAAAATATAATAGTTGCATTTTAGATATATATAATGAGAAATTATAAAATAACTTTTATAATAGTATTTATATACTGTTGACATTATACATAATTTTGTATGTTTACAAAAATATGAAAGTTTAGTTTTGATCAAAATAGTAACAAGCCCTATTAATAAATTATCCTAGGGTCAGGTTTGTGTCACTTTTAATAATTTACATATTCCGTAAATCATTACATCAAAGTCTTATTAAATTTTATAGAAAGACAAATGGGTATATTTTCATATAATGGGTTTTACCACTTTGGTTTATAAAAGAGGTCCAAATAATATTATTTGTCAAGTATAATAAATCTAGTTATCTAATCTCTAATAATTTATTATTTTCAAATCATAAAATGTTATGATTATTTTTATATCTTTAACAAAAAGTCTTTTAATTTTTTTATAAAATTATAGGCCTTAATTATTTTCTAACATAATTAAAATTACTAACGTTTTCCTAAGTGTAAAAACAATACTTTTTGTCGAGTTTCGGTTTTTATAATTGTAGTTATTCCGTCTTAGTAACTACATTATTTATAAACCATAAATCATTATGTTTTGATTTTTAAATCTTTGGAAAAGTATATACATATATTAATCAACTTTTAGGTGTCCTAAAGTTCAAATTAACTTATATTATAAGTCAATTTTCAAATATATACTTAATAGTCAATAAAGGAAATTTTCAGTCAACTGCAGTCCCATGAAAACGACCACAAGTTTAGTTCTACAACTTCGTTTGATGTGGGGCTTTCGTCAAACTTCAATTTTATGTCTTAGCTATATTTTATAAAACTAGGCCAAGTTCCAGAAGTGACAAAAACCATGAGCTTTTTCTAAATGAAATATGGTGTGCAGATTTTGACACCTTTTACCATTTTGGCTCTAATATACTCATAGGGATGAGTTATGAGGTGGGTCTCACGGAAAAAGACCGTACGACATAGCTCTACAACCTTATCTATTTGTTTCAAGTACAACCTTATCTATTTGTTTCAAGTCCAAAACTCAATGAGTTGTGCAGACTATTTGTTCTTTGGGACTGATTTAAATTTCAGTTTTATAAAGGGCACATAAGGCTTGTTTGAGCTTATTTTGATGTTACAAATCATATGTAACATGTCAAATACTTACATAATCATACAAACATGATGAAAATAAGTAATGTCCAGAAGTGATTTACAAATTACAACCATATTGAAGAAAACAATAAAAAATTAACACAAATCTTACAATGATTTGGTTGAAAAATACAAGAATCACAACTACAAATCAACCCTAATCACCTCTACTTTTCAACCCTTGACTTGAATCTTCAACCCAACTTTATAAACCCTTATAAACCCTTGATAATCAGCCAAGAATACCCTTATATCTCAGCCCCTAAACCTTGTATAACTCTTGATTCAACCAAAGTATTACCAAATTAACCCAAGAACTATGTACTTTTACACTAAATCTTGACTAGAGAAATCAAAGTATGAATGGTGTTGGTGGTTTTGAAGTGTACGGAACAAAGGGAAGGGAGAGAGCAATTTGATGAGTTTATTTTGTACAAATGAGGTGATAAGAAGAGTTATCACTTACACATGCAAGTAAGGAGTGATTAATGTCAAAATGCATGTGCAAAGTGGCTAACAACTCAACAACTCATGAACACATGTCCATGGGGTGGCGTTTGATGCAAGTTGAGGAGTTGAGTAGTTGATTTTTGTTATAACTACTTGTTTACGGGGTGTAGTTTGATCCCGGTTGTTACTAACCTTAAGCTCTTAAGTCATGAAACTTAAAACCGATTAACGTAAAGATGTAAAACTTGTAAAAATGTTAAAACTTATCAATATCCTCTATCTGAGTATATTAAATGAGTTATAAGTTTAATGGACTGCGTAGATGTTGTTAAAACTTAATAACGTAGGTTCAAATACGCGTAATACGTAAAAGGTATAAAGTTTACATAAAAATGGTAAAATAGCAATATTACTTATAAATTAAGTATAAAAGAAAATAAAAAGTATAAAACCCTTAGACTGTGCATGGTCTAGTGTTGTTTACGATTTAACCTTACGCGATTGAACTTTCTTGATTATACGCGAAAATATTTACTTTAATAATAAAGTAATAATAAATAAAAATATAGAGTTAAATAATAACCTGAAAATATATGAGTTGCTACCTCTTTTGAGTGTAGTTTGTGTTTCTTTTGCTTTTCATTTTCTAGAAGGAGTTCTTGACACGACTCACATTCGATAGCCTTGTTTTTCTCAAGTCTTTTAACTTTGTCTTTTAATTCCATAATTTCTTTTTCTAGACGATTCCTAGTAACTTTCATAATTTTGTTTTTAGTGATGATTTTTAGACTAATCTCGCACATTCTATTATATTTGTCACACCCCGTCTAAGGCGGAAACACGAGGCGTGACAGAGAGTTATCGTCATAACACATTAGTACAAACATAGAGAAAACAAAATGAATTCAAACAACGTGCTATGACGTCATCCAACACATAGTGGAAACTTGTGTCGTGACTAGTCAAAACCACGACAACATAGTTAATAACCATACATAAAATCTCCCGAAACTCGGATTGGTACAAGTCTAGATTATCTCAAAATACATGACTCGCAATAAAGTTTAAAACCTCAAGTACATCAAATAGGTTAAAAGTCTTCTAATGCAATCAGCGGACAAAAATGACCCGCGAGGGCAAATCTTAGGTCTGCTATGGCCAACTGAGAAGCTCGACATCCTTAAGCATTATTATCATGACCTGAAAATGATACTCGAAAAGTTTAACATAAATTTGGTGAGCTCGTAAGTTTAGATTGTAAACCCATTTGCTGTGCCAGGATTATGAGTGGGACAACAGTGCAAAATAAAAGCGCAGTGCAAGCAGTATAAATCAATGTTGCAAAAATCGCTAATCGGTAGTCGGGCGGTTGACCACCCTGTAACGATTATTCGGTCAAGGCGGGATTAATCAGTTATTAATCGGATTGGCATTTCCTGCAAGTTTTGGGTATTTCTGAAGACCAAACTAAAGATCTAAACTGATTCCAAGCACTATGTTTCCAAACCTCAATAAAAGGCTCCAATTCGGATTATAAGGCCCATTGTGTATTATAAGTGAAATAAACGATCCCCATTGTACGTCATAAGTGATTTTTTTTAAGTTGACCGATTCGGCCGATTTTTGACCGGTTAGGCCGATTTTTGACCAATTCGGCCGATTTTTGACCAATTCGGCCGATTTTTGACCGATTTTTGGCCAATTATTTTACATGGCCGATTTGTTTAACCGATTTTCAAAATTCTACAAGGTGTATGGCCTATTAACGATTAATCGGCCGATTCAGCCGATTTTTGCAACACTGGTATAAATAGTATTCCAAAACAAATCAAATAAACCAATAATGACACACGCGCTTATAGTTTTTCACACCTATCGCTTACTAGCCGGAGCTACACAGTCGGCTTAATAAATATCACATAGTTCTCAAGATGGGCATCACAAATGAAACATGTATACTAGCACTCAAGTACGCAATTATAAGCACACATATTGTCCAAAGAATGTAAAATAGTTTAGGACAATGTAAAGTAGTTGAAATAGTACTTGAGTATCATTTTCCCTCTAGGAAAACGTAATAAAGTGGGGCTACGAAAACTCACCTCAAGTAGTGATGAAAGAAATCGGAAATGAACGATCAAAAAGTAAATGCAACGGTATCCGGTCACGACCTAATCTTTAATGTCTTGCCTTAGAAATATGTATTGTGTAATTAAAATAAGGGAATATGTCACCCAATAGTAATCAAGTTTCATGAGTGTTCTAATTTGATACCTCAAACTTTTTACTAATCACAAAAACTATTAAAGTTTTAAAAGTGTTTCATTCTTATGTAACTTTCTAAAATTACTATGCTTAAAGCACCAATTTATGCATTAACATGTTGTACATTAATTTTAAACACCCACCCCCTGAATTCAACTAAGTTCAACCAACTTTATGTACAACCCATTAATGCATGACTAAACATAAACAATAACCACAAAATAATAACCAAGTTTGAGAAGTGTTCCATTCAGGTCACTCTAATATAAAAATTACATAAGAATGGAACAGTTTTAAAACTTTGGTGGTTTTTATGGTTGATATGAAGTTTGAGGTACCAAATTAGAACAGTTCTCAAACTTGGTTACTATTTGATGATTTTCACCCTTAAAATAATGCATATGAGTTTTTCAAAGTATTTGTATCCTTGTTTGTAAGAGATTTTAGTATCATCGTTTGTGTGGTGGTTTTAATAGTCAAAAGAAATACTCTTTACGTCAAAGTTAAGTATATATATACATATAAGATTTAGCATTTACCCAATACACCATTGTAAAGTAAATAAGATTTTCACGTTATAAGTATTTACAGGTTTCTATTATACGTATTAAATAGTAGTCATTTTATAATTTATAAAAATAAAATAAAAAATATATTTTTCATCTTTTAGTCTGGTATTAAAATAATAATATTTTATCTTGTCGGGTTTAAGAATACTAACTAGTATCATGTATTTAAGTATGTAGTTTTGTCCATTTTTCGAGTTTAAGTATAATAACTAGTTTATTAATTATCAAATATTAAATTTTGTCCTTTTGTCGGGTCTTAAGAAAAGTAAGTTTTGTAATTTATTTCTAAGTATAGAATTTATAAAAATTTGGGCATGACCCATTTGTTTATACGAGGCATTTTATTTTGCTTACCCATAAATTCATGCTTATCAAGGGACAAATCTCCATCATCCATCTAGTTTGATCTAATGGTGGAGATTAACCTAAGATTTAAAAGGCAAACTTAAGTCCATGTTATTTTTTCTTATCTTTTTGTCTTTCTTTTTTTATTCACATTTTTTTTAAATTCGTTTTTTTTTTAAATTCGCGTTTTTTTTTATTAATTCACGTTTTTTTTTCATTCGCATTTTTTTCTTCGTTTTCGTCTATTTTCATACATTTTCGTCCATTTTCATACGTTTTTGTCCGTTTTCATACATTTTCATATGTTTTCGTCCGTTTTCATACGTTTTCATCCGTTTTCATACGTTTTCGTCCGTTTTCATCAGTTTTCTTTCGTTTTCGTCAATTTTTCATACGTTTTCATCCATTTTCAAACGTGTTTTTACGCTTTCATACGTTTTCGTCCGTTTTCATACGTATTCGTCCATTTTCTTACGTTTTCGTCCGTTTCTGACTATCACAAGTGATTTTCAGAATATCAGTGATATTCAGAATATCACTTTGTGATATTATGAATATCACTTGTGATTTTCTGGATATCACTTTATGGTCAACTGATAATCACTTGTGATTTTCATGTTACAAAACATTAATTGAAAATCACTTGTAATATTCAGAAAATCACAGAATATCACTTGTTGATCATCTGGATATCACAGAATATCACTTGTGATATTCAGAATATTATTTGTGATACTCAGAATATCACTTGTGATATCACAGAATACCACTTGTGATATTCTGAGACATATGAAAACGGCCAAAAACATTTAAAAACCGACGAAAACGTATAAAAACGGACGAAAACATTTAAAAACCAAAATTTGACCATTTTATCTTTATACGTGGTAAATATAAACTTTACATATTTTTATAAGTTTCAAAATAAGCAAATTAAGCTTGTGAAACATAAACCGAAATCACATAAGCTCATAAGCAAATAAAATAAGATTTAACAATTACCCCCAAACTATGTAGTTACTATTCATTTATATATTTGTGATATTCTAAAAATCACTTGTGATATTCTAAAAATCACTTGTGATTTTCTGGATATCACTTTGTGATATTCTGGATATCACTTTGTGATATTATGAATATCACTTGTGATTTTCTGGATATCACTTTGTGATATTCTGAATATCAATTGTGATTTTGATGTTACAAAACATTAGTTGAAAATCACTTGTGATATTTAGAATATCACAAGTTATATTCTGAATATCACAGAATATCACTTGTGATCATATGAATATCACATAATATCACGGAATATCACTTGTGATATTCATAAACGTATGAAAACGTCTGAAAACATTTAAAAATGGACGAAAACGAACGAAAACGTAAGAAAATTGACGAATATGTATGAAAACAGATGTAAACGTATGAAAGCGTAAAAACGAGTATGAAAACGGACAAAAACGTATGAAAACGGACGAAAATGGACGAAAACGTATGAATAATGAACAAAAACGTAAGAAAACGGGCGAAAACGTATGAAACGGACGAAAACGTAAGAAAATGGATGAATATGTATGAAAATGGACGAAAGCGTATGAAAGCGTAAAAACAAGTATGAAAACGGGCGAAAACGTATGAAAACGGACGAAAACGTATGAAAGCGAAAAAACCGAATTAAAAAAAACGTGAATAACGTGAATTTAAAAAAAAAAAAAAAAAACGTGACATTAAAAAAAAAACGAGAATTAAAAGAAAAAGACAAAAAATGAATAAAAAAGAAAGACAAAAAAACAAGAAAAAAAACATGGACTTAGGTTTATTTATTAAATCTTAGGTTAATCCTCACCATTAGATTAATCTAGATGGATGGTGAGGATTTGTTCATTGGTAAGCACCAAAATAAAGGTAAGCAAATGAAAACTCCTCTTGTTTATACTTACTTTTCAAAGTCGTAGACTTTTATCAAAACACATTTTCCAACAATAATTCACATTTTTCATCACGTTTTATCCGAACACATTCCTACGACTAATTTCACCAATTTAAACCAATATAAATCCGACTCGCTAATTTATCCAATAATTCGTTTTTATAAGTCTGAAAATAACCAAGTTTTATATCTGGCCAAATAGCCCATTAATAATCCAAAATAACTTTTCAAATTTTAGTCCATTAATTTAAGCCCATTACAAGCCCAATGTTTAACCCGATTACATAGTCCATTAATTAAGTCTATTACAAACATATTACGTTGAATACCAAAATAAGTCGAACATATAATAAGCAATAATAAGCCGAAACATTAGCTTATTGAATAAGCCGAGCTCACGGCTTAATTTTAAGCCGAGAGTTACATATGCCTAGTCAAACAAGCTGAACCTAAAATAAGCACAACAACAATATCCGAAAATAAGCAAATCCCAATAAGCACTAAAATAAGCCGAAAAGTAATTGAACAAAAATAAGCCGAAAACCTTCGGGCCTTGTTGGGCCGGTTAACCCAACAAGCCACGACTAAACTTGACGATACTTATACACAACCAAATAAGTCAATAAGCTACTTTTAGTCTCAAAATAAGCCGATATGTACATAGGAAATAGACCGAATGGTTTTTAAGTCCAAAATAAGCCACGGTTTAACCCTTACTGAGCCGAATATCCAATAACACAAAATAAGCACTTATTAAGCTAATAAGGCAATAAGCTATTTCAAGTTACTAAAATAAGCCAAAAATAAGACAACTAAAAATAAGCTAGAGCCATACACGCCTAAAATAAGCTACGGCTTATATTATTTTTGGGCCGAATGGCCCAATAAGCCACAATAAACACTTTATGAGTCGAAGTAATCAAAATTAGCTAAACACAACTACTTTTTATATTTTTATTTCACCAAAATAACCACACAAACTCAATGATATTTTCCCCAGTGTTTTATAACTTTTCGAACGTATATATATGTATATGTTTATGCATTTTGCAAAATTTTTACTTATGATGTATCAAAAACATGTGTACTTCTAGTGTTTATGCATGATGAGCTTTGTAAAAGGACAAGAAATGTTAAGAAAAGATTAACTTACACAATAAGTGATTAAGAGGTGATTAGTGACTAAATAACAACCCAAAAGTTGTTTCAAATACACAAATAACTATCTACTATCAAACCAAAACACTTCTAGGCTTCCAAATCTTTGATCAAAATGAGAAAATA
The DNA here is from genome assembly GCA_910596185.1 of Chrysanthemum makinoi. Lineage (NCBI taxonomy): Eukaryota > Viridiplantae > Streptophyta > Magnoliopsida > Asterales > Asteraceae > Chrysanthemum > Chrysanthemum makinoi. The sequence continues at coordinate 324,328,227 of OU343221.1, forward strand.
TAATGTTGGGTGTTTGTGAATATTCGGTCGAATAGAGAGACAAAGAGAGAATAAGAAATTCTTTTTTATTTTTATTTTTTGTGTGTGTATGTGTGTGTGTGAGAATGATGTGGGGTTTTAGTGTGTGTGATTGAAATGAGACCATGTGCACTATAGGCCAAAGACCAAGATCCAAACTTATGGGAATGGTGAGGAATGAGGATCCGGTCGTGGGGTATAAGGGAGAAGGAATCCAGTCTTTATTTTGTGTATTTTCCCGGTATTGCAGGTATATTTTGTCTGTAAAATGTAAATGCTATGCGAAGATACACGTTTTATGCAAACGTTTTAAAATAAGTAAAATAACTTTGAAATGAGTTTATTACAGTCAAAATGCATTAATTAAGTCTAGACTTTAATTAGACTTGTGTCGGTACGCGTTTGTGTGACGTTTTTTGTTGTATTAACTTCCCGGTAAATAGTCAAATGTGAACGTAAATGATCAGAGAGTAATAATTAGGAAGTAAAGTGAATTATAAACTTAGAAAATTTTCGGTTGACAATTGTTTACATGGTAATTGTTTTTTCGTAACAGTAAAATTCAACTAGTCAAAAAGGCAAAATAGTACATTATATATCTGGAAAGGAAAATGATTTGGAGGCCTAAATGTGTGCCTAATTTTAGGCCTAAATGGATGTGGAAGTGTTTTATTGGTTTGTGATGTAGCGGGCCCATCTACTGTCACCAATAGAATGATGCCACATAAGATTAGGCATATAATTAGTCACATGAATTAGGCATGCCAATCAATGCTCATCTGGAAAATTAACGGTTGTCACAATATTCGTTTTGCATAGTATCATTATAAGTATATATTAAAACACAAAAAAAACGGCGCCGTTTTTGCCTATTTCTACTGATACATTCTGATCTTCTGATGCATTTTGGGTATGGTAGGGCCTACAGACATTAGGGGTCACATAAAAAAAAAAAAAAAAAAGTTTATAAAATCTTTATAAAAAGTTTATAAAATCTTTATAAAAAGTTTATAAAAAAAGTTTATAAAAAGTTTATAAAAAAAGTTTATAAAAAGTTTATAAAAAAAAGTTTATAAAAAAATTTAAAAAAAATTTATAAGAAATTTATATAAAAAAAACGCAATTTTTTTTAAATCGGAAAAAACAGTTTTTTTTTAAAAAAACAATATATATTTTAAGTAGATTTTAAGAAAAAAAATAACACCAAAATATTACAAATACAAAAAAAAAAAACATAACGTAAAAAACTGCACAAATGTATTTAAAAAAAAAAAAAAAATCTCGGCTAAAAAATTCGCCCGCCCGCAACGCGGCGGACCAATGCCAGTCTCGTTATTAATAAAAGAAGCATTATCATTGCAGTAAGATGAGTCATAATTTACCTCATTAGATGTTTGAGTCATGAGAGCTATTTCCTCCTTGGTATTCTCATCGTCCTCTTCCTCACTATCACTCCAAGAACCTTCGAAAAATGCCTTTTGGTCCTTGCTTTTTGGTGGTTTCGGACAATCACCAATGAGATGATTCGGATCTCCCACATCTATAGCATTTTTGATCATTCTTACCCTTATTATCATCTCGGCTTTTCAGAAATGACTTTTTTCTTACCAAGGTTGTCTAACAAATCCACCTCTCATCTTAAAAAACTTTTTAAAGTCCTTTACGGTCATAGCACACTCTTCATCCTCACTACCCAATAAAGAGGTTTCTTCACCACTATATTCTTTCTTCAATTTCAAGGTAAGAGACTTCATCTTCTCTCTTTTGCCTCTAACGAAAACTGGACCGAATTAACATTTTTTATGCTTGAAGTATTTTCTTTTTAAATCTATATAATTACATTTTAATAAAATATAAATAATATAATTTGTGTTATTCGAATTAAACGAAAACTGTACCGAATTTAAATTTGGCTTTCAGTTCGATTCGGTTTTTAGTTTTATTAAAAAAGATATTTAACCAAATAAATCGAACAACGTGATAACCATCCGAACACCTCTAGGTGAAATTGGTAGTAACATTATTGTAAAGCCAACCGGCCCAAAACAAAACTCAGACCCATTAGAGTGTATGAAAAAGAAGTGGCATTAGGGCAAAACTGAAATAGGGAAAAGAAGAAGACAAGAAGTTGTCTGAGAAGAAAACAACGACTGCCGTTCAATTCTGTTTGACCAAGGTGAAAACCGAAACTTTAGAATTTATTTGGTCTCCTATCATTAAAAGTTAGGGTTTCACTTGGATAACATCAACTATGAGTTCTGATCCCGGCCCGAAAGTGCTTTATGATACTTGTATTAAACCGAACAAAAAACTGTCTTTGTCTTGTCATTCATAACTACACCTTTAATTTTGTTTTTTACTAAACATTTAAGGCCTAAGTTCTACATTTGTGCTATTTTATATGTTTTACGACTTTGGGTTTCAGTTGGATAACATTATGATACGTGCATGAAGAACGAAAGCAACCATGATCTTATTATATATTCCACATGCACAATTGAACTAGTTTGTTTCATGCATAGTTTTAGGAGCCACAAGTCTACCACTTTAATTTAGCACTAGGTGTATTTAACTGCCCAAGTTTTTTGTTCTTGTGCCTTAAGACTAGGATCCCACTACTAGTTTTATTTCCTATTTAAAGTTAGTAGTTTTAGGAGTATTAAAATTATGTTTTTGCTTGGAGATTTGCTAACTCAATTAGCTAATTATCAAAGTCTAATTCTTAATTTATTTTTTAAGAGATTGACCATCTCACATCATTCTCCTTACACATTAACTAGGGCTGGAATTTAGGTTGGATGCATGTATGATATGAATTGTCAATACAAAAATAAATAGGCCTTTTAGCTGCGAAACTAGCGACTCAGCTCGCAGTTAAAAGTCTTGTATGATACCACCATATTTCCATATAAATGTTTTCCTTTGAAACGGCTAATAAAGCACAAGCTTTAAAAGGTTAATTTTTTGCTAATCCTTTCACATTCTTGGAATCTAAATAGCATCTTGTATCTGCTCCCTACTCCTTCTTTTATATCTTATGTGCTTTTCACACTTGTTTTTATTATTATTCATCAGGTTGCTCTTTCACATTGACATGGATCAAGGCGTTGCTCCCGTGAAACGGAAGAGTCTCTTTCGCTTTTCATGTCGCAATCTTTCTAAAGTTAGTTTCGAGCTCTCTTAATTTGTTACTTTCAAGTATCTCATATAATTGGATCTTGATCCGTTCTTCTTAGAACTAGCTAGGAGGGTACTTCATTTCGATCTTGTTTCATCTAACCCTAGACTTATTTTGTGTTATAATTGGCAGCATGCTGTCATAAGCCATGCTTTAAAACGTTATCGTTCTCCCGCCCCTGTGGCTGGGGTTCTGGTTAAGGATGGAATGGAAGTACAAACAGGACACCTGAGAAAAGAGGTATGAATTCAAACAATTCTTTAGCATAATCTTCTTTTGCTCTTTTTTTTTTCTTTATTTCATTGCTTTTGATAGTGATATCTCGCCATCAATGTTTGTTTGTGTATCTGGTGCTCTAGGTGGCTGGTACGAAGACCGTCTGTGCGACTCGTGTGTTTGATAATGAAGTTGCTTCAAGTCTCTCCGAGTTATTAACTGAATCTGCATCAAATGAATCATATATCAAGAGTATTCATGAAGAGAAAAGGGTTCTGGTTAAGGACGGAATGGAAGTACAAACAGGACACCTGAAAAACGAGGTTTGAATATAAACCATTTTTTAGCAGAATCTTCATTTGCTCTTTTTTTCATTCTTTGCTTTTGATAATAATATGTTGTAGTTAATGTTTGTTTGTGTATCTGGTACTCTAGGAGGATAAGGCCATCTGTTCTACTAGTGTTGACTTGAACCAGTTTGATTCTAAAGTGGCTTCAAGTGTCTCCGTGTTACCAACTGGAGTTGCATCAACTATTAGGAGGATCCTGGAAATGAAAAGAGATTCGCGTTGTGGCATTTTTTCAATGGACGATGTGTCAGTGGACAATTATGATGCTGGATTTAGCCCAGTTGCAACACTTGATGATGCTGAGGTTCTGAAAAGGTTTGAACGCTTCAAGAAATTTGATACTGTTCTGGACGATTCGGATCATAATTTTTCAGCAAATAACTCGAAAATGAATCTGGTAAGAGTGTGTGTGTGTGTTGGAATAGTCATGCTAATACTAAGATGTTATTTGCTACCTTTCATCACTTCGATATGCTCAATTGTTTCAGCCGTCAAAAGATTGGGTTGAAACCATAAAGAGAGAGTGGAAGATTCTTCAGGAAGGCTTGCCCGGTTCGTCCAATTTATTTGATACAGAATTGAATGTCGCATGCAAATGCTAGCGCTTTTGTAATTCTTGTCTGAATTTGGTTACAGATTCAATATTTGTGAGGGTTTATGAACCGAGGATGGATCTACTGAGGGCTGTGATTATTGGAAAAGAGGGGACTCCGTATCATGATGGTCTCTTCTTTTTTGATGTGTGTTTTCCAAGTAACTATCCTCTTACCCCACCTGTATGTCATCTTTCTGTTTTTCTTCTTGTATCATAATGGATCTCTTATGTACTTTATATTCACTGATTCTACCTATCTTGTTTAATTTTGTTGAGCTTGTGAGTTATCACTCTGGTGGTCTCCGTATCAATCCAAATCTGCACAGGTGTGGTAAAGTTTGCTTGAGCCTCCCAAACACAACTGGCAGCCTAGACAAACAAGATGAGATGTGGGTCCCTGGCAGTTCGACTATCCTCCAACTTCTTGTAGACGTTCAGAGTATGATTTTGAAGCCAATGCCGTTACTCAATGATGTTATTCACTTGAGAAAAATCTCTGTTTATCGAGAACATGCTTGTCTTTTATACAACGAGAACACCGTTATCAAATCACTAAAAACGATGGTCTATATCATGAACAAACCACCCAAGGTAACTAACATACTTTTTTCTTATTATAATTACTGATCAATGGACAATATAATTGTTAGAAACTCGAAGGCCTTTTAGGCTTATATTTGATGAAGAGGTTGTAAGTGAAATTTAGGAAGAGAGGAATACTTATGAAAGGTTTGGAATATTATTGATTGCTTATGTTTTCCTTGATTTGCTTGATTACAAATGCATCACACCACCCTCTATTTATACTAGTCCATGGAAGAGTCTAGTACCAAGATACTTCCATGGAACTCTAGATATTTCCAACATTATACATATCTATACTCTAGATATTTCTTAGCTACAATATTCTACACAATTCTATGGATATTTTAAGGATCATTCTACATATTTCTTATAGATAGAGCTCTAGATTTTTCTTCCTTATGGACTTGGGCCTTTGTGGATGTTCTATACTTGATTGGATCAAATTAAGTTTAATGATCCAACACCCCCCTTTAAACTTGATTTACCGACTCCAAGCATCATTCGTTGTCTTGAAAAATCTTTCTCGTTGATCGGCTTGGTGAGGATATCTACAACTTGGTTTTCGGACCTCGTATGTATCACTTGGAAATCTTTCCTTGCAATGCACTCTCGAATAAAGTGATAACGAGTGTTGATATGCTTACTTCGATCATGGTATACTGGATTTTTAGCTAACTCAATGGCCGACTTGTTATCCACATATATCTCAGTCGCATCTTCTTGTTCCATGTGTAGCTCCTTTAGCATACTTCTAAGCCAAATTGCGTGACATACACATGATGTTGCAGCTACGTACTCCGCTTCACAACTAGACAAAGTAACAATAGGTTGCTTCTTTGAAGACCATGTAAAAGCATTGTTACCTAGGAAGAATATGAATCCTGTTGTACTTCTTCCATCGTCTTTATCTCCACCCAGTCCATCGCCGCTATATCCAACCAGCTTGAAGTCTTCACTTGTTGAATAAAATATTCCGTAGTCTACGATACCTTTGATATAACGGAGGATCCTCTTTGCAATCTCCAAATGCTTTGTCGTAGGCTCTTCCATGAAACGACTAATTAAACCAACCGCAAAGAGTATGTCAGGTCTTGTACATGTCAAATTGCGCAAATTTCCAACGAGACTCTTGAATTGAGTTGAGTCTACCGCTTCTCCTCCGTCATGCTTAGAAGGCTTTGCCTTATGTTCTATGGGGGTGCCAACGGGATTGCACTTAACCATGCCAAACTTCTTTAATATCTCCTTGGCATATCCTTCTTGACTTATGAAAATTCCATCATCCGGCTGCTTCACCTCAATGCCAAGATAATAAGACATAAGTCCTATGTCTGTCATCTCGAACTCTTTCGTCATTGACTTCTTGAGCTCATCAATCATACTCTAAGAGTTTCCTGTAAAGATCAAATCATCCACGTACAAGCAGACGAGCAGTATACTTCCATTTGCAAATTTCACGTAAAGTGCATATTCACTTAGGCATTTAGTAAAACCATGTTCTTGGAAATACTTGTCAATTCTAGTATTCCAAGCACGTGGTGCTTGCTTTAGACCATATAAGGCCTTCTTCAACCTTAGCACTTTACCTTCTTGCCCTTTGGCAACATATCCCTCTGGTTGCTCCACATAAACTTCTTCTTCAAGAAGTCCATTTAGAAATGCAGACTTTACATCCATTTGGTGGATTTTCCACCTATATTGAGCAGCAATAGCAATAATCATTCTAATAGTTTCTAAGCGAGCAACAGGAGCAAATACCTCTTCATAGTCGATATCATGCTTCTACTTGTAACCTTTTGCCACAAGTCTTGCCTTGTACTTTTCCACTTTGCCTTTGGCGTTTTTCTTGGTCTTGTATACCCACTTGACTCCAATAGCCTTTTGGTCTTTCGGAAGGGTCGTCAACTCCCACGTATCATTCTTCACTATTGACTTTATCTCCTCGTCCATGGCTTGTCTCCATTTCTTGCTTTTCATAGCCTCTTCAAAAACTAAAGGTTCACAATCAACGTATAAAAAAGTAAGGGGTATTTCGTCAGTTACCTCGTAGAGCTCCTGCAAACTTCTTGTCTTTGGTTCTCCTTCACTTGAACTTGAAGGTGATTCTTGGGTTGGAGTTGGACTTTGAGGTTGTTGGACTTCTTCACTTGATTCACCCGTCTCTTCTTCATCAGTCATAGGAAGAAAGTCATACCTTTCATTTTCCTTGATGCTCCAATCCCATGTCTCTTCTTCATCGAAATCCACGTCTCTACTCACTACCGCCTTCCTTGTGATTGGATTATAGAGCTTATAACCTTTCGACTGCTTGTCGTAGCCAACAAACACATGCTTCTCACTTCTATCATCAAGCTTTAATCGCCTTTGGCTGGGAACGTGGACATATGCTATGCTTCCGAATACCCTTAGGTGAGAGACGGTAGGCTTCATCCTATTCCATGCTTCTTGTGGAGTCTTGTTATCTAAACTCTTTGACGGACACTGGTTCAATAGATATACTGCACAATCAACCGCCTCGGCCCAAAACTCCTTTGGCATCTTCTTACTTTTCAACATGCTTCAGACCATATTGAGAATGGTTCTATTCTTTCTCTCAACCACTCCATTTTGTTGTGGGGAGTAAGGAGCCGTTAGAAATCTCCGGATCCCATTATCCTCACAAAATTTGTTACATTCTTTTGATAAAAATTCTCCACCTCTATCGGATCTCATTGATTTAATTTTTAAACCTTTCTCTTTTTCAACCATAGTTTTAAATGTTTTAAAAGTTTCAAAAGCTTGGGATTTTTCTTTTAGAAAATATACCCAAGTTTTTCTTGAAAAGTCATCAATAAAGAGCATAAAGTAAAGATTCTTACTATAAGAGGGTGGAGTAATGGGACCACACAAATCCGTGTGAATTAGATGTAAAGGCTCCTTAGCTCTTGATGTCGCTTCTTTCGGGAACGAACTCCTAGCATGCTTCCCAAGAAGGCATCCTTCACACAGTTGATTGGGATGATCAATTTGATCTAACCATTTCACCATTCCCTTTGAGGATAATAACTTTAAGTCACCAAAGTTTAAGTGCCCTATCTCATGTGCCAAAGCCATGAATGATCCTTCAAACAACTCTTTAAGCACTTAGCTTCATCATGTTGAATGTTTAGAAGGAACATTCGGTTTTTGGTCATAGGCACTTTTGCTATGAGCTTTCCTTCGGGATTCCTTATTGTAGCACTACGATCCTTGAAATGAATATCGTAATTTTTCTCTAAAAGTTGTCCCACGCTTAAAATATTACTTTTAAGATTGGGCACATTGTATACGTCCGAAATATATTGGTGACTTCCATCTTTAGCTCAGATAAGTATCTTACCTTTTTCTTTCACCGGTGCCTTTGATTCGTCTCCAAAGGTGACGTTACCTTTACTTTTCTCCATCTCCACGAACAAGTCTTCTTCACCCGTCATATGGTTACTTGCAGCGGAATCTATATGCCATGGCTCTATCCTCTCTTCTTGTTCGTCATGTCTTGCCATTAGCAAGGTAAGCTCATCTCCGTCTTCTACTTCCACAAGATTAGCTTTTTCTTCCACTTGTCTTGAGCTAGTACACTCATTGGCATAATGACCATATTTACGACAGTTGTAACATTGTGTTTGGGGCTTACCTCCTCTTTGAGATTGAAAGCCTCTCCCACGACCTCTTCGATATGAAGACCATTGGTTTTCATCTTCTTTGTTGACATCTTCTCTTTCTCTTCTTTGTCCTCGGCCTTGGAAACCACCACGACCTCGAAAAATACCGTGTCCTCGTCCTTGCTCCTTTCCATGTAGAAAGCTCTTTTCTCTTTCTTTGAAAGAGACCTTTGAGTATAAAGCTTACTCCAAGGGTCCTTTCCCCCTTCTTTTCTTCAACTTCTCTTCATAGGCTTGTAAAGATCCCATGAGTTGATCAATGGTCATTGAGTCTATGTCTTTTGACTCCTCTATGGCCATGACAATGTAATCAAAGCTTGGGGGCAAAGAACAAAGAATATTTTCTATCACCCTTATGTCACTCAAGCTTTCACCATTTCTCTTCATTTCATTTGAAATGGTCAAGACACGAGTGAAATAATCCGAAATGGTTTCGGATTCCTCAATTTGGAGTTTTTCGAACTCTCCTCTAAGAGTTTGAAGACGTACCTTTTTCACTTTGTCGATTCCTTTGAAAGCATTTTGAAGGATCTCCCACGCTTCCTTGGAAGTAGTTGCATTTGCAACTTTTTCAAACATCGCATCATCAAGACATTGATAGATGAGTGTAAGAGCACTTTGATCCTTCTTTCTTGCCTTTTGCAACTCCACGCTTTGGGCGGCATTCATGGAACTTTCATCATCTACTTTCTCAACACCTTTTTCTACCATCTCCCATACATCATGTGAACCTAGTAACGCCTTCATTCGAATGCACCAACTACCATAGTTGTCTTTGGTAAGACGAGGAAATTGAAACAAGTTCATCATGCTTGACATCGTGATCTTCTAGCTCTTGATACCAATTTGTTAGAAACTCGAAGGCCTTTTAGGCTTATATTTGATGAAGAGGTTGTAAGTGAAATTTAGGAAGAAAGGAATACTTATGAAAGGTTTGGAATATTATTGATTGCTTATGTTTTCCTTGATTTGCTTGATTACAAATGCATCACACCACCCTCTATTTATACTAGTCCATGGAAGAGTCTAGTACCAAGATACTTCCATGTAACTCTAGATATTTCCAACATTATACATATCTATACTCTAGATATTTCTTAGCTACAATATTCTACACAATTCTATGGATATTTTAAGGATCATTCTACATATTTCTTATAGATAGAGCTCTAGATTTTTCTTCCTTATGGACTTGGGCCTTTGTAGATGTTCTATACTTGATTGGATCAAATCAAGTTTAATGATCCAACAATAATGGGTACCCCCATGACATATTTTTGTTCTTTTCTTGCAGAACTTTGAGGATTTTGTGGTGGGGCATTTTCGCAATCGCGTATGTGATATTCTGATGGCTTGTAATGGTTACATGGAAGGCCTTCAAGCTCTACGTCTTGTCAGCTTTGTAAAAGAGGAGGTTATCATGGAGACAAGCTCAACGACGTTCAAGAATGATTTGATATCATGCTTCAAGCTTCTTGCAACTGCTTTCAACAAAATAGGAGCAAAGGAAGCTGATAAATTCCTTCAACTAAGTTAAATTAAAAATACTCATGTGCGTGCCTGATGCTTCAATCTGTCTGAATATTTGCTACTCTTTCATGTGGTGAATCTTTTGTATCTTAACGACTAAACTTGGTTTCTGTTCCTAATTAACTCATAAGTTATTTTGTCTTGCATGGATTCCAATGTTGAAGTTATCTTATGGCAACTAATTTGTACAAAAATGGCCACCCCAAACCTGATATTTCTATGTCAAGAGTCAAGACATTTATATTATGCCATAAGTGCGAATACTTTACTGATTTACCCCAAGTCTAAGCCAGTTAGCTCATCTCTAAGCAATTAGTTGGTCTAACTACATATAGCTTCAAATTTTCAGAGTTCATATTAAAACCCATAAACAACACTCATTTTCTTAACTCTGTCTCTCAGAGCACCGGGCGCCCTGATGATATCGGGCTGGTGTTATAAAAAAGCGTAATCTCATAGCAGCACTTTTCTCCTTATTGTAAATGGATGTTCGAGAGAGAAATAGAATTGGCGGGAAAAACTGTTATGAAATTCATTAACTGAAAATGAAGTACAACAACTCAATTTATAAGAAGAAAACCATTAAACTGTAACAGGCTAATAAGCTACACTAAGGCTGTGTTTGTTTTTTTTAAAAACCTCTTAATAACATCTTAATCTGACTCAGTCAGATGTAATCAGATGTTTAGACCAAAAAGTGTGTTTGTTTTTTTCTGGTCATTAAGAGGCCGTAAGAGGCAATCAAGATTAAGAGTGTTTGATTTTTTCTAATCATTAAGAGGTGGTAAGAGGTAAAAACATCTTATTGAACTAGATGTTAAAGAGGTGTCTTAACACCTCTTAATGTCTCATAATTTTATTATTATCTTTAAATCTTTTTATACTTGGTTTTCTTTCCATTTTGTTTATTTTGTTCGCTTTTTTGTAAAATGTGCGTGTAAGGAGAATCATTGCACAAAAAAAGGATGTACAAGATAATAATAACTTTGGTGATAATTCGTGTTAAAATGTTAAATCACAACCTAAACATGCTTTGATGTGTTGAGAATGTCAAGTCTAACTCGACTCGTTATAAAACGTGTTAATCGTGTCGACCACCCATTTAATCACAACCATAACCTGTTTATTATTGTGTCGTGTCAAATCATATTTTGTAGCGGGTGAAAATTTTCACGCCTAATAAAAATTGTTAGATATTTGTTTATTGTAAACATTAATAATCTAACATGTTCAGATACTTTTACAAAACAAACACTTTTGTACAATCAGATTCAGATTTCTCAACCACTTATTCACATTAAGTTGGAATCAGATTCAGATTTCTTAACCACACATTCAGATTCAGATGTGCAAATCAGATTCAGATTCAGAACCTCTTAACAAACAAACAACACCTAACTAAGGATGGTGGCAGTCATGATCTCATGCCTCACCACCCACCAATAATATCATTCCACCTCATTCATGCCTCTCTCATGCCTCACCATATTATTTTAGTGGCAACCATGATCCCATGCCTCACCTAATTTTATTTTTTCATTTTTTATATTCATAATTATATTAAACAATCTATACTACCTTATAATGCATTTAGGACATTCCCTAAATAGCAAGGCTTAAAATTCAGGCACTTTTACTTACTTATTATGGAAAGAATTGCACATTCCTGGAAATTAAATACCCGTGTAACTGTCACATTTACTCTCATTCTGAAACAGCCCTTCATACACTTGTAACATATGAGACTGAAAAAAAGTTATTAATATACATTAAAATTTCAGTTATAAAATCTTAATATAAAACCAACTACAACACTATCCTATTCTCATCCATCATCAGAGTGAACAACATCAAATCCATATATATCCTATGTCTCATTCGCCTCAAGAAACCACAATCAACATCCTTCTCCAAACAAGACACAAAACGGAGAAAAAAAAGGAATTGAACATGATCTCAGATTCATTCAAACATTGTTACAATTTTTTTTTTTTTTTTTTTTTTTTTTTAGTTTGAAGAATAACTCATTATAGATGTATCAATAACACAAACCAAAAACATAAACAAAACCTTACTGTAGATGTTTTCAACGATCTTGAAGCCGAAATCCAAAAGGAAATAACAATTTTTTTTTGGTTTAAGGGTATGTTTGTTTTTTAAAAAAAAGTCTTACTAGCCCTCTTACTCTTACCAGTAAGAGGTGGGCAGACGTTTTGCTTGTTTGTTTTTTTTCTTTTGAGTAAGACCCAGTTAAACATATAACATCTTACTCAGTAAGAGGTGGGGGACTTGTCTTACTGCCTCTTACTCGTTTTGTAAACTTTATATAATATATTTGATTGTTTATTAACTATGTTATATTTATGATAAAAAGTCTTGTTTCATATTTACATAAGTTACTTATTATCGCATTGCGTTGGTTTAATAAATAAATTGCAAAAACGAGCATTTAAAATCATTTGGACACTTATACAAAAACAAACAACATTATTTCGTTTAGATTTAGACTTTCTAGCCACCTCTTACCAGTAAGATGCGATAGTCAGATTCAGACCCAAAACATCTTAATGAAACAAACATAACCTAAGCCGAAACAAATCACGTTCTTCCCCCTAGCCCGACCTCACCCAACCGTGTCGTCCCCTAACCAAATGAAAATTTTGGTTGCCTACCCAACCACAACAATTGCCACTCCTATCCCATTTTCTAGCCGTTGGGTTGTGTTACCCATAAAAAAAACCTCTTAAAAAAAACCATTCGTCTTAAGTGAAGTTTGTTGTTCTGGTCTAAAGGGGTGGTTTTAGTGTGTGTGGTGGATGGTTTTTGGTGAATGATTGGCTAGATAAGAAAAACAAGGAAAGAAAGGGTGAGGTGATATTTTACTTTTCGATTTGTCACAAGCAGAGAGTAAAGGGCTTGTTTGATTTTCGTTTTCAGAGAATAGGAGAAGTTGGTGTTTGAAGAGATAAAGAAAAAATAGGTGGCTGCAAAGAAAAGTTAGATTATGTGTTTTTGAAGATGTGGTTAGAACCGTGGGATTAAGACCTTATATATCTAGGGTAAAGATTTATTAGGGTAAACCATTTTACCTTTGCTATCGGCCTGGATCAATTTTTTATTAAAACGAAATGGGCTTTGTTTAATTGTTATATGTGTAAAGTAGTTATAAGTATTAACTATTAAGTGTGTTATTAAGGATGAATATGTTGGTATAATATTTAGGTAAGGGTTTTGATTGAGCTCCGATGATTCAAGATGGTTTTTGTTGAATAATTGATACGGTCGTCATCGCGGTTATCAATAGCAAGAATAGAAAGTATATTTAATAGTGATATTATATGTTAACTAATTACCTAAATGGAATACTATAATTCACGTTGAAATTGATTTAAACATGACCAAAATATATATGCAAACAATGTCAGTTTTTGCAAAACGCCTGACATCTAAATAGTTTTGCATCATATATCGTGCACCGCCGGTAAAAGAAGATGGTAAAATAACTCGCTCTCCAAATTACTTTTTATTTTGTAATGACGTATATTTTAACTTAGATTTCAAAGATGCTACTTATGTTTCTTTCTTTCGGTTGGACCTTATGTTATTTAGACATGAAATATTTTGCGTTCTTAATAATAAATTAGCATTCATTTGTAGAATTATTATTTGAAAAATGTGTAACCGAATAACATTTAGTCACAAGGTACCCGCCGCCGCATTGCGCGGGTACCCTGCTAGTTTTACATAATATATGTATCTCTTTCTTCTTTATAAAGTCTCCTAACATTGCACTTTCTCAATTATAACGCCATGGTTTTCTCTCAAGAAAATTTAAATTTCCAAATTTCAGTTTTTTATTAATTTACTTGCCTAAAATTAAGTGATTTTCTTTCAATATTACATGTGTCTTAGTTTCTCACCTTAGTTTCTTACGTTTGTATTTGGTAGGATGATGATGACCATGGCCTCATGGGGAAGGATGGAAGCAGTGGAGCAAAACATGGGATGGTAAGTAGGTCTGCAACACGTTTGTATTTGGTAGGATGATGATGACCAACGGCTATATTTTTCCACTTGTCTCCCATGATTCAGCGGCATTACATCCCGAAATCCTCCATGCCTCACCCATGCCGCTTTGGTGGCGGCGGTGTTGCCGCTCGGCATCAACCCATGCCGTGCCATGCCGATGTCCATTGCCAGTACCCTAACTACTTCTAAAAACTTCTAGAAACTATTATGATGGACAAGAGTTGATTGCAATAACTTGATAAGTTGATGTTGCAGCATTTTGAGTTCTTTGTTCTGCTTCTATACTTGCTCCTTTGTCTTATATCTCAAAACCTATAACTTAGCACAAAAACACCTCCTTCCATAACTACTGTTATAAGACACCCATGGACCACACATTTTTAGGTTTTTCATTTATTCATATAAAACAACATATTAAACTAAGGTTAAAATTCCATTAACAAAGAAAGACATAAAAAGATTAAAAACACATTAAAAATAACAATACATTAAAAAAAAATACAATTTAGTGATTAACGTTCCATAAATGCTTCACGGTATCTTTTCGAAGGTTGTTGTGCACTTTTTTATCCCGAAGTTCTTTGTTTTCCCGTCAATGTATGTCGCATTGTTCGACACAAGTACGTAGGATACATTGCAACATTTAAGACAATTGTAGATGAATTTTTAAGGCTTTTGCCGGAGACGTGTTGTCGGGGTAAAGTTTCCCCAACGACAAGTGATCGGGCTACAGTCCACGGCAATATCTCGTCGGTAATCACAAAAATGCCGAGTTTTCCCGACCACCGTGTGGGGCCCATACATTTTCCAGTCCAACGTCCTAAAATATTTGACCATATTTTCCCTGAGGACATGTCCTCGAGGTATCTTTTATCCAGTCAACAAAAGTCAAACTAATTAATTAGTTAATTAATCAATTAACTAATTTATTTATTTATTAGTTAAGACAGGTCAATGAAAGTCAAAACTTTGAACAACTTTTGTAAGGGACATGTCCTCAGCAAAACATGCAAGTTGAAAGTTTCCAGATTTTTTTTTGAAATTTTCCGAAAAAAGTCAACCAAAACATGTGCACATCCAAAACCAACATATCAATATTGGAAAAACAGCTTATAACGGCTAAAACACTTATATATAAACGCTAAACACCTCCAATACCTTAAAATGTTACGAAGTCTACAAAACGGGTGTTCTAGTCTACAAATCCAGATGCCAATCCACAAAAGTTGCAATATCTGCAAGGTACAAGTCGAGGTAAGTACTGTTTCTTAAAAATTATTTATAATGGGGCAATTGCATATATACCCACTAAAACTTGCATATTTGCATAGGAAAATGATTGGGAAGACTAATTATGTGCTTAAAGATGTGACTAAAAACATGTGGCATGATCCTGGTGGTTTATAAAAAAGCGGGTCCCATTGCTGTAGCCATCAGGATGATGCCACATATGATTAGTCATATCTTTAGGCATATGATTTAGGTCTCCCAATCACTACTCAAAAATATATACCCAAAATATGTTTAAGTTGCATTGTATATCATGCATTAAAAACTTGTATTATGGGGAAATATGCAATTTTTTTAGTAGTTTTAATGGGTATATATGCAATTCCCCCTTATAATTAATACGTCAGACTGACCTATTGTGCTTCTTCTGTGGCAATGGCAGACGATAATGCAACTTCTGTGGCAATGATAGGGTCTGTAATTCCTCTCGATGAATCGTACCTTCAGTATCATATGTCAATATTAGCAAATGAAAAAACGCAAAGGGCTTCGTGGTGGAAAGATTCCAATCGATGACAGCTTCTACTTATATGGGACAGCGGACCCTACGGGAACGTTAGAAAGCGATGAAGTTCGTGTTATTCTGTATGTATTAGCTTTCAACTTCATTTCAATAAGTTAGAAATATGGAATTTAACACGTATGTTTTTTACGGCGCGTGTAGTGAAAACTGTATACCCCTTGTAATGTTTGTTAGTTAAATTTGATACAATGTTATTTATGTTTTATTGTTATGGGTCAAACGGGGTAAGACATTGGGTTGGATCTTTGCTTGATCCAAACACCCCCATTAACAATGGTAGTTAAGTTTGTTAAAGCCCGTTAAGGGCAGTTAGGAAAAACGGTTACCAAGTGAAACATCACAACGTTTCACAGACACAGTTGGTGTGGTTTCATAACGTTTAAATAGGATCGAGTCATGTTAGTTTGTAACACAACAATTCTGTTATTAAGTCTTTTAATTGTTTTGTTTGTTCATATTTTGTGTCGATTCAATTCATATAAGTTTTATACTTTGCCTCTAAATCTCTTTCGCACACCAACACAAAGCATGGTTAATTACAAGGCAATAATATGTCGTAGATGGCTTGATTTTCAACCTGTGAAGAAAGGCCAACATTGGTATCAGAGCCCACGTTTCGATTCTTGGAACGAGTCATCTAGGAAGGGCACAAGAGTAACGTTAAACAAGAAGTTCCTACAAAGGGGTGAAACCCCAAACGGTTACAAGTGGGAAGAAAAGCAGAAGCGGTTATCAAATCATGGGAAGTAGTTATTAAAGGATAAACTCAAAGAGGTTATATCCTTTAATACTTCAAAGTTTCAAACTGAAAGGGATTCAAACCATTTTCCATATTCCCAACCGTCTCTCACTTTTCAAGGAACATACCCTACAACTTCCAGAAAAGAAAAACGATCTCGTTGTTACTTGTGTAAAGTAAAAGGCCATTTTTACTGGAACTGCAAAAACAAAAAAACATTCGACCCACAGCAATCAATGAAGAACAAATCAAGCGTGCAAGAAGTATTCAATTGGCCAACAGAACGAGTTCATGTCGAGACCGACTTTATGGTAAAAGGGACGGACCAGGGAAACTGGAACAACATATGGTACGTTAGCAAATCTCATGCTAAGCATATGAATCCCTCAAGGAGTTTGTTCAAACGTATGATTAATCAATTTAAAGTGGTGGGAAGAGATGAGAAAGAAAGGAAATTTATTGTTGCCTACGGAGTCGGTGAGGCAATTGTTGACAATAAGGAAGAAGGTATTGTGATTCCCAATGTATTATATACGCCAGAAATCACAATGAACGTGTTAAGTATAAGCCAACTCGAAGACCAGGGTTTCGTCGTGACTTATGATGACGGTACGTGTCAAATTAGATACATGTTTGACAAGGAAGAAGTAGTCGTGGATATGGGTGATGAAGAGATGATTAAAGATCACTAGGAATTTATGGAAGAATACTATAAGTCGCTTGACCCTAGTGACGAATGCTCGTTGATAAAAGGGATGGAGGAGTTGGAAATGAACAAAGACGAAAGCCAAGACTATATCGATGATGGATATCTCAGTCTCAACGGGACGCTTTATCATCTTAAGGTAAATACATTCCCACGTTTCTTATCGTTTTTGGATTTAATTAAAATCGATAAGTTGGTGTTTAAGAATTGAGAAATCATGGGAAGGAAGTTTATTGAATTGTTGGAATGGTTCTATTATGGTTATATGAGACAAGATGTGTTGGGTGAATTACCACCGGTGATAGGGGTAATTAGGATAGACTTGCTAGCGTTGTATAAATTCGTAGATGACATGGGTGGTTATATGAATGTGTCATTTAACGATATGTGGGGCGATGTTGCAATTCCTTTGGGATTGACTCGGGAGGATGGGCATAGTGTAAAGGAATGCTATAGAGAATACATAGCATTGGTTAAAGTGTACTACGAGGAAGCACGGAGGTCGAGGCATGGAGAGCCAAGGTTGAATATGGTCGGTGATGTACCATTTGGCGATGTAAAGACAAGTGTAGACGTAGAGGAAGCACAAGAGGAGAATCCAAAGAAAAGATTCAAGTATGTTCATAATGAAGTCAAGAAGGAAGAAGAATGGGATGCACCACAAGCGGAAGCAGCAAAGGAAACACATCAAGCGAAGACGATTTCATCGTCATTACATGAAGGCAGCAAGAACCAAGGAAGGAAGACATTTAACTTACAAAATTAAGGGGGAGATGTAAACTGTGGAAAACTAGAAGGGGGGTTGAATAGTTTTACCAATTTAAAACTTCATTTTTAAATATTTAGATCGACTTATGTCAATCTATTTGGTTGTTTATGTTGGACGTTGATAGGTAGATATATAAACGTGTAATGAAAGATAAAGGGTAAGAGCCACATCACCACAACACAAGTATTTATAGTGGTTCGGCTACAAGGACACCTTCCTTGCCCTACTCCACTCCCCGAGTCACCTACTCGAGAGTTTGTAAACACTACACCAATCTCCTTATGGCAAAGAAGCCTTCACAACGTCGCTTACACCTTTTTCCGGTACAAAGCTAAATACCGAGTTCTTTCACACCAAGGCGAACCACACCTAACACAACGTCGCCTACCCTTTATACGGTGCTAGGCTAACCACCGAGTTCTTTCACTCCAAGGAGAACTAATCCTATCACAACGTCGCCTACCCTTTATTAGGTACTAGGCTAAGCACCTAGTTCCATTACTATGGAGGAACTACTACCCATCACAATACAACACCTAATCTCAAGGAGATCCACTCCTTGTTACAACATCATCAAGGATATCACCATCAAGGACTTGAGCTTGCTCGACTTCAAGAAGTGGTGAGCTCGCCTTTAAGAGGAACCTAGAGAATCACACAAAAGCAAAAGACAAACTACATAGAAAGATCCCTTAGGATCAGTGGTTAGAGAGGTGCAATACTTGGAGAAAGTATGTGTGAAAGTGGTGAGCCAAAAGGAAGAAATGGCTCACTATTTATAGAGGAGAAAGTTCACTGTTCCCCGGATCACACGGATCCCTCCCACAAGGGATCCGGCTAGCGTAAAGGTAGGGATCCGTGGGACGCTCCTCTTTGCCCATGGGTATTTTTAGTTATGGGTCATGGGTTATGGGTTGATCAATGGGTTTCTTTCTAGATTCAATGTATCTCTAGAATACAATGAACCTAGTTAAGTGGTTTGGACAAAACCATGGATTATGGGTCAATACCATTTGTTAGTTTTTACCCATTTTAGTATATACTTGTTTTTACCCATTTTAGTATATACTTAGTTAAGTATGTAAACACTAGTTGTTGTACATATGTATATCTAAATCATAAAATCACTTATACTTGTTTTAGTGTTTTATGTGAAAACGTAAGTGTGTTAGAAACCTATTGGCTCAAACAGTTTACGTATTTTATTTGTTTCATTAAAATGATTTTACGTTTGTTATCGACAAAACATTAGAAGATCGTAAAATATAAATAAAGGTTTTTACGGCTTATTTGTATTAACATAAACCCCTTGTAATGTTTGTTAGTTAAATTTGATACAATGTTATTTATGTTTTATTGTTATGGGTCAAACGGGGTAATACATTAGGTTGGATCTTTGCTTGATCCAAACACCCCGTTAAAAATGGTAGTTAAGTTTGTTAAAGCCCGTTAAGGGCAGTTAGGAAAAACGGTTACCAAGTGAAACATCACAACGTTTCACAGACACATTTGGTGACGTTTCATAACGTTTAAATAGGATCGAGTCATGTTAATTTGTAACACAACAATTCTGTTATTAAGTCTTTTAGTTATTTCATTTGTTCATATTTTGTGTCAATTCAATTCATATAAGTTTTATACTTTGCCTCTAAATCTCTTTCGCACACCAACACAAAGCATGGTTAATTACAAGGCAATAATGTGTCGTAGATGGCTTGATTTTCAACCTATGAAGAAAGGCCAACAAAAATGGACAGCTATCAGGAAATGTTCTTGTGTATAGAAATTCAGGCATTCATTTTGGGGATGTACACATTCTCAAGGCAAAATATGTAAAACCATTGGAAGAAGAGTTTGTCGGGAATGCGAAATATGGCCTTTTCTTCTCTACCAAAGGGAGGAGATCGGTGGGAAGCAAAATCGCTAACGGTGATTTCGATGGAGATCTGTATTTTGTCTCTTATAACAATAAGGTATCAATTTTTATTTTACTTATTAGAATTCATCTGCACTTCGCATCGATTTATGCTTTATTATCCATCTTTTTGGTTACCCATTTCAGTTGTTGCATTACTTTAAAGCAAGTAAGCCGTGGGAAAGGACTTATTTTACGCCAAGTGTGCCGAGTAAGAAACCGAGTGAGCTATCTGTAACACCCTAGGCAAAGAGGGTGATTGTAACACCTTAGGAAAATCCCACATCGACAGAGGCCTGGAGAGATGCTGGGTATATAAGAATAACATCCGCTTTAACAGACACAACGCGTTTTGTGGTCCACTGCGAGTAGGGTTCTCAAGGAACTACGCAATTAAGCGTGCTTGTGTGAGAGTAGCACGGGTATGGGTGACCTACCGGGAAGTCTCGCACGAGGGCTACAAAAACAAAGCCGTGAGCCATAAGGGCAAAGCGGATAATATTGTGTACCAGAAGGCGGGATGTTACAAGTGGTATCAGAGCCACTCTAGAGCCGTTCAGGATGGTGGGGCAAACCTCATCGAGGACGATGAGTCCCTAAGGGGAGGTGATTGTAACACCCTAGGCAAAGAGGGTGATCGTAACACCTTAGGAAAATCCCACATCGACAGAGGCCTGAAGAGATGCTGGGTATATAAGAATAACATCCGCCTTAATAGACACAACGAGTTTTGTGGTCTACTGCGAGTAGGATTCACAAGGAACTAGAAGTTAAGCGTGCTCGTGTGAGAGTAGCACTGGTATGGGTGACCTACCGGGAAGTCTCACACGAGGGCTACAAAAACAAAGTCGTGAGCCATAAGGGCCAAGCGGACAATATTGTGTATAGAAGGCGGGATGTTACACTATCGCACGACGAGATGGAGGAGGAGCTTGTCGATCAGCTTTTTGCTACACGAAACCAGACGTACAGTTTCTCACTTTTTACCTATTACTTTTTCTGGTCAAACATATGTTGATTATTATTGTTTTAGTATGGTAGCTGGTAAATCGGGTGACAGCTGGCTGACATTCGCGGACCAGCATATCGCTTTGGGAAAAGACGATGCTGAAAAGCTTCCGCTTGAAGAAAAAATGGTGAAATTGACTGATTTGTACTACGATGCTCTAGATGCTGGAAAAAGCGGGAAACAGATTGAGATTTCCAAATGTTTTTCGGCACAAAAATATCCCCATTTTCTTGAAAAGCATGCAGATAAGTCCTATCATTATCCTTTTGTTCTTGGGTTAATATATGATACTGTCAAGGGGTATCAACCTGATAATGCATCAATAAAAGGTGAGCGTGTTTCATTTATGCGCTTATATTTACTTTATGATGCATTGTTATGTGTTGTATCTAGTTAGAAGATTGACGTCTTTAGTACATGTGCTTTTTGTTATATGTAGAGGTATGGAAACTGCCTTGCTTTAATGTTGAGATACCGGCTGCCGCAATGAATTTGTGGAAGGATCAGTAAAAATCTTACAAATTTTACATGTTTGATGCCTTAGAATCTGGAGATGAATCTAAAAACAACTCAGCAGATATTGTGAATAAAAAGTATAGGCAGGTATGTGTTTTTCTTTATATATTGCATGTTGCAAGTAAGCACTACCAATGTTAATACAAGGATTATAAGAATTGTAATCATTGTAGGTCAACCAAGGTTGCGAAAATCGCGAATCGGTAGTCGGGCGGTCAACCGCCTTTTAGTTTATAATCGGTCTAGGCGGGATTAATCGGATTGGCATTTTTGGTAAGTTTTTGGTATTTCCGCCAAGTTTTGTGTATTTCTGGCGAGTTTTATGTATTTTCTACAAGATTTTTTTTTTAAAAACAACTTGTATAGATTTAGACAATTACTATAACTGATCAAAATAAGTTTAAGGTGAGTTTTGGGTACTTCCGGCAAGATTTGTACGTTTCCGCCAAGTTTGACCACCATTGACCGCCGTTAACCACGGTTGACATATTTGTTTGACCCAGTTACTTAAATCCGCAAGGTTGGTGGCCTTGTAGCGCCTAGGCGGCGATTAAGCGGCCTTGTAGACCTTTTTTTGCAACACTGGTCAACCTAACCCATCAATACCAAAAATGACCTGTTTTCACCCGAACCCATTTTGACCCTATACTTAACCCTGTGACACACATTCTCCACACCTCTGACTCTCTGAGTTGTAAGTTAACTTGCATCTTTGTCTAATATTTTTTGAATGCAGATGTTGTATGGGGCCGAGGATTTTGCAAAAAGTACTAGGAGAATTGATGATATATATATAATGAGGCGCTTGCTATTTATCACATATGTTACGACACCGCAAACAATTTTACATTTGCAGATGTAGGGAAATGTGGATTTGCATGGAAGGTTGCTGGTGAGGCCTTATGTTCGTTTTATGAATCGAAAGCTCCTGGAAGGTCAATTCCTTTTAAAGTATATGTATTATCTATGCTCTTTTAGCGGCAACTGTATGCATCTGCATAACCATGTCAGCATGTATTATATGATTTTTAAGGTCTAATTGTAACATATGAGTCCTGGTGTAGGAAGCTAAATCAGTGTATTTATAGGAGTGACGACGTGACTGTTCTGTGTAATATAATTGAATTTCTTTGTAATGTTTATTCTCACGTTAACTTCTTGACACATCGTGTTTGGTCTTGTAACAAGGAACTATGGGGTATGGGTATGGGAATGGGAATGGGAATGAGTACCGGTTATTTGTACACCCATCCTGTAGGTCACTAATTCCCTTGAACAATTTCGGCTGTGTTAATATGACACTTTTTCCTGAAAAGTGGCAAGACTTGCATTGCTTTTGTTGCGAGAATAAAACGCAACTAAGATTTTTATGACTTCTGCTATAGGTTTTTTTTAGATCAGTGAAATTATGTTACCATGCCTGTCAAGAATTTAAAAAAGTTGGAACCGTTGTCACACGAGGAAGCTCGTGACATGGTTTTTGATATGCCCACGCTCGTCCCTGCATTAGGCGTTTGTACCATTTGCATTGCAAAGTTTGCACTCGTCATGTAAGCAAGCTCCATGTGGACATTTGTATCGTGATGCTTGCATCATACAATGGCTCTCCTTCCCCAACTCTTGTTCACTTTGACGGTCGAAAGTTCCCAAGTCCTTTGGTTGTGAAGTTGAATTAGAGAAAAGATCCATGTAGTTTCTCGTTGTTATAGTTTGTAGTAAAAATTCTGACATGATAATCTTTTCTGAAGTAATATATATTACCTCAGATGAATTTTTTTTGAGGTACATAAATTTTTTTTACTCTTCTAGAAACGGATGTTACCTTATAAAAAAGGCTTAAGTTTATCTCTCATTCTGAAAAAACACTTGATTTTATCTCTTCACAACCTAATCTATCACCTAGTGGACCACTAAGTGGAAAGTAAGCACACTCTTAAGGTGACTAAATTGGAACGAATATCAAAACATGATTACTACTCACTTCGTCTCAAAATTATTGTCCCTTATTGACTTTTTAGTTTTCATCTTCAACTTTGACCATAATTATTTTCGTTTGTATTATATAATACTTGATGAAAAATATATGAATGTATTGGGTTTTAAATGTATTTTTCATTGGTATAATTTTCATCAAGTATTATATAACACAAATAAATATATTAATGTTCAAAGTTGAACAAGAAAGACTAGTCAAAGTAAAAGTGGACAATAAAAATGGGACGGAGGGAGTATTTAATAATTTAACCGATTAACATAAACAAAGAAATATGTCATTTTAACATTTTTTTTACGTCTTTTTACGTTAGTTTATCAAAGCATTGATTGATATGCATAAGTGATACTATACCTAAGAGTACAAGGTATGTAAAATAATAATAACACGTTATTGGTATGTCATCTCAACGCAAATCATACAACTCCCAATAACACACCAATAACTAAAACACACTCCTTTATAAGAGCACTAGGTGTGGTCTCGCCATTGTGACATGGCATTTTCGTTGCCCCTCGCCATGGTACCGTCGTTCCTCGCCGTCCTTCGACATAGTCGACCTCGTCGTATGCATGACGAAGCAAGAGTTCGTCCTTTCTTGTCATTGGTGTAAGTGGTGTGAGTGAGTTTTTTTTAATTGTTAATTTAATAGTGCTGGTGGTGGGACTAAAATGAATAAGTTGAGGTTAGTTGTGATAAGGAGGTTGTATGAGGAGGTTTGTTAAAGTGATGTGGCACCCCGTGGGCTCCAAATGAGGAGTTTTGGCTAGCCACGACACCTAGTGTTCTAATACACTACTAACATGTTATTGGGTCCCACAAAATACTCCACTAAAAATACTCACTCACTCACAAAAAAAAAAAAAAAAAAAAAGGAAAAAAAAAACACACAAGAATGCATATGGCATAAGCCATTGCATTGGCTCAAAACCTTTGGCACACATTTGGCATGATGCTCCGGTATGGTTGGCACACGAATGACATGCATTTGACACGTTAAAGGTGCTCCATGCCGTGTGCTCTAAGGCTGAAAGTAGTGGTGGTGAGTCACTCAGCGCCACCTCAGTATCTATCTTCCCTCACTTCCATTCACTCCTACTCATCATACATCTGTTTTGGTCACCCTCACTCACCTTTCATTAAAATACTAATTTTATACAAAATATACCGTACTAAATATTCCACACACACTCACAAAACAAATAAAAAAAACCATTACATTTGTTTTGAGTCCCATTTTGTCAACAAACAGGGCATGGTGAGTAACTCAACAAAGTTGCGCAAATAGGGCCGCGAGTTGTTGTTTTGGTGATGTCGTGAGTGATTTACTCACCAAAAGGTGGGTAAGTATCCACTCCTATTAGAGGGGAGGGAGTGGGCATCGGGTAGGGGTTTGGGCAAGGTTGTCAAAATCGCGATTCTGCTCGTAGGATCGTACGATCCTACACACAAAAAACGATCAGGATCTTAACAAGATCGTATTTCAGGTAGGATCACAGCAGGATCGTAGGATCGCGCGTAGGATCGGATCGGATCGTATAGGATCGCCTTTTTTTTTTTTTTTTTTTTTGGTATATTAACTTATTAAGTATAAGCTCATGTCTTAAAGCCCAATGACTAAAAATGTTTCAAAAAAATTATTATTTTGGTGTTGTTAATTAATTGTCTCTTGCAAAATTAATGAATGTAAAATCATTATGTTTTTATAGACTATTTAAAAATAGTTTAGATGTGTCTTTTTGGGTTTATTAAGAAAAACGATTTCGTGCTTTGTAAAATGTCAGAAGCTTATTTTTTAAGTAAACTATCTACATACTTGACCCAATTTTGTTCATATTTTATTTTATGTTACATATAAAAGAATGAATATTCTAATTTAATTTATTTGGTCATCAAGAAAAAAATAATTTAGTAATATTATCAGAATATTCTAATTTAATTTATTTGGTCATCAAGAAAAAAAAATGTGTTACCCTCTATTATAAATTATGTCGTTTCATTTTCAGATACAATCCTTTTATCTTTTTGCATTAATCTATATATTGCGGCACCGTGCACGTATGTAATAACTTTGTGCAAGTATGCATTGCAATATATCTAATATTCTACTACTACGGTACTTGACCATATAACTTTTTCTTTTATTATCCATTTAGATTCGTTTATCATATGAAATATTATATAGAAATGTAAAACTACAACCCCATACAAAAATATGTACATTTTCATAGAATCTTACGATCTTGATCCGATCCTACGATTACGATCTTGCAAAACCGAAAACGATCCTAGGTAGGATCTCGATCCTGACAACCTTGGGTTCGGGTATGCTCGGGTATGGCGGTAACACCGCCCCGTGGAGCTTGGTTAAGGATTTTCGGGTACCAAATCGGGTTGGGAAGCCGATCGGCTTGTGAGGAGGGAGCAAGATATGGTTTTGAGTTGGAGGGTTTGGGTAGATTGGGTACCACTCCCTCCAAATCGGGTAGTGTTAGGGTGTAATTGGGTAGTTTTGAGTTGGAGGGTTTTTATTAGATAGAGGTGATGTGCCAATTTGGGTACTAGGGTACCACTCCCTCCTCCTTAGTTTAAAGGCATATCTAATCTTATGCGGCCCTATCTTGTTGTTGGTGACAACGATGATACCACTTTTTCAGACCGACCTTTTCATGTTCTTTTCAATTATATTATAAGTGCCATAAATAAATAAATAAATAAATAAACTTCATGTATCTAAAAAAAATAACCAAACTTTAATGCTTGACCACCTAAAACAAAAAATACTATAAAACGCGGGAAATATAATTTGAAAATATAAACAACACACAAACACAAAAACCTTAATCAACAATGAAAAATCTCGAGAAATTTAACTCGGCTTTCGTCCGAGAATGCGAAATCCCCGACACCCAGAAAGCGAACTTACAATCTTGCCCTTTCGCCACTGATGACATTATAATGCATTCTGATGATAATAATGCTAATGACCATTACCAAACACCCCCAAATGATCATAATTCCAATACCCATAACGCCGAAAACAACAATCACCTTCGTTGGGTCTTTTACGAAGAAAATGAGGCGCGAAAAGTGGACGTGCGCCATGTGTTTGTAGAAATGTCCGAGAAAGAAAATGAGGCTAGTACAAGTTGTACGAGTAGTACGAGTTTGAAGCGTAGATTGCCCCTTTCGATGGAGAAAGAAGTGGAGGGTGATGAGAATGCGTATGTTAAGCATGATCCGTTTTTAGTTATGATTAATCGTGCGGCGAAGTTGTTGGAAAGGGAGGGAAACAATGGACGTGGTGAGGGTGGGGAGGATAAGGGTGTTGATTTTCTTGAGACTGCGAAGAAGCAGGGTATGACTTTTCCTCGTCCTAGGTGGCGGTCACCAGAAACGTGGAAAGGTTAAAACATATGTGCATCAAGAAAATGGTACGAGTAACATATTTGTACCAGTTGAGTACTTTGCACGATTATCGACTATGGTTTTTTCTTCTTTTTCATAAATTGGTTGAATTAGCTTTGCTTATTATGGTTTTTTGTTGGCTAATTAATAGGTATGTGGAGTTAGGAAACCGTGGTCGGAAATCTGTATCTCGTACCACCTTCATCAAGTGCTGTGTTTGGTAAATATTAAATTCCACACTAAGATCTTTTGACGTGTTTGTATTATATATGGTCTAATGCAATCTTAGCATGTTATGGTCGCTTTTGTACTTAATTTTTTCAATCGCTTCTGGTAAATGAAATGTGTATAAATCTTTTGAAGTATTCTGTAGATCAATCAAATCTGTTTGTTTTTCATAATGCCTATAGAATATTACATTTTGAGATCGGTATGTAGCAAATGACAGTAACATGTTTAAATTGGTATAGCGATCAAAGAACAGTATAAACCCCAAAAGAGGTGAAATTTGTGCACTTAGGTAAGTAACAATAGAGGCAAAATTATCACTTTGACCAGTGGCTATAAGACTATCTGATATATGGACTCACGACCGGCTCACCTTCACAAATATACGAGCTCGGCTAGATGGTCGTTCACTCGTTCTAAATCAGTTACGTATACCTGATGCAAACGATCAATGCTCATTTGTGTGTATTTCTATCTGTATTCTTTTAAAACTTCAGTTTGTTCAACTTTGTATACTATATGTTGACTTTTTTTTCTTACTTTTTTTTTTTTTTTTTTTTTTTTAAATTAATGAGATTATCCTTTTTGCATCAGACTTTTGGAATTAAGTAAGAAATTACAATGTTTATAGCAGTAAAATATTACACGAATGATAAGAATTCTTAAAATGAGAAGAATGAGAAATACCAACAACCACACATTAGAGATGTATCGACTTGAATTAGATGCATCCCTAATCTTTTAGATGCATTATAATATATTTTCTAACAAAAATTAAATGCATATACATATATTAGATGCATTTTATCAACTTAGACGAATCTTACGTATTCTTTGTCATCTGCGGGTCAAATTTGTTGTTAGTACTACTTTGCATCGTTTTTTACTTCAAAATCACTTTTGAAACTAATTGGGATTCATCTAAATGAATAAAGATGCATCTAAATCAAGTCGATGCATCTCAAATGTGTGTTTATAGTTATTTCTCGAGATCAACCTTTTTTTTTTGAAAAAAGATTTAGTAAAAGGAAAAAGATTAGAAAAAAAAAAAAAAAAAAAAACGGTTTTGAGTTAAAATGATTAAGTTTATTTAAGTTTAGTGGAACCTAAGTTCACCTTTTACTTATCGATAAATAAGCAATAAGTTAAAAGACAATACAATTGAACCAGATGCATTTTTAAAAATTGATATTTTTACAAAAATCATCAATGCAAAACAAATGGGCTGATATACACACCACAAAATCACCAATCACGTATAAAATATTGTACTGTGTGCACTACTGGTGTGCATCTCATGACATCACAAAACCCTTATTTCCGTCCATGTTAATATCACAAACTAAAAATAGCCAAATACCAATGTCTGTTTTTTGGATTTGGGTTCCCTCAAGTTGTGAGATTGTGAGTCATTAGATTTGATCTAATGATTTAAATAAAAAAAAACTTTTTTTAATTTGAGCAATTGGATCAAATTCAATGGATCATAATCTCACAACTTGACTCTAGTTGTGTTATACAACTTGGATGTTTTTTTGCCAAAACTTTGCATGGATGGATATTTTATCACAATAAAATACTTTTTAATAAATATGTAAAATAGGTAACCATAGTCTTTTAACCGAGTTAAATATAGATTTAAATTTCGTGAATAGTTTCTTTATATATGTTAAATAAGAAACATGCTAATAAGGAAACTAAAATAGCGTGTTACACTCTTCCTTATTTATTTTAGCACCCGTATTCGATCTCTATATAAACACCTGCAATATCGATTCTTATGGTGCATAAATTTAAACAATCGATTCCTATTCGAAAGAAGACAATGAAGATGAACATCGCGATGTTGATTTTCGTATTGTTAAACCTTGACGCGTCCTTGAGTCGTGTGATTAATCTTGAATCTAAATCCAAAGTCGATGAGGTTAATCACGACACTAGAGCAGATATTGGTTCGGTTGATAAGCTAGGAGATGAAGCAAGTGTAGGAGGAGGTGCTCGTGGAGTCTCCCATAGTGGTAGTGAGTTTGTTGCTTATTATTATTATCATCATCATCATGATAGTGCTCCTGCTTCCAATTCCGGTAGCCAACATACGGCTTCTCTTCCACAAGTGGTTGTTACTATTTTCAGCTCGGCGGTTGTTTTGTGCTTTGCCTACGGTCTTCATGCATGATTTGCATGCATAATTTGTTTGTTAGAAATTTCAGTTCCTGATGAGAAGTTAGTTCAAATTTATGAGTTTCATACTATATTTAGTGAGTTCTTACTTTAACTTTATTACCATTGTTTGATTAAGATCTGTTGAAGTGTTTGAATTATATTTGGTCTATTGTAATCTTAGCATGTTATGATCACTTTTGTAACTATACTTTAAATCGCTTTCGGTACACAATGAGGATCAAGATATCAGTGCTAGTATAAGCATCCTGATCATAACTTCCAACCCTGATGGCTTAACAGATCTTTCTAAGTTCAAAGGCGCGATGGTGGTTCTAAAAACATATCATTCTTCTTATTCGCGACTTATGTGGTTTTTCCTTTTAACCAACTAGGGCTGAGCATATCGGATCGAAAACCGAACCGAGCCGGACCGGACTGGACCGAACCGACTATATTCGGTTCGGTTTCAGTTATATATCCTAACGGTTTTCGGTTCGACCCAAAACCGACAAAAAACACACATAAACCATACAAACCAAACCAAACCGACACAAACAGAACGGAACCGACCATATTCGGTTCATGTTTTTCGCAAAATCGGTTCTCGGTTCGGTTTGGTTTTTGTCAGGTCGGTTCGGTTTTGGACCTTTGGTCAGCCCTAGAACCAACATACAAGTATTTGGTCTTGGATTGGTTACTATGTTTTAAGGCCGGTTTATGAATCTTGGAGTACTGAAAAGAAGATCTGTCATGGTCGAGAATATGAATCTTGCAGCAACTCGATGTTTAAAACATATATCAAATTGCTAAAGCAGATTGACATGTTTCACGAATGGTAGATTGCTCCGTTAGTAACTTTTACGTGCTTATATAGACGGCTTAATATCGTACTTACACGACCATACAACCTACACCAGCTGGAATTAAGAGGAACAAATTGTTCACAAAAAACTGAAAGAGTAAAGTCCAAAATACATCCCTGTGGTTTGCTCTGTGTCTCGGTTTACATCCCTAAACTTTTTTTTAGAACAATTACGTCCCTCCGTTATTAAAGTTGGCACAAAATCATCCCTAAAAACGAATGCTGCAAAGAAGTCCCCGTTAAGTCCCCACGTGCTAGTCACGTGAGGGGTATTTTTGTCCATTTCTCACTCCCGGCTACAACCCACCTCTTTTAAAACCTAAAAAACACTATAACCCACGAATTCGTCCTTTTATTACACTCAAATCAATATTCACATAATAAAACCCACCAAACTTTTATTCTTCTACCTCATTCACTTCCCCTAACCCCAATTTTTTCCAGCCACCATCACGGATCACCAACAACATACTCCAGAATTTCATAAAAACAATCACCACAGTGAACACACTACTTATAAAATAATAAATCTCGTAAAATACATTAACCAATTTTAAAACATAAAACCCCTTTAAAATCCCAACAGTACAAATATGAATAAGGCATAAAAAAAAAAAAAAAAAAAAAATCAATCCAAACATCACAGATTGCATGATCGTGGTTGGTGAAGCAAACAAATATATACATTACACTTCAAAACTTCAAACACCTTCTTCAAATTTATACAAATCCAAAAACCCCTTCGGATTTTCCAAAACTTCAAACACCCTCATTAAAAAATTTTATACATCAATAGAAGTCATCTTCTTCAACAATTAAAAAAAAAAAAAAAAAAAACAAAACAAATTGTGTGATGGTGATGGTGATAGTAGAACTGAAACATGCGAGAGCAATTTCAAGATCCGGTAAAAAATGGTTTTAGTGTTTCCCAGATCTAACTGTGACGTGGTGGTCAGTCATGATAGTGAAAAAGCTGGGAGAGAATTTGAGTGGTGTATCTGTTTTTATGTTTGTATAATGAAAAAGATATACCCAGTACATGTT
Organism: Chrysanthemum makinoi; assembly: GCA_910596185.1. Classification (NCBI taxonomy): domain Eukaryota; kingdom Viridiplantae; phylum Streptophyta; class Magnoliopsida; order Asterales; family Asteraceae; genus Chrysanthemum; species Chrysanthemum makinoi. The sequence goes on from OU343221.1 coordinate 324,359,573, forward strand.
GTTTGGTAGGTAAGGGAAATGGTATGCAATTTTTATTTTTGTCCTAAAAATACCCCTCATGTGACTAGCACGTGGGGACTTAACGGGGACTTATTTGCAGCATTCGTCCTTAGGGATGATTTTGTGCCAACTTTACTAACGGAGGGATGTAATTGTTCCAAAAAAAAGTTTAGGGATGTAAACCGAGACACAGGGCAAACCACAGGGATGTATTTTGGACTTTACTCAAACTGAAATTACGGAAAAAAAAAATCAATTGTTGGTTAAACATGGCCACCTATTTACATACAGGCAAGTAAAAAAACATCCAGTATATAAGAAAACGAAATATAGCAAACACCGCATCAAAAGTCAAGGAAAATCTAATTCGACGTAGGGTAGACAATTACTGATACTATTGGTGATTTGGTATGACTACACCCCAGCAACTCCGATGGCATATACATATACCTTGTTAACGCCAATATAGTCCAACATCCATTATATCAAATATACCCTTGTAACTTTGGGTCCTTGGTACATGACATTTGGCGTTTCCCGATGGTTGTGGCTATTTCGCCATCCCTACTCATTATATCTGAGCATTAGGTCGTAGCCTAAAACCTTTATTTATCAGATGAAATTTTTTGATCCACGATTCAAAACACCGAAAGAGCAAAAAATATACCTAGGCCGTAGCCTAATACCGTGATATTAAGATGTACGTGCTTATATAGACTACTTAGTATAATACTTACAAGACCATACAACCTACACTCGATGGTTTATTTTTAAAACAAATTAAAAATGACGCCTAGGGAAATGCCTACATATAGCCATAACTTTGGTTTAATAGTCAGGTTGAATTTCATTTTAGCTACAGGAACTCGTAAATCAGCTTGGTGAACAGATACAACGAGAATTTTTACCCGCGCTCCGCTGCGGGGCTTCGGATTTTACAATATTTTTTGTTACATGGATGGTCTCCAGAGACGAATTACGTACTTTCAGCTAAAACCTAGGGACTGGTAATGCAAATTTTCGTTTTCTCTAAAAAAAATTATGGATAATTCTTGCAATGTTAGGTAATATACAGGGACCATATGTGTAACATTTTTTACATGGTTGGTTGTTAAGGACTGATCTTTTAACATAAGCTAAAACAAAGGGACTATTTATGTAAAGTTTGGGGATGATTTTTGCAATGACGGTTACAACAGGGACTATTTCTGTAAAATTTTGTTAAAACTGTTGGTCTCTATGGACGAAATTTGCAACGACAGGTAAAAGACAGAGACTATTTTCGTAAATATGCAAAAAGACAAAAGTCTGGGGATGATCTTTGAGATGATCATACACCCCGTACGGGCGGTACATCAATTGGTGTATTCATATACCTTGTTTACGCCAAATTGGTCCAATGTCCATTGCTGTGAGAATCAGTGTACCAATTTAATGGCAACAAGGTCTAGGAATACACAAAACACCTTACGGGTTGTCATCATTCCAATAGTATTAGTATTCCCTAATCCCTATGTTAAACTAGACCTTTCTTTCGATCCGACTAACTATATTTTAGGAGTACATATTAACTTTATACTTTTATAGACTAACTTTAATAGATGTGTGTGCTCCTAGTAGCAAGAATTTAGCTCGGAGACCAGAAAGAAAAAACATTCAAAACATATACGAAGCAATAAATCAACCATCGATATCAACTGCACTCATTTTGAACCAAAAACAATTGCATTTAACAAACATGAAAGAAATCATAAAAACCAAAAAAGAATTACCCCTGAACATCAACTACAGTCTTGTTGTTCTTGGTTCCAACCAAGTGATGAAGAAGCACACCAGCTGCAACGCTAACGTTCAAACTTTCGACAGCAAGAAACGACTGAAGCCCCTCAGTCTCCGCATCTTCTAAGCCTGGACTCAAATGTACGGGAATATTCCCAGGAATCTTAACTAATTGAGTACATGACCTCTCGACCAATGGTCTCAAACCAGTCCCTTCACTCCCCAACACAAGGATCGTGGGCTCACCCGTTGTCACTTCATTCAAGCCCATGGCCCGTGGAGCAACCGAACCACCAATAACCCTCCAACCATTTTCTGCAGAAGAGACCAAAAACTGCATCATATTCTTACAAGACCGAAGTTCAGTCAACTCGAGTGAGCCAGCACTTGCTTTACTTACAACCCCGCTTAATGGTGCAGAATTCTTGGCACAGAGTACAACCCCTGATGCACCAAAGAAGTACGCCGACCTAATTATAGCACCTAAATTTTGAGGATCCATAACTTCATCCAAAGCTAACCAAAGAGGAGATTCTTCATCTCCATCAGTCACTACGCAATCCAATTCACGAATATTCACCATCTCTAAAGGTGAAGCATCGAGAACCAAACCCTGATGAGGCCTACTATCAACAATCATATTAAGATCGTGTTTCGAGATTTCTTTAACTGTTAACCCGATTTTCTCAGCCAATTTCAATACCTTCTCAAACCCTTTCTTATCTTTTTTCCTTTTATTATTTCCACTCAGATCGATACCTTCTTGAACATACAAAACGTAAAATTCCCTTCTGTTTGCTGATAATGCAGCCAGTACAGGCCCGACTCCATACACACATTCACCAACCATTCTCGGCACACTTGATTCACTCGCCTCTTTCCATACCTTCTTTCCCCATTCGTCTTGCCTATTAAACTTACGAAACTCATTACTACTTCTTGCCACATCAACATCCTTATCAAACCTATCAAACCGTTCTTGAATCTTGTACCACTTCGGGTTCTCAACTTCTTCAGTTTCAAAATCTGATTCATCATCAGATACCCTCCCACTTTCCCTAAAATCACTCGGTTCGTTAAAGCTCCTACCTTTTTCCCTGCTCTCAAAACCACTTTTCACAAACTTCCCACTACTTCGTTCATCAAAGTTCCTACCTTTTTCCGCAAACTTCCCATTATCTTCATACCCTTTCCTTTTTTCCCCAAAATCACTCCGCTCATCAAAGTTGCTACCTTTTTCCGAAAACTTCCCATTCCGTTCCCTAAACTCGTTCCGCTCATCAAAGCTCCTACCTTTTTCCCTATCCCCGACCCCACTTTTCACATACTTCTCAGCCGACACCTCCCAAGACGACCTCACATCCTTTTTAGCACCCGATTCACCTTCATCGCTCTTACTCCCATTTCTAAAATCCTTTCGTCTAATTTTTTCCCTACCACTTTTCGTATACTTTTCACTCGACTCCCCGCGCCTCGACTCACCCGTCTTAGCTAACCAAGGAAGTGCCCTCTCCCTACCACTCTCCCTACCACTCTCACTACTCTCAAATTCTTTACTACGAGTCGAAAAAGTCCTATTTTTTATAATCCTAACATCTGCAGGGCCTAAAACACTAAAACTAAAAAGGGTTTTTCTGGGCTTTATGTAAAACTGTAAAAAACATTTTGGTGGGTGGGATAAAGATTGAAACTTGGTGAAATTACAGTACATGATTAATCAAGAAAATTAATGGTAGTAACTTACAGTAGCTTAATCTGCCATTATTGAAAGATGGAAATGTTTAAGAAGAAGATAAGTTTAGGGTTTATCAGAAAACACAAAAGGGGTTATTATTACCCTGTTTGGATTTTGGATCTCTTTTGGTGGTGTTTGGGAGTTTGGTTTATTATTGTATTTTGAGTTAAGTACATTTTTGGTTCATGTGGTCTTTTGGTGTTTCACTTTTAGTCCATTAGGTTGAAAAGTATTGGGTTTGGTCTAAAATGAAACACCCGTTACGGGTTTGGTCCAAATTTCTGTTGACCGCTACTTTGACCCGTTAAAATTGTATAAAATGACTAAAATAACCTTGTCGGGTACATAAATGAATAAATTGTTCTATGTTTAATTCTTTGATTTTCTTTAAATATGTTATTATTATTATTATTATTGAAATGAAATCACTCTAAACTCATAAATTATAACTGATTTTCTATTATTAAATGACCAAATTGCTATTTTAGTCTATAAATTCGCAATGTATTTGCAGACATTTAAATCATAACTACATAAAAAGAAATTACTGACATTTAGTTGCAGATTTTGTCGAGATATCACCTCACAAATCATAACTTACAGATATTTAATATTCAACTAAAAACTCAATAAGTAATGAGCTTATTATAAGATCGTTCAATTTTGAATTACATAGTTGATAACTTTGTTAATGAATAAAAGAAATGTATTGTTTGCAACACGAGTACATGTTTAAAATTAATAACAAAGAAGAAAATAAATCATGACAAAGAAAATAAGGTTAAGAGATGGAGAAATCCAACGGGGAGAAAATTAATCTTTTTGTGGCCACGGAGGTTCACTTGCGCCGACTTCAAGTTATTTATAAAGGTAGTCGTTTTGGGATTAGTCGTCTCGCAATGTTGAGTCCGAAACCCAAGTTACCCAGAAAAAAATGATGAAAAGTTGAAGGTTCGAATAATGAAGAAATGTGGGAAGTGGAAAGGGTTCGTAATAAGGGTTTATAAATCACAAAGGTTCGTAAAACGATTGAAAGTAGAGAGAAAGTTGTAATGATGGGTTCATAGGACAGATGATTCATTCAACTCAAAGTCAACTTTATACTCACCTATTTAGTTTTTCGTTACCATTGCGAATTTTATGATTGTTGCGAAAATGTATTACTGTAAAAGCAAAAGGTTAAAGCTACATCCATCTTATAGATCACAAAGGGTTCCTAATAATGGTTTATAAATCACAAAGGTTCGTGAAACGATTGAAAGTAGAAAGTTGCAATGATGGGTTCATAGGAGATGATTCATTCAACTCAAAGTCAACTTTATACTCACCCATTTAGTTTTTCATTACCATTGCGAATTTTATGATTGTTGCGAAAATGTATTACTGTAAAAGCAAAAGGTTAAAGCTACATCCATCTTATAGGCACTTTTTAAAGCAAAATTTTACGCCTTGCGACTAATAACAGTTGTCATTTACAACTAATTTTACCAAACATACCCTAGCTAGTTATAAGATAAAGATGTTCTTTTAGAAATGTTTGAGCTAGGACATTAAAAGATAGATATTTAGTGGCTTTTTGCTAACTTCTTAAAATTAGTGTCGTTTTGCAAATACTTATAATTTTAGGTAGCGGTATGCCCATGAAACACCTTTACCCCATACGCAAGTTTTATTTATTTATCACAATCTCAATATCCAAATAATAAAAAGAATATTTCATAAACACGACTAAAGTTAGGGGTGGAGATTCTCAACACTGACATGATAAACGTCACAAATTTAAGATGAAGTTAAACATATTTGCGTTGAGGATAAATATGTTTGAGTCAAAAACATGTTAACCCGTCTAACCCGTTTAATAAATGGGCCGTATTTGAGTTGAATAAGTATTAAACAGGTCAACCCGTGAACTCATTTAAGTATACAATCCTTTATAAAAAATACACTAGCAATGAATCAGGGTCTCACAGAAAAAAATCAAGACTCACAAAAAAAATCAGAGAGCCACATTTATAACACAAAAATATAGTCAATTGGCTACAATAAATTGTGGCTAACATATTCCCTATTATTGTTGTATATTTTTTCTAACAAAAAAGGACAACAAGTATACACTTTGATGAGTGGTTCCGATTAAGATCAAAAACAAGATTTAGATTAGAGAAGGATGATTAAAGTAATAAAATGTACGGAGTAAATTTTTTAGGATTAAGATTTTTTCTAGTTTTTAGATGAACATTACCGATCATGTTCTTTCACAAACAAAAGAAAAACTGGGTCCCGCAGTCATGAGCGGAGATAAGGTAAGGTCCCGGGGGTCACGTGCCCCTCTCGCAGACCTCACCTTTGTAACCCACCACTTCCTCTTCCGCAGTTCCGCTTCATTAAACATAACCCTCCGCATCATTCACTCAAATCTTCATCCATCATACAAGACCACAAGAAAATGCAATGAAAAGGAAGCTGAAGGGATAATACAGGGAAGTAATTTTGAAAAAAAAAAAGGTTGACCAGGATATGAAACGTTAGACTATTATTGTTATTATTATTAGGAAAATGCTAAGAAAAGCTTTAAGGGCTATTGATAACAATAAATGTTTCACAAAATCTCCTTATATCAAGAGATATTCAGAAACATGTTCTACATTTTTCGCTAATATGGCCAATGGGAAGAGTGAATTGAATTTTTATTTGCGAAATAATAAGAAGTTGTTAGTGATTTTGGATGATTTTAAATGATTTTTTTAGACATTGTGAAATGTCTTAACATAAATTTCGGAAATTAGGTGTTAACAACAATCCTAAGAACTGCTGGTAGCAAAACTCTTATTATTGTTGTATCTTTTTTCTAACAAAAAGGGACAACAAGTATACACTTTGATGAGTGGTTCTGATTGAGATAAAAAACAAGATTTAGATTAGAGAAGGATGATTTAAGTAATAAAATACACGGAGTAAATTTTTTAATACCAAATAGGGGGAAAGAAAAAATCATAAGAGGTACCATATAGAGAAATCTTAGCCACGTCTTTGACTCTTTTTGCAAATACTTATTATTTCCAACTTTAGGTAGCGGCCTGCCTACGAAAGACCTTTACCCCCTTACGCAAGTTTTCTATCTTCTTTATTACAATCTCAAAGTTCCAAACCATAAAAAGCATATTTCATAAACCCTACTAGAACCCTAAATCCAAAAACGACCGTTCTAAATCATGGATACATCGGATCAATTGAAAAGAGCACCATGTCCAGACCGAATCGTAGTGGATGCAGGTGGTGGATTCGCCCTGGGCGCCATAGGTGGGACAGCTTTTCACTTCCTCAAAGGACTTCGCAATTCCCCAAGTGGCGCACGTTTCATAGGTGGATCAGAAGCTGTCCGCGTGAACGTCCCAGGTCTAGCTGGGAGTTGGGGAACATGGTGCGGATTATTTTCCACCTTTGATTGTGCTTTTGCATACGCACGTCAAAAAGAAGATCCATGGAACTCGATACTTGCTGGTGCAGCTACTAGTGGCTTGATTTCGATGAGGCAAGGGTTTTTGCCCATGGGTAAGGCGGCTTTGGGTACTGCTATTTTTTTTGCTTTTATTGAAGGGATTAACCTTAAAGTTCGTAGGGCTTCGATTAGTGTACAACAAGAACAACAACAACAACAACATATGATGCCTCCGGTTATGATTAGAGAGGCGCCCATGCCGCCTCAGATGGGAGAGGCGCCGTCTTGGTTTGGTGGTTTCTTTAGCAAGAAGAAAGAGGAAGTAAAGTCATATGTGAAAGATACAGTTTTGGAGAGTTTTGAAGCGCCTATGCCACCAACTTTTGATTTTGAATGAATGTGAATTTGATTAGTGAGTAACATATTTTCTACTGCTGACTTGATATATTAATGTTTTCGAGTTTAGTTGTGAGGTTCTTTTGATTTTTGCATGAACTAAGATATTGTATTAGATGATTTTTTTTAGCATACTATATGAACTGAAGCATGTAGTTCTACAGGTCGATTTACGTTTCCTATTGAAAACTTTGTAGATCATCCATCAATTTTTTCTCACGTCCATGAAAAGCTAATACAGTCCACTTGCCAATGTAAGTAAAACTATTTAATGTGTGACAAGGTTGAGCATGGTGGACCATAGACCGGATCCAATCAAGAAACAGGACAGAATTTGATCGACCGGATTAGATCGAACATTTTTCGGTCCGGTCTTTGATCCACCCTTTTTCTCATATTCGGTCCTCGGTCCGGTCCGATTCTCGATCTAACACAAAACTGACCATTATACTTTGTTGGACCGGTCCCGTTCCTTAAAGGTGTTAGTTTATCTTTTACAGTTAAAGAAGTGGGCCCCGCTAATCATCACTAAAATCCTAACCCATCGGTGCTAAAGAACGGCTTCTATTCGTCTCTAAAAGGCTCGAATCTTGTAATGCCGGACCTGGACCGAACATTTAAAAAGGTTTTATGGATATTTTTAATATACGTATGACCGGATTCGAACTCGAGACTTCGGGATTGCACACATTACGTATGAAAGTCGATGTTAAAATAATTAATATATATAAACGTTATTATTATTTATTATTTGTCACGAAATAAATACTTAACGATAGTTAATATTTAACGAGGTTTGACTAACGGTCGTTAAATGTAAACTACGAGGACTAAAGATGAAATTAGTGGACAAGAAAATTCTAGAACCCCTCTTGGGTTACCATGGCCGGTCGTGGGTCTCCCAACCCAAGGAGGAGAGTTTTCTTGGTCACCAAGTTTTGAGAAACTATATATACAATCCCTTGTATTCATAATTCTCAAAACCTTGAATCACTAATAAACCTAATTGCTTTCTTCTCTCCCTCTCTCTTGTGTTTGGCCGATCGTCCACTCCCCTTCCCCAAGGGATTCGATTTTCCAACTCAAGAAATTAGTATTTGGTTTTATTTGTGATTCAAGAACCTAGCTTTTCACATCAAATCGCTATTAGTACGTGTGTACAAGAACGAAGGACAAACGCACTTGTGTTAGTGAATTTCTTGGTGGTCGAATTTTGGTGGGTCGAATATTGTGAAACCCTAAGTTAGGGTTTGGGGTTTTGTTACTTGTTCACATCATCGTTTGATTTTCTTGAATTGCTAAAAGGTACGCATATTCTTATTCGGTTAATTATTATTACATATATTATTCCTTATACTTCCGCTGCATGCTTTGATGATGTTTACTTGATTTTATAATTGTTATGATTATTAAAACCCAACACATTTCGATCCGGTGTTTTATGCCAAATTAGTTTTCGTTCCGGTACAGTTCTAAAACTATTTGCTTATAATATGACTATAGGTCATACTGAAAATAACCCAAGTGCAAGTGAATGACTTACATAACATCTAATGTTGAGCTTTTCCTTTACTTTTTAGAATATATATATATATATATATATATATATATATATACATATATATATATATATATATATATATATATATATATATATATATATATATGTATGTATGTATGTATGTATGTATGTATGTATGTATGTATGTATGTATGTATGTATATGTATGTATATATATATATATATATATATATATATATATATATATATATATATATATATATATATATATATATATATAGTATGGTTAATGTAAAAAGGGTTTATGGGTAAAAAGTATAAGAAGGAATGGTGACCATTGGATGTGTGATTAATGCCATGATGTGTGGTTAAGATGAATAAGGGTAATTTATAAATATTTTGAATAGTTTGGAGTTTAGTGTTGTTATTTTGAAGGTCATGAGGGCTCTTGTGTCTTTTCATCTCCAAACAAACATAATTAAAACCTTCATTAATGCTACTTTAGTATCGGTATCAAACATTTTTTTGACTCACAATACACGAGTTATACTGAAAAAGTTTTTTAATGCATATTTTAGAATGGGTTTACTCACATTGAAACCTTCATTAATGCCTATTTTAATGTCACAACTTCGTTTTAAAAATTATGAAACGTTTATTTCTTTTTTATATTTTATTTATTTATTTTTTACTTTTCCTCACTTATTTTATTAATATATATTTGAAACGTTTATTTTTGTTCCGAGTTAGTGACACACGATCTCCTCAAACTAATTTGACACGCTATCAATATTGACAAATTGTCAAATATCGACACATAAAAGAATTTTTAACTAATAATGTTGACACAAGTGACACAAAACTTCTTACTACCTCCGTCCCAAAATATAAGTCCATTTTTTACTTTTCAAAGTCTTTCTCTTCATATTTTGACCGTAATTATTTTTTTTTTCGTGTTATATAGTAATTGATGCAAAATATATAAATGGATTCGTGTTTCAAATGTATTTTCATTGATATACTTTTCATCAAGTATCACATAGCACAAAAAAAAATAATTACCGTCAAAGTTAGAAAAAAAGGACTTTGAAAAGTCAAATATGGACTTATATTTTGGGACGGAGGGAGTATTATTTACACAATATCAGTGTCGACACTATTGACACATAAATCAATTAGTTAACTAACAATCTTGACACACTTGAAACATAACTTCATATAATTGACACACAATTAATGTTGACATACTACGATATTATTGACACATAGGAGAATTTTTAATTAACAATGTTGACACACTTGTCACAATACTTCTTATTAGTGACACACTATCAATGAAAACACTATTGACACATATAAGAATTACTTAACTAACAATGTTGGCACACTTGAAACATAACTTCTTATAACTGACACACTTTCAATGTTGACACACTACGATATTATTGATACATAGAGGAATTTTTATTTAACAATGTTGACACACTTGACACAATACTTCTTATTATTGACACACTATCAATGAAAACACTACTGACACTTAGAAAAATTACTTTACTAACAATGTTGATACACTTGAAACATAACTTCTTATAACTGATACACTTTTAATGTTGACACACTACGATATTATTGGCACATAGAGAAATTTGTTTAACTAACAATGTTGACGTACTTGACACATAACTTATTTGTTCTCCAAATTAAACTATTGATATGAATATTACACTTAACTAAGGTTTAACTTAATTGATATCTCAACGAGATCTTGACACAATAAAAAGTTATTTAATTAACACTCTTTATTTAAACATTGAATACTTGGACAAGCATACCTTCGTACAAAAATAATGTAACTTTAGAATATACAAAGAGTTTAACAACAAAATAGTGTGACCCATGGAAATATTTTACACGACCATTTCAAACGACTACCATGTTACAAGAGAATTTTGAAGCTAGCAAATGTTTTGCCTTAGCACGTTTAAAAGAAAAAAATAATTATATAAATTTAAAAATAAATTTAAATGGGAGTTTATGGAGACTTAAATGACTAGTTAAAATGAGAGTTGTTAAATGTCTAAAACACCCATATTAATCACATGAAATATGTTACACTTTCTACCCTTTTTATCCTTTTTATCCTAAACCACTTTCTATTTGATCCAAACTCTCTAGGATAAAGATCAAATAAAAAGACAAATATCCGTAAAAAGATAAAAAGATTTTTTTTTCAAAAAAAGTTCTCGAAAAATTCCCAAAAAATTCCACAAGATCGGGTATGATGGTGCATGAAAAAGTTGTGAAAAACTTTTTTCTAAAAGTGGATATTTTTTCCAAAAAAAAATTATGAAAAAATACGTTTGCGCATTAAATCATTTTTTTGTGCATCAAAAATTGGTTTTTGCACCTAACTTCTTTTGACTTTTTTCATCAAAATAACATTGCGCATCTAACTAAAACAAGTTAAAAATTTTGTGCATCAAAATTTTTTTGCGCATCAAAATTCGTTTTTTGTGCATTAAAAAAAACGTATCAAAACTCAAAATTATAAAAAAAGTTTTCACAAAAGTTTTATGCACCAACATACCAGATCTTGTGAAATTCTTTTGGAATTTTTGGAGAAATTTAAAAAAAAAACAAATCTTTTTATTCTTTTTACTGATATTTGTCTTTTTATTTTAACTTTACCCTATATATATATATATATATATATATATATATATATATATATATATATATATATATATATATATATATATATATATATATAGGGGGTGTTTCTTGTGAGAAGTCTAATTTTGGTGAGAACGCGAGAAGAGATCCTACCCCTCCATCTAATCCTCTCATTTTTTGGATCTAATGGCTATAATAAATCCCAATATTTACACTAAAATTATACTAATGTTATGTATTATCATATTTTTATTTTCAAATATACTATATAAATAAAAAAACACACACATCACTTTTTAAAGTGTGAAACCAACAAAAACACTCTCAAATTACCACCGATGTTCATCCATTCACCAGAATCTTCACCATCACTGAGAAACCACCAGTCTTCACCCATTCACCACCATCTACAACCGTAATCATCACCGATCGCCACCGTCAACCTCAATCATTGCCAATCACCTCCGTCCATGACAGTAATCATCATCGATTACCCCAATCATCCATATGTAATAATCATCAATTCATCATCATCACTTATCACGATCATCATCATTAAAAAAATCTCACAGTTAACCATTAAAGAATGACTACTATCAAAGAATGTATTATACAAAGGTATTGAATAAGTCTGAATTAAGCTTTTGATTCATATATTTTTTAATTCAGTGATTATAGATAGTTTATTTCTTGTGTTTTATGTGTTTGATTTAGTTATTGGTTAAGTTGATAATTGGATGAAGAAAATGAAAGAAGAACATGTCTTTTGCTGATGGTTTGTCAATGTACTGTGTTTGATGAAATGCTAGTTGTTTTCACATATGAATATAAGGTATCAAATACCCACACATGTGAAGATATAAGGTATCGAATACCTTCACATGTAAATATATAAGGTATCGAATACCCTCACATGTGAAGATATAAGGTATGAATATCTTCACATGTGAAGATATAAGGTATCGAATACACTCACATGTGAAGATATAAGGTATCTTATATCTTCACATGTGAAGATATAAAGTATCGAATACACTCGCATGTGAAGATATAAGGTATCGAATATCTTCACATGTAAAGATATAAAGTATCGAATACACTCGCATGTGAAGATATAAGGTATCGAATACACTCACATGTGAAGATATAAGGTATCGAATACACTCACATGTGAAGATATAAGGTATCAAATATCTTCACATGTGAAGATATAAGGTATCGAATATCTTCACATGTGAAGATATAAGGTATTGAATACACTCACATGTGAAAAGTTTAGTAAGTATCTAATATTTTTCTTCGCACGTGGAAATATATGAGATCTTTTTCTTCGCATGTGAAAATATAGGATATCTTTTTCTTCGCACGTGAAAATATAGGAGATATATTTCTGCGCATGTGAAAAGTTTAGCAAGTATATGATATTTTTCTTCACGCGTGAAAAATCTCAAAAAATTGCAACAATCTCAAGATAACTAGTGGGCGCGTGAAAAAGCTTGCGATGGAGGGATTATAAGATTTCTAATCAAACACTGGTTGAATGAGAAGCTTTGTTTGTCAAATGATATTTTACATTAATATTTAGCCATTTATTTTGTTTTAATATTTTTTGTTTTGTAGATTGTGAAGGAGACATGGGGAAACAGTGGGAAAGTAAATGTACACATTGTATACGGGTGCCTTAGGAACAACCTTTTTTGGTTTTTAAAGCTTATCAGGTTACTCACGACAAGAAAGATCTTGATTTATGTCAAAAGATTCATAAAACTTGTGATCCTGCCTCTCTTGGCTCTAGGTTAGTTGTGTTTCAATTTGTGATTGATGCAGAATTTGACACCTTGTGATTATATGTATAAGGAATATAAATTTTGTGATTTGTTCTGTTTTGCTTTTATTGATTGTTTGTTGTTAATTTGTTAGTTTTTTAGCAGTTGTAAAACCCCAATCGTAAATTTTTTAGTATATTGGTGAGTATTTTTGGAGTAATAAGATAATATTGGTCAGTCTGCCTTTTCGAGCTTTAGATAAAGGGTTTCTAGTGTTTGGGTGTATTGAAATTGATTATAAGTTTCTTGGCTATTTTGGTGTCAAATTATTGGTTTTTGAGTAGCTATGATGAAATTGGTTCTCATTATATGCTTTTTAGGCGGTCGTTTTACGTGTAAATCTTTGGATAGTCAGAGTTTGTAACACCCTAAGCCTAGAATCCATAAATGTTTCAAGTATTTTGCAACTAATGAGCAGGCTAGTTCTGGTTATGTAGATGTGTTTGTGTTTTGGAGTTGTTGATGATGAGTGTCTAGTGTTTTGGTATAGTGAATTTGGTTTTGATTATGCAGGGGTTAAGTTATTGGTTTAGGAGCGGTTGTGATGGAACTGGTTCTGCTTATGTGATTGTTTTGGTGTCGATTAAGTGTAAAATTTTATATGGTAGAATTTGTCAGACACTTGAACAACTGATTATTTGATTATGGGATTGTGTTTGCGTTTTGGAGTTGTGCGTGATGAGTTTCTAGTGTTTAGGTATAGTACCATCGGTTTTAATTTTGTATGGGTTTAAAAAACAGTTTTGGAGTAGATCTGACAAATAATTTCTGGTTATTTGATCTTTAAGGTATCATTATTGAAGAACGGAAATACATTAAAACTGTATCTCTTTCAGCGTGTGTTGTTGCAGTTGTTATGTGAGGGGTTGCTTGGGATTGCCTATCTTAAAGAACTTATTTACCCTAAAATAAGCAGAGAGAAAGTTGAGCAGATGAACACTTAAATAAGCAATACCAGGCACCCCCTGTATCTGAATATGTCATATCACATAGATTACTTTTTAGACGAAATGCTGAACACCAGTAAGTATGATGACTGTAATCTAATTGGGATGCTATGGTCTAGGCTGGAAGGTTGTAAAACGTTGTTGGGTGGTACCATTCTCATCCTAGTTACGGATGCTGGTTGTCTGGAATTGACGTTTCTACTCAAATGCTGAACCAGCAGTATCAAGAGCCGTTTTGGCAGTGGTCATTGACCCAACAAGGACCGTTTCTGCTGGTAAAGTTGAGATTGGAGCATTTAGGACTTACCCGGAAGGATACAAGCCATCAGATGAGCCTGTGTCTGAGTACCAGACAATCCCTCTTAACAAGATAGAGGACTTTGGTTTCTATTGCAAACAGGTCAGTTATACTTATACCACTGGCATGGTTCATGACATTTTGATAGTCTATTATTGACTAGTTCCTTTTGTTGCGTTTTTTTGGTTGACAGTATTACTCGCTGGACATCAAGTACTTTAAGTCGTCTCTTGATTGTCACTTGTTGGATCTGCTTTGGAACAAGTATTGGGTGAATACTCTTTCTTCTTCACCTTTTCTTGGGAATGGTGACTATGTTGCAGGACAAATATCAGATCTTGGTACTTATATAATAGTTACCTTTTAGATTTATTTTTGTTTCAAACATGACTTTGTTAGGTTGCTTCAGGTTGTTAAGTTTAATATGGTTTTTCCTTTGTTGTCACACAGCTGAAAAGTTGGAGCAAGCTGAAGGTCAGCTGTCTCATACACGCTTTGGTCCTCTCATGGCACCCGCTCAAAGAAAGAAAGAGGTTAGTGGGTCACATATCTTGTGTTTTTTTTCCTTTTGACCCTTTTATAGTGTTCCTGTATTTGAGCTGCATGTCACTAAGATGTTCTTTTAGGAGAACCATATGTGTCGTACAGTACCCATATGACCATATCAGGAAGACAATTTCCTCTTGCATCTATTTGAACCATAACTTTGCTCAACCTTGTCAAGATTTAATGATTGGATACAAATACATACTTATACCACCTCAAGCATATTAATAGCACCTGTTTTTGTAATATTGCCATCCAAAGTACTTTAGTAAACTTCGAATGGACCAGTTTGACTCATCTTATGCCTACATTTAGTATTGACTAAGAGATGTTAAGGAAGCAACGGTGAAGAATTATAATCTGCAAATGATGAGATGGATATCATAAGTTTTTCATGAGTTTAGTGTTCTATAATGTGATTAAGCACAAACTTGCACATAAATTTAAGCAGTCTGTTAGCTTAGTGGATTGCAGTTTATTGGTTGGGATCTTGATGATATGTTTGTGTAGTACAAATTCTCATTTCTGAATCTTTCTTCCACATGTTATTGATATGCATTTAAAAGCGCTACTAAGTCTGTCTAGTTGCCAAGCAAAAAAATGTTGTTTCTGTATTTTGTGCTTCTAATGAATGACATCTATTCGTTATTTACAGGAAGAATAACCACTTGCTAAAATTACAAAATATAGTGCAAAGATCACTGTGGAGCAGGTTCATGATCTGATGTCACAGGTGGATTACTCTATTTCTTTTTCTAACTAACTTGTGCAGATTGTATGGCCTTATTATTGATGTCTTTGGCGATGTAGCTGTTGTCGCATCATCAGCTGCTTGGGTTGAGAAGTACAAGGAATATATTATAAACTGTATTACTGATTCAGTGTCATAAAAAATGTTGTCTGGAGACCATCTACCGAAATTTGAAAGAAGAAGGTCTGGCTTTGGCTCGTGTTGATCAGCAGCAACAACAAGACTTATCCACATCTACTAATCAAACGATCAAGGTAACACTTATTTAAAAATCAGTAACCTGCTGTTTTTGCAAAGGTATTTACTTAAATTGCAGTTTTCTTGGTTCATATCAGATTGTGGAGAATGGAATATCCTATATGATCTCATTGGATGGACAAAAGACAGGGTTCTATGTTGATCAGCGTGAAAACGGTCAATTTATTTCAACCATCTCGGATGGTCAAAGAGTACTTGACATGTGCTGCTACACTGGTGGCTTTGCACTAAACACTGCACGTGGTCATGCTTCAGATGTTACTGGTATAGTGGTATGGTATCTAACCCAGCTCTACTACTATAAAAATAACTTATTCTTTTAAAGACGTCTAATGAATGAATGGATGCTTTTTGACTCGAGATACTGTGACATGTGCATCAAAAAGATGCAACTACTTTTAAAAAGCTTTTATGTAGAATGTTGCATCTAGAAATGAAGTTCACAGATTACCAACTGGTTATTATTATTATTATTTGATAAAATTTATATGTTGAATTGTGAATTATTATGCATTTCAAGTTATTATCATTGTTTTAATTGTAAATATGTCACATGTGAATGTATAGATTACAAATTAGGTCTTGATTGTTATAGGTGACTTCATTAGTTTGCGCAAAGTAGAATATAACCTTAATTAAGTTTAGTAAGAGCATCTTCACGAGTGAAGATATAGGAAATATTTTTCTTCGCATGTGAAAACATAAGAGTTATTTTTCTGCGCGCGTGAAAATATAGGAGATATTTTTATTCGCGTGTGAAAATTTAAGGGATATTTTTCTGCGCGCGTGAAAATATAGGAGATATTTTTCTTCTCGTGTGAAAATATAGGAGATATTTTTCTGCGCGCGTGAAAATATAGGAGATATTTTTCTTACAGACATTAATAAAGGAAGACTGATTCATGGTTATTCGATCAAATTAGGTTTCGTTTCTTATTTAATAATTGGTAATACCCTTGTTTCATTCTACACCAAAAGTGGGAACTTAATGGATGCAATGAGGCTTTTAAATGAATTGGATACAAAAGACACCGTGTCTTTTAATTCTGTCATATCTGGTTGTGTGCAGATCGGTGATGCAGGAGTCGCGTTTAAGATGTTTTACAATATGAGGTCATTAGGTATCACACCTGATATCGAAACCATGATAGGCTTCTTTCCTGCATGTTCACATTTAGCAGCCTATGGAACATGTGGCCATGGCTATTCGATTTTACAGGGATTTACCGAATCTACCAAAGTTTGTAATGCTATTATTGACATGTACTCAAAGTGTGGGAATATAATAATGGCAAGATCAGTTTTTGATCAAATGCATACAAAGGATTTATGGAATGCTATGATTTTGGGTTATGGCATACATGGTCTAGGTTTAGAGGTAGTTTCATTATTTAAAGATATGCTAACAGTTGGTTTAAACCTGGATGATGTTACGTTTATCTGCCTATTACCCGCTTGTAGCCATTCAAGCTTGGTTGTAGAAGGGAAACACTGGTATGCTGCCATGACTGAAAATTTTCATATCAAACCCCGAACAGAACACTACTGGTGTATGGTTGATCTTTTGGGTCGGGCAGTGCTTCTGAGTGAGGCTCATGAGTTCATTCTTAAAATGCCAGTCAAGCCCATATGGCTAATTTTACATTATTTTTCATTTTTTAAAAAACATTTATATATATATGAGAATTTTGTGCATATGTTTTTATTATATAACTGACTGTGAATATCCTCTCGGCTAAAACTTTCAAGGAGCTTTTCTGATAATTGGATACGTTTATCATGGTTCAGGTGAGTATATTTCTGGCAACTTGAATGCATACAATTTGATACACACACTAGATGTTGATTAGCTAATGCTATCTAATCCACAAACCAATTAGACTGAATTTACTTCTGTTACAGGTTGAAGCAGCGGTAATAAAGTGGCGTTCAATAGGCTTGAAGGTAAACACAATATACGCTAAAAACTTGGTCTGTTTCTATTTCAAAGTTTTCATACATTTATAGTCAAGTCCTGTGATTATGGAGAGATGTTACGATTATAAACTGTTAATATTATCATCTTTTGTGCAAGAAAAAGGAAATGAAAAGAATAGTTAAATTGGATATGGACGAGGAGGACACCATATTCTCTCTTTTTTAGCATTGATCACATTAAGTTCATCAAACACACACATAGTTTGTGTACTTATCTAATAGAAACAGTTATTCAAATTCTGATCAATGCTTGTGCACATGCAGCGAAGATGTTGCTGTTCCTGTTGAGGTCGCTGCTCCAGCTCCCGCTCTTGGTGAGCCCATGGACATCATGACTGCATTGCAGCTTGTGTTGAGAAAGTCACTTGCTCATGGAGGTCTTGTTCGTGGACTTCATGGGGCTGCAAAGGTTATTGAGAAGCATGCTGCTCAACTTTGTGTTTTGGCCGAGGATTGTGACCAGCCTGACTACATTAAGTTGGTGAAAGCACTTTGTGCTGACCATAACGTGAGCTTGGTAACCGTCCCCAGTGCAAAGACTCTTGGTGAATGGGCTGGTGTAAGTCTCTTGCTACACAAATATTGTTAAGACATTTTTTCGAGTAATCACTTTTAGTGGTATACATGTTGACTTGTTTACATATAAATGTTTTGAGAGTCGGGTTGCATTTCTATCTTTAAAGGGTTAAAACAAGATTTAAAATGGAAACTGTCAAATGGGTTGAGTTACTGCTTGTGTCTTTGTAAATCATAGCTAATTTATCAAAAAATTTCAAAAAAATATGTGTTATTTTTTAGAAAACCGTTACTGGTCAGTGGTTTATTGAAAAATATATACATTGTGGTGTAGTTGTACGGTTTGTTGGTCTACCATTTCTGGTGGTTTAATTGGATTTTAAACATTGCAGTTGTGCTTGACTCAGAAGGCAAGGCAAGGAAGGTTGTTGGTTGCTCATGCCTTGTTGTGAAGGTATGATTAGTTTTCTATTTATATTTTATGAAAGTATAAAACCAATATATGATGATGTTTATTCTTTATATTAAAAACTTTGTAAATGTTGCAGGATTACGGTGAGGAATCTGAAGGACTTCACATCGTTCAGGAGTATGTCAAATATCACTAAATTAATTGCAGTGGTTTGGAATTACTTTTGTTGGGAGGTTTCTTAGAGAGTTATAGATGTTTGAGTGAAAATGCTTGTTAAAGCTCACTAGATTATAATTATTCAAGATGTTTTTGTACTTTTTTCTGTGTTGGTTTTTGCCTGAACATCGAACAAGTAAAATTATTCCTTCTGTTGAGTTACATTTTTGCGTATTGATATTTAACCATTATCAGAATTCCTTTTCGCTTAGTGACGAGGTTTGGTTTCAGTTTGATTGTTATAGGTGACTTCATTAGTTTGCGCAAAGTAGAATATAAAATTAATTAAGTTTAGTAAGAGCATCTTCACGAGTGAAGATATAGGAGATATTTTTCTTCGCATGTGAAAACATAAGAGTTATTTTTCTGCGTGTGTGAAAATATAGTAGATATTTTTATTCGCGTGTGAAAATTTAAGGGATATTTTTCTGCGCGCATGAAAATATAGGAGATATTTTTCTTCGCGTGTGAAAATATAGGAGATATTTTTTTGCGCGCGTGAAAATATAGGAGATATTTTTCTTACAGACGTTAATATTGGAAGACCGGAAACTTTGTTCTTTTATCCAATATATATAGTGCAGCAAAAAGATGGGATGATGCAGCTTGGACCCGAGTATTGCAAAGAGAAAAAGGCTTCAAGAAAATCCCGAGGTGCAGTTGGGTTGAAATAAATGGCATCGTCCACACGTTTGTTGGTGGAGACAAGTCACTTCCACAATGGCCATTAATAAACAAAAGGCTCGACCAACTGCTAGTAGCAATGAAAAAACTGGGATATGGTGGAGATTACAGTTTCGTCCTTCAGGATGTTGAAGAGGAGGAAATGGAACATATTCTTCTTTATCATAGTGAGAAATTAGCTGTTGCTTTGGGAGATCTTAGTTTAAGTCCAGGAAAGCCTATTCTTGTGACTAAAAACTTACGGGTATGTGTTGATTGCCATACAGCATTGAAGTACATAAGTACAATAACTAAGAGAGCAATAACGGTTAGGGATACAATCCGCTTTCATCATTTTAAGGATGGTATTTGTAACTGTGGAGATTTCTGGTAGGTTGGTGATTTTGATGAAAAATCCGGATCCATTGCTGTTTAAAGTGCTTTGGGTGAAAGGTGAGTTATTAAATCATTTTGTTTAGATGAATTTTGGTACCTGTATCGTGTTTATGTGACAATATAAAATAGAAGTATATATATAATCACCTTGATGAATAGACCTGCAAGAAGTTAACTTTATTGTACTAATATAAGCAATACTATGAAGTTATAAAACGAAGATGCATTTGCCATCCATGGTATTTGAATTTTATGAGTGTACTGTATGTTTATTCTGAAATATTTATGCGATTAGCATGGGTCTGTGTAAGTAAACTCAGATTTTATTCCATGTTTTGTAGGTTGCGGTTTGGCTGCTGCGCAGATTGCTAAAGGGAAGATACATGATTGAGGGATGAGATTGTGTTGCGACAAAGTATTGTTCAGCCATTTGACGCTTTTGATTGGCATGGTAATACTTGGATGTGGCAAACGGGCATGTTTTATTAAACGGGTCAAATTGATCAACTCAAAAAACTCACCTGATAGGGAATGGGTCAAACAGATTAAACAGGTCAGCATGTTAAAGTCACCCAAATTTGACCAGTTTCAACTTTCAACCGCCCGACCCACCCACTTGCCACCCCTTGTAATACCAAACCATCCAGAGGCGGAGATAAAGGTGTGACTACTAGTCAGTTGGATGAATTAGCCGCTGATACTTCTGCTGCCTTTGACTGCTAATCATCCTGATTATGCCTCTGTAAGTATTTGCTTTAATACTATTATTTGTTATTATAATTATATGTTTATACACGCTACTTATATAATTAACTGTTTTTATTTACTTTTTGGTTGTTTAATTGTATGTTTATATATATCATTGATACGCGTTACATGTACATGTGTTTTTAATAATTATATGTTATTTTTAATTGTATGTTTATACAGTCTAATTGCCTAATTGCATCGATATCTGTTTTATATGTAGTGTTTGGTTAATTATGTGTTTACGTACGTTATTGATACGCCACAAGTGTATTTATAATCACTATCTGGTTATGTAATTTTATGTTCGTGTTTGCTATTTGATATGCGTAACTGTTTGGTAAATAGTATAAGAGATGACATGGTGATTAGTAAGCTGAAGAAATGAAAAGTGAGATAGCGAAATTGGACATTTGGGTGAATAAACCAAAACTGAGATAGTGGACTGAAAATTTGATTTAACTGGGTGGAAAATAGCACTGGTTAACTGAAATAACAAAACCGACAAATTACTATAGATGATTGATGGGACTGAAAGTAAATCTTGCTTAGTGAACACGTTGCAAAATAAAATAGTCTAGTTTGGTCATTATACGTTTTTGATAAAAATAGGGTTAATGGTCTAAAAAATATACAAACTTTCCACATTTTACTATTGTGACAATAAAGTTTTAATTTTCCTATTAAAACAAAAAACTTTCTTAATGACTCTTATTGTAACCAAAAAACTTTCTTAATAACTCTTATTGTAACCAAAACTGACACGTGGCAACATTAATTAACCCTTAAGAAAGTATTTTGGTTACAATAAGAGTTATTAAGAAAGTTTTTTGTTTTAATAGTAAAAAGTGGCAAGTTTGTATATTTTTTGAACCATTAACCCATTAATTAACCCTTAACCCAAAAAAAACATTTATACTCGTTTCATAATTCATATAGCATTAAAAACACAGATTATCATATTCATATAGCATTAAAAACTCAAATTTATAAAAAGACTCGAAAAATTAGATGCAAAAAAGCAAATTAAAAATCAGATTTATAAAAACTATAAAATAGAATCAGATTTATAAAAAATTCGGAATTATTAGAAACAAATCTCAAAAATCGAATCTATTAAAGTTAAAAATCAAATATCAAATCTAATAAATAACACTAAAAATCGGATTTTTCATATATTAAAAAAAAAAAAAAAATCTTATGATTAAAGATTTAAAAAGGAAACTCATATTTATATGGAAAACGACCCAAAACCTCATATTATATAACTCAAAACGGCAGCAATAGCAGCGGCGGCAACAGCTGGTCGGCAAAAGCAGCGGCGGCGGAAGCATCAGCAATAACGACAACAGTGGATTCGGGCAAGATCTGAAAAAAATATTATATAAATTCAAATATGACCAAAAAAGATAAATAGTTAAAAAATAAAATAAAACTGGAAACATGTTGTGATGTCGGGTGCTTCGGTGGTGGTGGTCTTATTCGAGGGGTTTCAGGAAGTTGTAGATCTCGGTGGTGTTGGTGGTACGGCTCTCGATGGTGGAGAGGTATTTTCGGTGATAGTTTGGTTTCGGTAGTAAGGATCTATGGAAGTGAGGTCGGGCGGTGGACGGTCCGACGGTTGAGGTGTTCTGGTGGTGTACGGTTCAGGCGGTGAAAGGGGTCCAGCGTTTGAGGGTGTTGGAAAATTAAGAAAGTTTTCTGTTTTAATAGGAAAATTAAAAGTTTATTGTCACAATAGTAAAAGGTAGCAAGTTTGTATATTTTTTTGACCATTAACCCTTAATTAATGTTGCCACGTGTCAGTTTTGGTTACAATAAGAGTCATTAAGAAAGTTTTTTGGTTACAATAAAAGTCATTAAGAAAGTTTTTTGTTTTAATAGGAAAATTAAAAGTTTATTGTCACAATAGTAAAATGTGGCAAGTTTGTATATTTTTTGGACCATTAACCCATAAAAATATCAGCAGTCAACTGAAATGACTGAGTCGACATTTGACTATAAACTGGTTAACCGAACCAAAAAATAACTGTGAAGTGAACACATTATATTCTTAAAACAACTTACGCGGATTATTTAGTGATAAGCAATGTATAATTAAGGGGTTGGAACATTACTGAGGATGATTATAGAATCAGGCTAGAAACCTAGTAATGTTGCTCTGATATTAGCACATTTGTTGGTTTTGATGATTTGGTAATTGTGAAGCTGTATGGTGTTGAGTGAGTTTGTTTTGATAGATTGTTTTGTAGTTGAATTGAATTTATAGGTGACAGAATTTATAGGTTACACAATTGAAATTCTTATGCTCTTTTTACAGTTGGCTGCAAAGATTGCGGTTTCAAATCTGCATAAGAACACTAAGAAGTCATTCTCTGAAACGTAAGTCAGTATAGTCAGTTAAAATTTTTAAACTATTGTATACCAAAATTTGATACACTATTTTGAGTTGTAACTTAAAGTTAACTTCCGTTTTTATTGCAGAATAAAAGACATGTACAACCATGTCAGTGAGAGATCTGGGCAGAAGGCTTCTCTGATTGCAGATGATGTTTATGAAATTATTATGAAGGTGATATATGTTTGTAAACAGACTAAGATATTTGAGAAATTGTTGGTTTGTTGTAGTTGATGAATGATATATATAAACATACAATTAAACAACCAAATAGAGGCGGAGATAAAGGGGGGTCCGAGAGGTCATGTGACCCCCCGGCGAAAAAAATTATAGTGTAAATTTTCAAAATTTTCCGGTTATTTTTGTAATTTGCCCCCCAACGAACCAATTTTTAGTATAGTCTCTAAAAATTATCATATTTTGCCCCTTCGACAAAAACTTTCTGGCTCCGCCCCTGCTGCCATCAGTTGGGTTACTAGTGAGACAAGCATATCTTTTGAGCTATTGAGGTACACTACAACTGGTTTAGTTCACATATAGTTGAAACTCATCTGTGCTGCTGACCATTTCCCACTGCATGGCTGCATGCCCATGTTTTGGTATGATCATAGAGGCATATATATCATCTAACATGAGTACATAACCATATAAACTTGTTAATTTGAACTATTTTCCTCCAGTCTTTATGAAAATGTGCAGTTTTACCAACAACTCGAATGGGCATCTGAGTTTGATTCACAATTTATGCTCTTAGAAATATTTGACGTATGAGAACGAGGAAAAAATGGACTTTTTTCACGGATGCCTTGTTAGCATTTCTAACGCGTTTCAAATGTTTTACTCATCTTTGTTATGTATTATTAGTTAAAAATCTATATTTCCAAAATGTCATTTTTGCCTAGTTCATACCATGTTTTCAAATTTCTAAGATAACAGCTATGTTTTTAAGCTAATTGAGCTAGCTTTTTAAGATTAAATATAAAGCACAACATCTAATGCATCATGTAAGCTCACTTTTTAATTACATAAGTCTAACAACCATAAATAATCACTCTCGTGATTCTGTTTAAGTCTTACTTTCCAAGGATAAACTTCATCATGCGCATTATCTTTTTGGGTCCCTTGGGTGTCAAACACATGTAAAGTAATTTTCACATATGAAAAAGTTGCTCACGCCTCTTAAAAAGCTACGAGACTTATATTTTCATATGTGACCAAGTTATTAACGTATCTTAATAAGCTATGAGACATATAGTTTCGCATGTGACCAAATTACGAGACATATTTTCACACTCGAAAATATATTTTCAAGTTACTCATATTAATAAGCTACGAGATGAAAACATATATTTTCACATGTGACAAAGTTGTTCACGAATCTTAAAAAGCTACAAGACATATATATATTCACATCTGACCAAGTTACGGGACAATATTTTCACATGTAACTAAGTTTTTTACGCATCTTAAAAAGCTACAACATAAATATTTTCACATGTGACCAAGTTGTGAAGATATTCTTAAAAAACTTCAATCCTTATAATAATTTTCACATGTGAAGATATTCTTACAAAAATTAAATAATCATCTAATAATCATCTAAAAATATGCCAATAAGATCAAAAATTCAATCCTTGCTCATAATTTTCACATGTGAAAATATTCTTACAAAACTTAAATTATCGTCTATTAAACATCATCTCTTATTTTTGCATTTCTAGTATGAAAAATATGTTAGTATAATCAAAGATTCAATCCTTGCTCATAGTTTTCACATATGAAAATATTCTTATAAAAATTAAATAATCGTCTATTAAACATTAATATCTCCTATATTTGCCCTTCTAGTATGAAAAATATGCTAGTAAAATCAAAGCTTCAATCATTACTCATAATTTTCACATGTGAAAATATTCTTACAAAACTTAAATAACCATCTATTAAATATTAAATAGTCTTACAAAACTTAAATAATCGTATATTAAACATCAATATATCCCATTTTGGCACTTCCAGTATAAAAAATATGCTAGTAAGACAAATAACTCAATCCTTGTTCATAATTTTCACATGTGAAGATATACTTACAAAACTTAAATAATCGTCTATTCAACATCAATATCTCCTATTTTTGCACTTTTAGTATAGAAAATATGCCAGTAAGATTAAAACTTCAATCCTTGCTCATAATTTTCACATGTGAAGATATTTTTACAAAACTTAAATATCGTTTATTAAACATCAATATCTCTTATTTTTGCACTTTTAGCTGAGGTTGAAGCTACGTTATCGGTCACCTATAAAATGGGAGTCTTAGTGAAAAGTGTAGACACTCTTCATTTGGTTTCTTTCAACATGTATTAAGTAATTAATGGCTAGGATTTATCCTTATTTTCATTATGACATTTGATCACATTGTAATAATTGTGTTTTTGATGAAATCGTGATGTAGAACTTGTAACTTTTTAAAGTGTTTCACAAACCAAACAGTTCTTTCATTGCAATGTATGATGATTCTGTTATGAGTATACATGGTTTTGTAACTTAGTTTTCTTATTACCAAAGGAAGGCGGCAGTGAAGTATCAACGGTTCATTGGTTTCGAAAAGGATAACAATGTGTCTAGGCTGTCTACAAAAATTTCTTAACGACTTCATTAGTAAATATTATTTAAGTGCTTGTAATAAATCAGGTGGTATTGATTGCCAAAGTAGTGAGACTACAAAACCAAATCAGTAGAAAATTTAGTCCATGAAACGTATATATGAGATTACTAAAATACCTGCATTTAGTCCATGAAATGTATATTTAGGGGTTTTTCATTCATAGGTCTGGTTAGGCATGGGAAAAACGAGATACTAGTCGCAACTTTCCTTTATTGTAGATTGCGAGTTACATCAATCTGCACCACACCAACATAGGAAAAGATGTTTCACAATCATATGGTTAATGGAATGTGACAATTCTAACAACCAAAAGTAAACACCGAGTCCTTATCAATGAGAACTACTATGTATTGTTGCGAGCATCCACATTGAAAACTTCTTCTCTTACAACCATCAAGCAACCTTTTTAAACTTTAATGCACAATCACAGCATAACATAACTAAAGCATGCTAAGTCATATTATAGGTATGAAATAAACACATAACACAGTCATATTCCAAGAGCCAAATAAGCAAATATACACAATATTCACAGCATCAGTAGATTATTTCACTTTGCATAAAATAAAAGTGCAGACTACACAGCAAATGCACGAAACATTAACAATCCATGCTGCCAAAGGTCTTCTCACTGTTGTAGCACATGTACAAGAAACCATCTTCGTCTTTGAATGATTCATAAACAGACTATATCAAGCTAGCTGCAAAACCGTTCGTTAAAATCATTAGCAAGTCAGTCGCTAACTATTAAAATCCAATTACTTATGGACAACAAAAGTGAACACCGTACATGTCTGAGGTAACGTGTTCTGCACAGATATGAAGAGAGCCTTTTCAGGAGCCGAATGAAGCCTGCCGCCAAGTATGTGAATAAATTGCCTAATCGACATGTCTCAGGGTACCAAATATCTGTTGCCAATGTGAATGCAAACATTATATTATTACTGAAATGAAAAGCCATGAAAAGTAAATATAGTGACGAGATTTAAGTTTAGAACATACTTTTTCTTCTCCATTTCAGGAAGATCGGTTTTAGTACTACCACCTGCCTAAAGAAACATCATTAGATGGTACTGTAATAATTATCAAATAATTTTAACTACAACGACAAACTAATTAATGTATACGAAGCTACCAGTGACACCAAGGAGTTCAAAACAATACACCTGTTTTAGATGTAACTAAAATGTTCTCTAAAAGCTTATTTATAGTGATTATTAGCTTCTACATTTTGATACAGCTAATAAAACAAACAAGTCGTTTCAAAAAGCCATCCCGAACACCGTGTCTAGGGTATTTCCATAAGTTACCTAAAATAAAGATTCTTTATTTTCTTTAAATTATTATAATTAATTTGATACGGCAATCCAACATTGTGCTTTAACACCAAATAAGTTAAGAAGTTTTTTAAATAATTCTGTAAGCTATTTTAATAAGCTTTCCTAAACACCCCTTATATGACACGAAACAATAAAAAATAAATAATCAACTTCATCAAAACAAGCTACATTCACGTTATAATAACTAGATAACCAGGGGGTGTTTGGATTAGTTTTCTAAACAGATATCTCAAGAACATCAGTAAGACAGAGCTCATAGAAGATTACTAGTTTTGTTTCATGCGTTCTATGCAGAAAAAGATATACCTGTAATGCTATACTATAACCTCCACCGTTATCTTGCTCAAAATAAAGTAGCTACAATGTAACATTTGATTAACTATCTAATAAACTAAAAGATAAAAATATCAACAGAGTATAATGCTCTGAAAGTTTAAAGTACCTTAAATTTGCTTTGTGCAGCTGAAGTAACTCTTACAACAATCACTGATTGAGCTTGTTCATCGCTTATCGTAACACCAAAAAAATGAGCACATTGTTTCTCTACCTGCAGTTTAACTAAGTTAATGCACTAATATCGCCAAAAGCAAATTATAATCTTGGAACAGAAAAACACACACCTTTCCACTAACTGATGATCCTATTAGAAGGGGTCGGACTGTGATAGTTCCATTTAAGGCTTCTTCAAGAACGTTGGCTGAAATGGTTGTCTTAATAGGAACTCCAAGCTTACTTAAAAGAAGAAAGAAGATATAGAATAGAATGAGTACTTGAGCCAAAGTAGATTCGAACTACGTACTTCTTTTATATAAAAGTACCTGAATAATGCTACAAACATTGTATTCACGGTTTCGTTGTTGGATAAATCAATTTCCATGTCTACAAGGACTCTTCCTTTTCCAGCTACATGCATGAATAAAAGTAGCATTAAAGTGACAACTCATCAATTAAAGTTAATAGACTAGATTATAGAACCTGTAACAAAAATCATTGCACGTTTTGGTCCATTGAGTGACCACTCGCCTAAAAATAGAATGGCATATGTACATGAAAATAATACAAAAAAGTGAAATTCATCTTACTTGCTCAACCTCTGGGTTGGTGCACTTAACGTTGCTAACTTTGCTCCACAATTAAGAACAAAAGATACAGAAAGATTCACTAACGGGATGTTTGGAACTGCTTACTTTAACTGATTATATTATCAGCTTGGTACCTATTGACTTTTTAAGTGCTTGTTTGCTCAAAAATAAGCAAATACGCAGTTTGATCCAAACACTCAAAAATGTCCATCTGCTTTGAGCATATGCAAGCAAGCACCTAAATAAGCAATGCCAATCACCTCTAAAAGGGTATAGCCATAACTTACAGCGAGATTTCTAGGATTGTCATATGGAATGATTAACAAACTCATGTCAATAAACAAATTCCAAAAGCTTTTCCTATAACAATGATTAGTAATGAATGAATGATACACTATATCAGTGGCATTAAGCAGGATAAAAGAGTTATACTCCGGCAGAGAACTTATTATGCAAGCTCCAGTTCAACCTTGAAGTTACCTTGTTGTTGGCTGCATAATCAAAAACCTTAATGCAATGTACACATCAACACTAATTCACTATAATCGAAAAGATGATGCTTAACATATATGGAAAAAAGTAAGTGAACAACAATTGCACTTGAAGAGTTAACATCAACATATGTTATCTCATTTTGATAATCTATAGTTCACAATTTAAATTCACCACTTTCGAGAGACTTTATGTGTTCTACTTCATGGTTAAAAGCCTTGTTTTAGTATAACATTTATACTGAGTCCAGATTTATCCGTTTTATATAGTCATTTCTTTCACCAATATCTTGTCTTTAAACGGCATGAGGATAAATATATATTGCAGTAATCTTTTTAATTTGCAAGGATCGGGAAACATTTATTGTATCAAGTTGCATGCAACTTAAAACTAAACAATGATGCTAAATTATCTTATGCTAGATCAAGAAAAAATAGCGCACTATGGCGGGGATAATTTAATTATAAAAAGCAAACAAAAAAGCAGACCTCAGTGAAAGCAAGATTGACAAGCTAAGAAAGAAATTGTCCACTGGTTATCATTAGCACGTTGGTGCTTACAAGACCTCCATGTATTTCTGATGGGGCTGCTTCTGCAATATACATCGGAGCAGTAACCGATGCTACACCGACACCAAGCCCAACCAAGAGGCGACCAAATATAATAACATAAGGATTCCATGCAGCAGCCATGACAAATGATCCCAATGCAAAAATCACATCAGCAAGAAGAGTAGCCTTCTTACGCCCGTATGCATCATTTATCACCCCACCAGCAGCAGCCCCTATCATCGCACCAACTAAAGCCATGCTGACAATTGTTTCCTGTTCATATATAAAGAGCTAAGACTGGTCAGATTATACATTATCATACAGCTCGAAGGTAATGATTGTTTAGCTTGTAACGAAACTTGTACCTGTAGGAAACTACTTTTACCAACTAACTCGAATTCATCACGGATGTATAGAAGAGCTCCGGATATCACTCCTGAAGCAAAAAAGTACGTAAGTTATAGGTAAATAAACATGTGATGAATACCAAGATGAAACAAAATAGACGGCCTAAAAGTATAGTTGAAGAAAGTAAATGAAGATAGGGTCAGAGTATGGAATCAAAACCATCCAGACAACTGCAGACTGGTGAGTTGTTAATGTTACATATTCTATAGCTGTAGGCAAATATGGAGTCCAACCATGGGAGGGATCGACCCAATTCAATCGCACAACTGTGCCAACGAAATGAAGTATTAATAAGGTCATATTTAAGTTTTATACAGTTAGGGCCAACATGTAATCAAGCTTGTTGTGGCTCTCATCCAACAACACATACACCTGTTCATTCTCCTCATAAGGGCTTCACCTTCAAACATTCTACGTGGGTCCTTCTCCTCAAGAGTGAGAAGCATTCTTAAAAGTTCTTCCATCTGAAATACATTTTGACAATAAAATATTAAATCACGGTCCAAATAAGTGTTGAAAGTTAAAAACACCACATAATCTCTAATCAAAGTACCACTAGTCCAATTCGGATCAAAACTAAGCTAAGCATTAGAGACAAGGGAGTGAAATGAGTTACAGTTGCTGTAAATTGAGACGTGCACCATGGTTGTTCAACATTACTGCAGTGGTATCCTGTAGCTCTCCCTCGACTGTAAAAACAAAAGTTATGGTTCAATACAGTTACAGAAAATAATCTGAACAAGATAGTAAACTCACTAATATAAAAACGGTGTTTGTTATATCCTCATAAATAGGCTATAAATCTTACAACACAAACTGCTAATTAGAAAAAGCTGTAAGAATTTACTTATTGGCCCTGCTGCTTAACTGCTTATTTTAAAGTGCTTATTCATCTTAAACTTAAAACTACTTAAACACCCTCATATGTAACATATAAAACTTACAAGGTAAACTGCTAAATCAAAAAGGGTGTTTGATATTGCTTATTTTCCTTGCTTAACTTCTTATTTCGAAGTCCTTATTCAACTAAAAACATATCTAACATGTTAAACATTCAAATGCAAATCACCTCCCTCATTCTTTCTTAACAAAATAAGCAAATCTCAAAACTAAATCACCTTATTAAAAGTGCTTATTTACAAACAAAAGAAAAGCAACGAATATAATAAGCAATCCTAAACACCATCATAGCATTTTAGATAATTTAACAAGAAACAACAAAGGACTAAATTTAGCCATAAAACTGCCATTGAAAAGCCCGCCGGACACTTGGCCACTTGGGGACTACATTATAAGAACACAATGATCAAAGTGATCTTATGCACCAAGAATAAACTTTAGTCCACTTTCAACCCGTTTGATCAGATTTTTTTTAACAACTTTTACCCGTTTAACCCGCTTGAGATATAAGATAACCCGAATTGACCCTTTCATGAGTTACCCGAAATGCCCATGGGTTTCCATTGGTATCCATTCCGTATAAACCTTTTGAAGGATCGAAACTCTTCCAAGAAATAAAATCTCTCTTTTCTAGTCACGAAACTTTAAGTGTTCTAAATTTCTTCACATGTGAAGGGTGTTCGATATCCTTTCTTCACATGTGAAGATTCGATACAATTTACTATCCTAGTCAGCGAATAAAGTTCACAAAGTTCACAGCTTTCACAATATTGGTGTAGGACTTTAATCGAACAGTTGGTATACATTTGAAAAGAAGCATAATATTTCATTAATGATTGAATAACTTGCTCACACGTGAAAATTAAATATAGTTCTCACTTTCAATAAACCAAAAAATAGCAAAAAAAATAAAAGTAGACCTTTTTTGACCTCATAATCTCTAAATTGCAAAAGTTGACTACATCTTAAACTGGAGCCGATGAACAAGTCTAAGGAATGATTGAGCATTGACAAACCACCATCAAAGACGACTATATTCACATGTGAAGAAAAGCTATACATTTTATCAAACACCTAATGTGCATTGATAGACCACCATCAAAGACACATTCATCTAGAATCTATGTCTTCATTTTCATTATCAGTTTCTATAGAATCAACTAAATTATTCATTAACATAACTAATTACAAAATATGTATATATAACAGAATTTTTATTTATCTATAATCATAAAATTAAAAAAAAATATGAATCAAAAACTAAATTCATACTTACTCAATACCTCAATTTGAAATAGTCTCGATTTAACTCGATTCGAAGAATATATAGTTATAACGGTTAATTATGGTGTCGGACGGTGATAAGTGATGATGATGATTATTATTATCGGTGGAGTATGGTGTGATTGGTGATGATTACGGTGGTGGATGGTGGTGATCGACGATGATTGCGGTGGAGAGTGGTGATCTGCGATGGTTGCGGTGGAAGTTGGTGTTGATGAACCTGGAGAGAGTATATTTGTTTTCACACTTCAAAATGTGAAGAGTGTGTGTTTTTATCTTTTATACCGACCTACAAAATTAACTGTATCAGCAGTGTAAATATTGGGATTGATCTTAGCTGTTGGATTGATATTAGAAGGGGATTAGATGGAAGGCTAGGATTACTTCTCGCGTTCTCACAAAAAATAGACTTCTCATTTGAACGCTTGTCTATATATATATATATATATATATATATATATATATATATATATATATATATATATGTATATATATAGTTTGGATCAAATAAAAAATATATTTGAGTAAAAAGGATAAAAAGGGTTAAAAGTGTAAAATATGTTACTATAATAGGGATAATTCCATATTTACCCAATCTAAACATGAAAATGTCATATATACCCAAAATGCAACTTTTGAATGCATGATGTACAATGCATTTAAAGCATGTTTTGGATAAATATGGCATTATCATGTTTAAGTTGGGTAAATATGGAATTGCCCCTAAATAATAAGGGTATTTTAATCATTTTACCACTCCTCTTTTATGTACTCATTTAAGCCTCTTTAAAATCTCATTTAAGTTTTTATTGTGCTAAATGCAACGTTTTTTTTTTCTCTCTTTTTGGTTACTGTTTCGTGATGTTTTATTATCAAATAAATAATAATTTTTTTTGTCAATTAACTTTGTGTCATATTAACGTTTGTGTCAATATTTTATTATGAAAATGTCAAAATTTATGCATCAATTGTTTTTTTTACAAGTTTTGTCAAAGCCTTCAAATGTTAGGTTCCCAACAATTAGTTTTGTGTGTCAAATACTAAATGTTTTTATTTAAAATGTAGCAAGAAAATTAGTGTGTCACTAAAATTGTATTAAGAAAATTAGTGTGTCACTACATATGTATTAAAAAGATTATTGTGATAATCATAATCATAGTGTGTCACTAAAATGCTATAAAATTTTTAGTGTGTCACTAAAATTTTAGTGTCTTACTATATAAGTATCAAGAAATTTAATGTGACACTACAAGTGTGTCAAAAATATTTGTTGTGTCACTACAAGAAATTTAGTGTGTCACCATAAATTTAATAAAAATGTGTCACTCTATTAAAACGATGTGCCAAATATTTGTAAGTACGTCTATAAAGTGTGTCAATTTTATGTATTAAATGTGTCAATTTTAATAATTGAAATTATTTTTAGAATAATTAAAAAACTTACGCTTGGTATCATGAATATAAAAAAAATGTGTTAATTATGTATTAAATGGTAATTAATGAATTAAGTTGAATGACTTTAGTACCCTTATGCATACATATAGTGGTACAACTAGTCCCTTTTTTTAGTTAACTATTTACATTTTATACCTAAATTAATCTCATACACAAGTTTAACATTAAATGATACAATCCAATGGTTCATATTTCTTCTTATACTTTTTATCCCAAGTTACTTTTTACACTAACCACACTCTATATATATATATATATATATATATATATATATATATATATATATATATATATATATATATGATAAAGATCAAATAAAAAGACAAATATCCGTAAAAAGATAAAAAGATTTTTTTTTCAAAAAGAAGTTCTCGAAAAATTCCCAAAATATTTCCAAGATCGGGTACGATGGTGCATGAAAAAGTTGTGAAAAACTTTTTTCTAAAAGTGGATACTTTTTCAGAAAATAAATTATGAAAAAATACGTTTGCGCATTAAATCGTTTTTTTGTGCATCAAAAATTGGTTTTTGCACCCAACTTCTTTTGACTTTTTTCATCAAAATAACATTGCGTATCTAACTAAAACAAGTTGAAAATTTTGTGCGTCAAAATTTTTTTTTCGCATCAAAATTCATTTTTTGTGCATTAAAAAAAACGTATCAAAACTCAAAATTATAAAAAATGTTTTCACAAAAGTTTTATGCACCAACATACCCAATCTTGTGGAATTTTTTTTGAATTTTTGGAGAATTTAAAAAAAAAAAATAAATCTTTTTATTCTTTTTACTGATATTTGTCTTTTTATTTTAATTTTACCTTATGCGATATGCGTATCTAGTGAGTTTTGACCTAAATTCTCTGGTTGTCACCAAAGTTAGTTCCGAGATAAAGATTCTTTTTAAAACGTTTGAGCTCGAATATTGAAAAGAGATTCTTTTTAAAAGTTTGGGGATTCGCTGTGGGCGCAATAGGTGGGGCAGCTTTTCATTTCCTTAAAGGACTCTACAGCTCCCACATGGTGCACGTTTCATAGGTGGAGCACAAGCTGTCCGCATGAACACGCCACATGTAGCTGGGACTTTGGCAACATGGTGCGGATTATTTTCCACCTTTGATTGTGCTTTTGCATACGTGCGTCAAAAAGAAGATCGATGGAACTCAATACTTGCTGGTGCAACTACTAATGGCTTGTTTTCGATGAGGCAAGGGTTGCCCATGGGTGAAGCGGCTTTAGTTGGTGCTATTATTGTGGCTTTTATTGATGGGGTTCGTAGGGCTGCGATTAGTGCAAAACAACAACAACAACAGATGATTACTCCGGTTATGATTAGAGAGGCACCCATGCCGCCTCAGATGTGAGACGCGACGCCGTCTTCGTTTGGTTGTTTCATTAGAAAGAAGAAAGAGGATCATATGTGAAAGATACAGTTTTGGAGAGTTTTGAAGCGCCTATGCCACCAACTTTTGATTTTGAATGAATGTGAATTTGATTAGTGAGTAACATATTTTTTAAGGCTGACTAGATAATAATATGGTTTTCGAGTTTGGTTGTGAGGTTCTTTTGATTTTTGCAAGAATTAAGATATTGTATTAGATTATTTTTTTTAGTATACCGAGTTTCAATTATATGTGAACTTCAAGCATGTAGTTCTACTGGTCGATTTACGTTTCCTACTGAAAACTTTGTTAATCATCCATCAATTTTCTCAGGTCCATGCAAAGCTAATACAGTCCACTTGCCAATGTAAGTAAAACTATTTAATGTGTGATAGGGTTGAGCATGATAGACGGTAGACCAGACCGAATCGAGAAATCGGACGGAATTGGATCGATCGGATTAGAATGAATATTTTTTGGTCCAGTCCTCGGTCCACCCTTTTTTTATATTCAGTTTTCGGTCTGGGCCGGTCCGTCCGGTTCGATCTTACACAAAACTAACTATTAAACTTTATTGGACCGGTCCAGTTAATTAGCTAAATGTGTTATTTTATCTTTTACTGCCAAAAGAAGTGGGTCCCACTAATCGTCGCTAAAAGCCTAACCCGTCGGTGCTAAAAGACTGATGGTGTTTTAGCGAGGACGCGTTGTCATGAAAGCTTTTAGAGACAGCTTCTCGTCATCTCTAAAAGGCTCGAATCTTGTAATACCGGACCTGAACCGAACATTTTGATATGGTGTTTTACGCCAAATTAATTTTCGTTCTGGTACCGTTTTTGAACTATTTGCTTATAATATGACTATAGGTTATATATACTCAAAATAACCCAAGTGTAAGTGAATGACTTACATAACATATACATCTTTTCTTTTACTTTTTAAAATATATTTGTTTTCAAATATATTTTTTTTCAAATATAATCAATCGTTTAGTTGCTTATCTGGTAGGCGTTGGCGTTTCATGCTTGTAAGGGCTTATAAGCTCTTAGGAGTAATTACATCCGATGACAGTCCCAGAAATCATATAGTATCTACTAAGTGAACGTACAATGGATTACACTTGATGATTAAAACCTATTGAAGTCGTATATTAGACACTTCTAAAAGCTTGAGATAGCCTGAAATAAGACAAAGAAGCACACTACGTAAGTCGGAGCACATACTTGTGAATCGGCTTAGATGTGAGAATAAGTCATTGATCAAAATATAAATGAGAGAGAGAGAGAGAGAGAGAGAGAGAGAGAGAGAGAGAGAGAGAGAGAGACATACCCGAAATGTGCAAATGGGATGGGTATTTATAAGCATGATCTAGGAAAGACCTAGATCCTGCCACGTGTCTCAGTCAGATTGGTTGTAGTGAAGAACATTCTCTCTAGCCAATAGTAAAGCTTTGGTTACCCAAGTATAGAGAAGATTTTCAGAATGTTTGTGGCATATTTTACCTCGAGTGTTGGGATGAATACGTCAACATATAAATGTTGCTTTCAATTCGCAACTCCACATCTTGATAATAAATGATCTGATGCCTTAATGTAAAGACAGCGAAAATAGTT
The DNA here is from genome assembly GCA_910596185.1 of Chrysanthemum makinoi. Classification (NCBI taxonomy): domain Eukaryota; kingdom Viridiplantae; phylum Streptophyta; class Magnoliopsida; order Asterales; family Asteraceae; genus Chrysanthemum; species Chrysanthemum makinoi. The sequence continues at coordinate 324,396,239 of OU343221.1, forward strand.
ATACGTTTACAGTAAGGTGTATGTGCAACATAACGATATGATAATAATGGTAAATGAATATAAGTTTTTGGAAGAAAAAAAGACTAAATTCATTATTTAATAGCAACTCAATTTAGATGATTAAAAGCCAAGATCAAAAAGCCAAGATAAGTGATAAAATGAACATAGCTAAAGAAATATGGGAAAAAAAAGGATTTGGTGATAAAATCTGCACCAAATGTCTTGTTCCCCATCTTTTTTTAGGTAAGTGCATTTTATCTTTTTCATCATCTATATGTGAAATGCTATAGAAAAACAAAGTCTTCTCACCATCGCCAAATCCTCTTTTGTTTCTCACATTTCTTTAAGTAAGCGCGTTGTATCAAGATCTATATATATATAATTGGAAACCCCGGTAGTCAAGAATTCCACCGCCAATATCAAAAAAGTCTTTCATGTCATTGTAGATGAACGATAGATCCTGTTTTGGACTTTTTTAAGCGATTCGTATAACATGAGCTCGTTTGGCCCGTGCCCGTTCGAGCTCTAGCCTGTTTGGCCCAATGCCTGTTCGGGCTTGAATATTCGTATAATGTGCTTATTATTTGTATTAGTGACATTTAATACAAAAATTGTGTTTAAGTTTGTAGAATAAGTTTGATATTTTGTATTTCTTATATAAGAGGTGTTTTAATAACTGCATTAATTGTATTTATTAATCAGTTAATTAATTAACTTCATTAAAAATATTGACTACGTTAATAGCTTTAAAGTAGTGTACATTATGGTTCTAGTGTTTGTTTTTTAAATATGTGCATTAAAGTAATGTACATTACACTTCTTGTCTTGTAAGTCTTAAAATTAAGAGTGAGGTGCCTTTGTGCATTATTAGTAGTAAAGTTATCAGTGAGTGAGTCAGTTACTTCTCCAGCATTATATATATAGATTGGCCATCATGTAAATTTTGAACCGGTTCGAATTATCGACTACCAGTCTACCACCCTTTACCACCTAACAATCAAGTGATAATTCTTCTTAAAGGGTAATGTTTAATTTTCGTATTGGCACATAAGGTTGTATCCCACAAGATTACAAGTGATAAAGACCGATTTGAGATGGTCAATCTCCCAAGAAGTAGACTAAAAATACAGAATGATAAAGCCTTTAGAGCGGGCAAGATTCCAAGAAACTAGAGAGGAACTAGACTTTAATATTCTTTTTCATTCATATTAAACTCAATGCAACAATTACATATAAATAGAGAACTTGAAATATAACTACCCACTATGCTATAAAAATGGAAACATGGAAGTTATCATTCGAATACATGCATGCATAAACTAAGAAATAGTCTTCACATCTGAACAAGTCAAAGATGTCATTTTTTATATCCGTAAGGTATGTCCTAGGGGTGTCCAAAAAAACCGAGGAACCAAAAGAACCGAAGAACCGTACCGGTACCGACCGGGAACGGGACCGTATATTAGAACCATGGTACGGTTCTTGGTTCCTAAAATTCCAAAATTTTGGTTCTCGGAACGGTTCGGGTCGGAACCATCCGGTTCCGGTACTTTCCCGAAAGAACTGACTTTTATGAAAATATGTAATTTTATAGGCTTTGTTTGGGACATTGTGTACATGTAAGTATTTGGCCTTTTAAGAAAATAGAAAAAAAACCCTACCTAAACCTAAAACCCATAAACCTTAACCTTTAATCCATTGATTCCATTCAAAGATTTAAACATCATTTATCAACATGAAAGTAAGTTTTTTTCTAAACTAGAATATCGAGTATACGCATAGCCGCATATTGAACAATTTTATGTTTCTCAGTAACAACTAACAAGAAGTTGTAGTTAACTTTTGGTATTTATTTTTCATTAAATGTAATGATAAAAGTCGAGAAACAATTAACGATTATGGCGTCACTCCATGATATATTGTCACCATGTAAGTTATTGTAAGCTAATCACCATGATTGATATATAATATTCTCAATGAGTTTTCAATTATTTTCATGGATAATGAGTTTGCAATTACCGGATATATATTTTTTTGGTTGTTTGTATGTCAAGTTGTGGAATATTATTAAGGCTTTCAACTTCTTTCGAAGTTCTACGAACCGAGTACCATAATTTCACATCCATCCAAACATATCTTTTTAACACTTCGGTACTTATGGGAATTACCGAAAATTCCCGTACCGGAACCGAGTACCGTACCGGAACCGAACCGAAAAACTTGGGACGGTTCTTGGTTCCACTTTTTCCTTATTTTCGGTTCTCGGTTCTTTCGGTTCCGGTTCCGGTTCGGGACGGTTCCAGTACCATGGACACCCCTAGTATGTCCTCATGCACATCTTAGCAAGGAAAAGTTTGATTCTAGTCGGGTTGTGAACACGTATCAATTCCCCACACCTCAAAACGAGCCTTGTCCTCAAGGCTTATGATTGTGTAACTCGGGTCATGAGGCTTCCAAGGAGGGTCGAGAAAAACAAAGGCAGGCGGTTTGCACTGGTGTCCCATGAAGTAATTTATAACACATGTAAAAGAAGGGTTGTCAACACTTTTTTGTTTCATCTCTACGAGGTTTAAGCACATCATATGTGTAGCCGAAGGCGGGGCAATAGACTTTATCACATGAGATATTTTCAGTGACGAGAGTTGGTAATTTTTCGTGTTCACAACTAGTTTTGCAAGATCGAAAGTGGGAAGTCCGATCTTAGCAGGGTGGATTTGGAGGCTGACGGTTGGTGGTGGTGGCAAAGGTGGTGGATGTTTGGTACTATTTGGTTCGTTTTGGGTGGGAAGCTGTTGCGAGGTGGTGTCGATGTTAGTGAAGTTTGTGGCATGATATGTTGTAGTGGTGGTTTGGAAAGTGATCTTGTGAGATGGTTTCGCGGGCAGCGGACGAGCAAAAGGCGTGAACCAAAGTAGCTAGTTGATCCGCTAGGTCAGCCAACTTTTCTAAGACATCTCGTGAGTAACGTGTTGGAGGCAACGAGTAAGTCAATGAAAGCACCATTGTTATGAGACCGATTTGAGATGGTCAATCTCTCAAGAAGTAGACTAAAGAGATAGAATGATAAGGCCCTTAAAGCGGGCAAGACTCCAAGAAACTAGAGAGGAACTAGACTTTAATATTCTTTTTCATTCATATTAAACTCAATGCAACAATTACATATAAATAGAGAACTTGAAATATAACTACCCACTATGCTATAAAAACGGAAACATGGAAGTTATTATTCGAATACATGCATGCATAAACTAGGAAATAGTCTTCACATCTGAACAAGTCAAAGATGTCATTTTTTATATCCGTAAGGTATGTCCTCATGCACATCTTAGCAAGGAAACGTTTGAATCTAGTCGGGTTGTGAACACGTATCAACAAGCATGAGGTTTTCTTTATTCAAGTAACTTAGTGACGACGGATTTTTAACTCAAATGTATGCGGTATAATTGGCCATCTGTAATTGTTTCTCAACTTTTCATTGACTTTGCCTAGTATGCTTATATGCGTATCTAGTGAGTTTTGACCTAAATTCTCTAGTTGTCACCAAGGTTAGTTCCAGAGATAAAGATTCTTTCAAAAAAGTATGAGCTCGAATATTTAAAAGAGATTTATTGAGTGGTCTTTTTGTTAACTTATTAAGAATGGTGTGTTTTTGCAAATACTTATTATTTCCAACTTTAGGTAGCGGTCGATCTGCCCACGAAACACCTTTACCCTTACGCAAGTTTTATATCTTCTTTATTACAACCTCAAAATCCAAACAATAAAACAAAAATATTTAATAAACCCTAAAACCCTAATCCAAAAATCATCGTTCTAGAACATGGATAATACACAGGAATCGAAAATAAAAGCATGTACGGCGGAAGAAATCTTTGCTGACACAGGGGCAGGATTCGCTGTGGGTGCAATAGGTGGGACAGCTTTTCACTTCCTAAAAGGACTCTACAGCTCCCCACATGGCGCACGTTTTGTAGGTGGAGCACAAGCTGTCCGCATGAACACGCCACGTGTAGCTGGGAGTGTGGCAGCATGGTTCGGATTAGTTTCTACCTTTGAATGTGGTTTTGCATACGTGCGTCAAAAAGAAGATGGATTGAACTCGATACTCGCTGGTGCAACTACTTGTGGCTTGTTTTCGATGAGGCAAGGGTTTTTGCCCATGGGTAAAGCAGCTTTGGGTGGTGCTCTTCTTATGGCTTTTATTGAAGGGGTTAACCTTACGGTTTGTCGGCCTGTGATTAGTGCACAACAACAACAACAACAACAGATGATGCCTCCGGGAAAGGCGCCCTTGCCGCCTCAGATGGGAGACGCGGCATCTATGGATACACCACATTTTGATTTTGTTTAGAAAGAAGGAGGAGGAAGTGAAGTCATATCTGAAAGATACAGTTTTAATTCGTCTATGCCACCAACTTCTGATTTTGAATGAATGTGAATTTGATTTAGTGAATACATTTTTTTTTCCGGTATTGATAATATTAATGTTTTGGAGTTTGGTTGCGATTTTCTTTTTGAATTAGTAGGAATTAAGACTAGTTTTAATACCCGTGCACGCACGGGATTGTTTCATAAAAGTTTAATTACGTATTATTATCGATTAGAACGCAAAAAACTTAACATCTCTTAAGTAGGGGTTTTTTCATAAAAGTTTACTTATGTATTATTATCGATTAGAAAGCAAAAAACTTAACATCTCTTAAGCAGGTTTATTTGGTTGATTAAAAATAGGATCAAAAAAATATACACAACTATTAAAAATCTATTCCTACATGAGTTATATTCATAACCTCAAAGACATATTTCCTCACTATCAACTCGTTTTTTCATAAAAGTTTAATTATGTATTATTATCGATTAGAAAGCAAAAAACTTAACATCTCTTAAGTATGTTTACTTGGTTGATTAAAAATAGGGGGGGGGGGGTCAAAAGAATATACATAACTATTAAAAATCTATTCCTACATGAGTTATATTCATAACCTCAAAGACATATTTCCTCAGTATCAACTCAAGCTTGTCCCAACTGCTAATCTTGAACTCAAGAACTTATCGAGATTTAACAATGTTTATAAAAAAGACTAACATTTTTTGTGTTGTAATAATGCTTACTTATATGTAATACAAATATATTATAGGTGTCGTTTTCAAATCTTTTTACCATTGTTTACCCGCCGGTAGTTTCTGTTGCTCGAACAATGTAAGCCAAAAAAAGTTTCGTCCAAATATTAGGAACTCCGGGATGGCAACAATGTGTAATATTGGAAGAACGATGTAGGTTCTTTATTTGTTCGTCAGTTATAGGACGCCATAGTCTTGAATGGATTGTAGGATGTGTATTTTTTCTGGCTTGCGTGTGTTGTATTATATTGATGAACCGAACATTCGTCTCTTTGGCTTTCAATTTTTCCAACGACAGATTCTTAGCATTTTTGGATCCATTCCGGTTTCCCCAAATTTTTCATCCAACACCGACTCGCTCACGTTCCTTGGCTCTTGCCTCCCTAATCTGCAACCTTGCAAAATGAAGAGAACAATTAGGTTACCAACATCTTTTTCACTTTGCAGCCATTGAAAACCTTAAACATAACCTACATCATTACCTTTTTCATCCATATTCAAAGCCATTAATACAAACAAACTTGAATAACCTTCTCAATTGGCCAATTGATATAATTGCAATTTTGCACAAACAATATGATTAACCCAATAAACAATTTATGAGTCCTAATTGAATGAATGAAATTTTATTCAGCAGCCATAGTTAAAACCCTTGGACTAAACTTAATTATGTATTGTTTGTAAAAATATTTGCATCATAAGGGTTATAGAAACATGATAATAATCAACTGATAAATTGATCTTGTTTTGATGAGATTAGGGTTTAGAGATTTAAATTTTACTTTTTTCTTTACATGTATTAAATTAAGAATCTAACATAGATCTTTTGACTTTGCACATAAATAACAATTTAACACAAACACATGATTAACTAACCTAACAAAGATCATTAATCCAACCAAAATAATAGAAAATTCATGTATGATACGTGTTTCAAAATTATATATTGTGTTAGTTGTTCATGAACTTAACTTTTCAATAACGACTCCTTATTAGAGACCAATTGTTTTGGTTTGATCGAATTGTGATGGGTTTTACAGCTGCAGTTAGTTAATTTTCTGGAAGGGTTAGGTTTTGTCTATGTGCCAGAATGAAGAGGAATGTATGTTAGTGTGCATCGTTTCTTTTTTAGAATTTACGATTGGTGGTGGTCGGGTTTTTTGGTCGCAATATATTTTTTCGGGTTTTCTGGTGCACACGATTCGATTGGGTGAGGTGGAGTCTTCTGATGGGTAGAAGGTAGGATTTGTGGTGTTTACATTCAGATCCTTTAAGTTTATAATGTCTACTCCGCTTTTTGGAAGTTTATTTTTTTTTACATTTTAGACACATGTGTTTTGTGGTGTATTTTTCTTTCTACACGAAAATTTTCAATTTTGACCAAATTCAATTCATTTTTGACTTTTTACCGACCAATGATATTGGATGATTTTGCTTACATGTCAATTGTAATATAAGTACAACTAATATTATGCACAAGTTTATTATTATATGTTGATAAGGTTTTAAAATGTACCTTTTTGAGGGGTCGTTTAAGCCCTTATTTGATCACTTTTGTATCCGTTATTACTTAATATCGTTCCTTTTCACTTTTTAGGTCTCTTGAAGGCAAATTGCTGGAATGGCACTTATTTGGACGAAAAAGGCGCGAATATACGAAGAAAATGGCCAAAGTCAAGAATCGAGACACTCAAGCTGCTGAAACACAAGGGGACGGCGTCAGGTTATAATGGCGACGCCGTTGAAGCAAGTGTTGTGACGATACAGTAGCCAAATTGCTTATTTTCATGTGACGGCTTCAGATTTTAAAAGAGTAGGGCGTCGCAGCCTAGACGGCATAGATTTGATCCAGACGACGTCAGAGACTGAAGGGGACGGCGTCATAGGCATAAGGTGACGCCGTCTCAAGACTAACGTGGCCAAGACGAAACCCTAATGACGGCGACTCGACGGCGTCACAAATCAAAAGGTGACGCCGTCGCACTTGTAATCCTATATATAGAATCCGAATTTTTTAGTTTTCAGTGTGTAGTCTTTTGGAGTAAAAACCTAAACCGAACCAAGGCTGTCTTGTACAGTATTTTAGGGTTCCATACCATAACTTACACCAAGATAAGTGTTTTACTTCATTAATTCAATTATGTCTTCAATTATTTGTGTGTATGATTGCACGTTTCCCATGTCCGGCTAATTTACTTGTGTGTTTGCTTAGGGAATATGAAACTTGATTATTGAATATTAATTGGTTGTCTCTTATCTTAATTGTTAATGATCTAGTATTGCGATAGGTCATCCGTTGTGTAGTTAATGCTTGAATAATCTTTGTGAACCATAGCTTATAATACCTAGAGTCATTGTAGGCTAAAACATCCGAAGAGTACCTTAGAGTTAAGTTTATAAATCCTAGAGATTTTGTAGGCGATAACCTTTGGTAGTTTCAAAGAGTTAGGGATAAACGCATACCCTACGACCTTAGACACACAACGTGATTAAAAATAAGGACGTGACAATTCAACCACCAATAGGAGATAATTAAGAGTAATAAAACCTAAGTAAACACATCTTTAAATCATCATACGAGCACACAATAATTAGACATAGACTACATACACCTTAGTTTAGATAATTAGATAATTAGAAGTAATCGGTAGAGATACCACCCCCCAAATCCAAACCCCGAGATTCGTACCTTTCTATTTCCTAAAAAAATATAAAAAAGATAAAAAATAATCTTCCTCAACCCCAACCTTAGCGTAGTAACTTCTCACTAGCATTCCTATTCCCCTAGAGAACGATATCAATTCATGTGGCTTACCCTAATACTACACTACAACGATTAGGTTCACTGCATAGGGCGTTGAAAAACTTGCTCGACGAAAAGGAAGTTCCTTTGACCCCGAACGACGCGTGTAGCGTTATCAAGTTTTTGACGCCGATGCCGGGGAATAGTTATTGCTTAGGCTTGATTTCTATCTCGTTTAGGTTCCCTTGCTTGATTCCTATCAAGTAAGCTTTTTTCTCATTTTTAGCTTCCTTGTAGTCTATCCCCCTTCTTTGTGTTTGTGTTCGTAAAACCCTTTTTATTTGTCGCTATGGCAAGTGAAGTTGCATTTGAATCATTAACAAATGAGGAACAATTGAATTTCGCAGATTGGATTGCTTTTTATTGTTCTAATGAATTTGTGAGTGATCTTAGAGATATACAAAAGGAGACGGGTGTAAGGTTGGATGGATTTGATAAATTTTGTGCTTGTGTGGCTTCTATTCAACGATCATTGTTAGAATCAACTCCTTTTAGTGAGACCCTCTGGAAATGTTTTGAGAAAAGCCTCCTAAGCATAAACCATCAGTTGTCACAACTTGAGGAAATTGATAAGGAGGATTTATCCAGCCTTAGGCATGATGATAAAAAAGACCTAGTTTTTAAGAACATGAAACCTAAACCCGAACAAGATTGTGAGATGGTTATTGTTGAACTACCTAGTTGCATGCGTGAGATAGATTTCATCAAAACATATGACACGCGTGAGGAATCCTTTAGGAAAATAGAACATAGTGATCAAATTTTTGAGAATGATTCTTATGAATCGGAGAAAGAATTTGAAATGGCTAAAGAATGATTTGAGATACTTAGGAGTGTATTTGGGTTAGATCATACTAAAACACATGATGAACATTTAGGAGATCTAGATATAATGGAGAATGAGGTGGAAACTCCAAGCCCACAAGTCCTACCATCACTTGAGGAACACACATCGCCTATAACTTACCTGGAAGAAGTAGAAGAGACTATAGGAACCCCGATTGTAGAACCTTTGGACCAAACGCCACTAGATAATGTAGGTTTAGATGCTTGTTGTCATGACCTCTCTCTTAGTCCTAGGGAAGTTCCTAATTTTGATGAACCGGAGCCTCAACCAAAAACCTTACCCAATTTTCCGTCTTTAGATGTGAATCTTGGAATTGAATTAGGCCCCAATCCACCCATCAAAATAAATAGTCCGGGTAGTTGCTTGATAAAGGTGTTAGACTCTAGGCCATGTAGAGCGGAAGCTAATATAGGAGTAACCCATGACCTTACACACTTATATCACCCATTCATGGTTGATAACAAGAAACACTATGGGTTTAAACCGGGTTTATTAGGTCAAGATGGATCCTTAACTAAGAATCTTTTGAAGTTGATAGAAGATGATCCATTTTTTGGAGAGAGATTTGATTCACCCGCTACACCCATAAAATTAGGTAAGGTTAGAATGAATGGAGCACACCCCTTTGAGCATATAAATCACCCATCACCTTCACCTCACGTGGCAAATTTCCACCCTAAGGGTGTGTATTGCTACTATCACCCGCACTTAAACTTAAGTGTAGGTAAAACCTCCCCTTTATCCGTTAAATAAGGGTAGAGTCAATCTCGTGACTCGAACAAAAACAAGCGCTTCTTGGGAGGCAACCTATGTGTATTTGTCTTTCATTTTTATTTGTGTGTCATATATCTTTTCATTATTGTATGTTCCATGTTTGAATTTTTGAAAATGCTTTATTTTGCCTTTAACCTCGTCTTAATTACATATAAAGGTATTTTACATAAGGGATAAGTGTAGGGAGGATTACACACTACAACAATCGCTGCTTTCGCAGGTGAAATTTCAGGGCTTTCCCCGGGGACATGTACCCTACGAAAACGTTCCCCGGGGACATGTCCCCGACAAAAGTTCCCCGGAGAAACCTTTTCGGTAATGCTTTTCCCGGGGACTGTTTACCACTTTTACCGGGGACACGTGGGTCCCACTGCCAATTGTCCCCAGTCAAACAAGTCCGACGTGGCATATACCTTTGTCGAGGACATGTCCCCGGAGAAACTATTTTTGGGCTTTGATTTAGATACCCTAATTACGTTATTAGTCCGACGTGGCACATGTTTTGCCGGGGACGTGTCCCCGGCAAAAGAGGTTAACTAAAATATGCTCTTGTGCTTTCGCCGAGGACATGTCCCCGGCAAAACTAACTGACCCATTGTGCAGAATATTGCTGCAAAATGGGTAATTTCCATATTTTTTCCGGCAATTCTCCAGAAAAAATCTACAACCTGTTTTAAAATCCACAACCTGTTTTACCAATGTTTAATATGCCAATCATAACACAAATTCGCTAAACATAATATCATATATACCCATCAATCGTTAACATAGTTATCCTTTTCCAAAATCGCCAAAACGGTTCCTAAACTGTTAACGCATGATCATCTACAAAACTATCCAAAACTACCTATCCGCAAATGGTCCAAAACTATACGTATAATCCATTTACGGGAATCCTAGCACATAATGCACATAAACGACATAGTAATCCATGTTATTCTCTACAAACATATCCAAAACGTGTTAAAGTAACATAAATCGGCATCTCAAACCCCACTATCCCCATTACCGTCCTCGGTATCTCCAGACTCACCGGATGGAGTAGCACCAGATCCCGACCCACCCTCTCCAGATCCCGACCCACCTCCCGACCCACCTGGTGGAGTAGCACTTGATCCCGGGGCGGACTGTATTCGCTCTTGCCAACCCGACAATGTCCTCACAAACTCTATGACCTGGTCCATCTGACTCCTCTGTGTAGCGAGCTCCTCGGTCTGTTTCTGCAATGTTTCGCGCATTGAGGACACATCCGCTGCATCACGAGGTCGGGAGGCGCTAAAGGTCTTCTTCACTCCACCGCCGGGTAAGACCTGACCTACACCAGGAATATGACCGCGCTGCTTACCACCAATCACGGTACGCAGAATCTCGCGGTCAGTCATTCGGGTCCCATCGGAGGTGCTCTATTCCCGCATCCGCAACATCTCGTTCTGTTTAGTTACAAAAAAACAAGAAAAGTAATATATAAGTCGTGATGCATTATATATCATCAAAATGGGTGACTTTGAAAATAAATTATACTTACATATCTAGCCTTAGATAACGGGGACTCAAAGACATAGCCCCTCGGATGGTTCCGGCGGTAAAGCTCTAACAAGTCTTCTCCAACCGCCGCCTCAGCCTCGCTGGTCAACTGTTTAGAAATAAAATCAATAACGACACACCCAACACCATGTATATATATAAATAAAATGATTAAATAGTTTCTTACAAAGTTATGGCGAATAGCAACATACGACTGAGATCCGTGAAGGCTAGAACTCGTGTTCGCCATTCGGTTTTGTCGGTTCACCTCTGAGATCTTCTGCTTCTTGGGGTTTGTCCAAAGCTTAACCTGCGTATTTTAAATTATAAAAACTATTATATAAATGAATTATTATTATTATTATAAAGTGTCGATCCATAAATTTACCAACGCATCCCAATCCTCTGGCGTCTTGTTCTCTGGACGCTTTCTTTTGATCTCTTCAATTTTCTCCAGCCCACCTGCTGCCGTAAAGTTATCTTTTTTGTACCTATATTTGTTGTCGTCGTATCGTTTTTGGAGATAATACTCGATACTGTCAACAATCTTGTCTCCATTCGGGCCAGCAAGGTGTGTGTCGAGATCAAAGTAGTGCTGCAATAAAATATAAATAAAAAAATATACAAATTTAAATAAACAAACAAGTTTGAATAAATATACAAATTTAAATAAAGGTTAAAAAAAACTTACGTGTAGATTGTCATGGATGTCGGCCTTGGCCGTTTCGGGAACCTTAGCCCATGAATCGCAAAACATGGGAATCGAGTCCCGTAACACCTCCCCAACATAGTTGGAGAACCAAGATGAGTGAGGGCCCACGTGTGTCCAAAACCCCTCCGGGTTGGGCCAAAATTCGATCGACACAGGACGAGCATCGAGTGCCCTCTTCACCTTCAGTGCCGTGTTCTTTGTGGGACCACGCACCACCTTCCCGCCTTTCCCAATTTTGGCGTTTGGGTCTGCAGCTTTGGATTTAGAGCCTACAAGTAATCAAATTCAAGTGATGATGACATAAAATAACATTTTATCAATTTAAAATAACAAGTAATCAAATTCAAATATTCTTACGCTGGCAATTGGTGCCTATCCTCCTCGAGGGACCAAGAGGTGGCGAATTACCTCCGTCGCCACCGTGAGACCTAGCTACAACATCTGCCATCTGTTAAACGAACATAGAAATTAGTTAAGAAACATATATATATAATTAAATAAATAATTAAATAAATAAATAAATAAACAAACAAATAAACACATTTAACACGTACTACTAAAGACTGATCGAAACTATCTAGTAATCACATAAGCTAGTTCGTTGGTAATTTTGTAAGAAATCCTTTATGTTTTCCATTACGAAAACTTAAGGGTCATTCTATATCTATGAGAATTCTTTGTTGTCATTATTTTCCGTTTCTACAAATCGGGCTTCTTACGGGCTAATATATATGTTAATAGGCAATTAAGTGTCGCACAATGTACGAGTAGCGATAACAAACATTTTATATACTTACGCTTATATCAACCTGTATTCGGTTTATTATGACCAAGTTAACACACTTCACACCAAAGTTTCTGTCATACATGTAAAATATTAATTTTTACCTCGCGTCATTTAATCTTATGTAACTACAATAGTTTCTGTCAATAGTTTCTCTCGCGTCATTTAATCTTATGTAACATCCGGATATTAGGTGCTTTGCCAGAAACCAGCAGTTACCAACATAGTTATTTCTTGTTCATTACTAATCAGTTTAAAAAAGTAACTGCGTTTTCACATTAACATGGAGCTTATTAATCGTATGCTAAGACTTTAGTGGTATATTTATAAAACCGTAAGCAACATGTTTAGTGGAAGCAACAAGTGGTCCTTGTTATAGCAATGGATCGAATAAAAATGATTTAGCTAGTAGATTTCACATGTCATGTTAAGGTCGTCTCATATCTAAACTATAATTTAGTGTGTAGCAAGCATTATTCAGTTAACACCATGTAAATTTACCTAGGATGAGTCACTTAGATAGTGGCAATATGGTGAGGTTTACGCTGATGGGCTCTTCTACAAAACAAAATTAAACCCATCTTATACCTAATACTTTTCATATGCTTGTGACATCCTCATGAATGGAAGTTTGATTCATATGTCAACAGTTCAAATTGTCCCCTGTACATCCTTGACTTTTAAAAATAGCACACTAGTATTGATTCAGGTTCTTAATGCCAAAATAAATTGTGTACACCTATGTAGGGAAATAGGGAGCTATAAACTTTTGCCGGTGACATGTCCCCGCTAAAAAAAATAATAAACATACCTTTTGGTCTCGGCTCACGGTTGTGGTCTCGGCTCGGTCTCGGTCTCGGGTTGGTCACACCACAGCTACTGTACCAAAAAAAAATTATAAATTAAAAATTAAACTATTAACAATTAACAATTATCAAAATTAGCAAAATTAAAAATAACGAAAATAAAAAAAACTAGCAAAATAAAAAAAAATTGTACCTGGTCTCGGTCTCGGATGTTGTGAGAGTAGAGGGGAAGAGAAAGAATTAAACAATGAGAGGGGGAAGAAAACGCATCGTGCACAGTGGTGCGAGTGTGGGGAAGACAACGCCGGTGGGAGGTGGTGGTGAGAGTAGCCGGTGGAGTGGTTGTCTTCGCTTTGGTGGTGAGTTGAGAGGGAGGAAGACGAGGCTGTGTGTTTTCGCTTTTTTTTTCCCGAGTGAGACCAGATCTGTAAATAATTGGGGTTAATATTTCCTTTCACCTTTTGCCGGGGACAACTCCCCGGTGAAAGTGTGCTTTGTCTTTTAGTGACACTTGAAAATGATAGCGGGATAAAGCAAAAGTGCGGAGGGAAAATGAAAATTTATACCAAAACTTTCCCAGGGGACATGTCCTCGGGAAAAAGGTTTAATTATAAAATTAAAACTATCATTTTAAACGACCAAGTATAGGTGCATTGGTATACGTATCATATTAAACGACCAAGTATATGTGCATTGGTATACGTATCATGTTAAACGACCAAGTATAGGTGCATTGGTATACGTATCATGTTAAACGACCCTAGTATAGGTGCATTGGTATACGTATCATGTTAAACGACCAAGTATAGGTGCATTGGTATACGTATCATGTTAAACGACCAAGTATAGGTGCATTGGTATACGTATCATGTTAAACGACCAAGTATAGGAGCATTGGTATACGTATCATGTTAAACGACCCTAGTATAGGTGCGTTAGTATACGTATCATGTTAAACGACCAAGTATAGGTGCATTGGTATACGTATCATGTTAAACGACCAAGTATAGGTGCATTGGTATACGTATCATGTTAAACGACCAAGAATAGGTGCATTGGTATACGTGTCATGTTAAACGACCCTAGTATAGGTGCATTGGTATACGTATCATGTTAAACGACCAAGTATAGGTGCATTGGTATATGTATCATGTTAAACGACCAAGTATAGGTGCATTGGTATACGTATCATGTTAAACGACCCTAGTATAGGTGCATTGGTATACGTATCATGTTAAATGACCAAGTATAGGTGCATTGGTATACGTATCATGTTAAACGAGCAAGTATAGGTGCATTGGTATACGTATCATGTTAAACGACCAAGAATAGGTGCATTGGTATACGTATCATGTTAAACAACCCTAGTATAGGTGCATTGGTATACGTATCATGTTAAACGACCAAGTATAGGTGCATTGGTATACGTATCATGTTAAACGACCAAGCATAGGTGCATTGGTATACGTATCAGGTTAAACGACCAAGTATAGGTGCATTGGTATACGTATCATGTTAAACGACCAAGAATAGGTGTATTGGTATACGTATCATGTTAAACGACCCTAGTATAGGTGCATTGGTATACGTATCATGTTAAACGACCAAGTATAGGTGCATTGGTATACGTATCATGTTAAACGACCCTAGTATAGGTGCATTGGTATACGTATCATGTTAAACGACCAAGTATAGGTGCGTTGGTATACGTATCATGTTAAACGACCAAGTATAGGTGCGTTGGTATACGTATCATGTTAAACGACCCTAGTATAGGTGCATTGGTATACGTATCATGTTAAACGACCAAGTATAGGCGCATTGGTATACGTAACATGGTCAGCTTTACAAATCCACCATGTGCTTTGATTTATAAAAATACTTGACAGATACATACTACAAGAACAACAACAACATCAACAACAGCAACTACAAGAACAACTACTACTTTGATTAGCAACAACAAGAACAACAACAACAACAACAACAACTAACAACAACAACAACAACAACAACAACAACAACAACAACAACAACTACTACTACTACTACATACGAAGATTTTCCATGTCACCTAACAGCTCACGAAGTAATGCATCCGACTGACATGCGTGGTCGTCAGGAATCGTTGTCATTTCAAGTTTTGGCCTCCAGCACCCTTACTCTTGTCTCTAGCACATGTTTTTGTGTTTCCAGCAACCTTATCCTAAGATCTTTTTCATAGCAGCTCGAGCACTCTGTTGGTGCAGAGATTGTTCTTAAGTACTCGTCAAATGTATCCTTCCACATAAAATATCCGCACCCATTATCTTTTCTGGGCTGTTACATAAGAAGAAAATTATAAGAGATTGCAACCTAATTATTTGTATATTTACATAAATAGGAAATGTATGATTGTTCACCTTTGATAGATGACATGAATAATATTGTCGTCCAGATGAATAATCTCTATGTGATGTTCTTAATTTTATATTTCCTGCTCTACAAGAACACATAAAAGGATTAAATTGCTCCATCTCAGGTTTTGAAATTTGTGTGAAGATAAGAGGTTGTGGTTTTGAGGATAAGATAGGATAAGATCTCAGATTTTCTTTGTGTGATATATAAAGTGTAATTTTTTTTTGTATAAGGTTTTTGCCGGGGACATGTCCCCGGCAAAAGGTTTGGCGGAAATTTTCCCGGGAACAATTAACATGCTTTTTACTTTGGTCAAATTTTGATAAAAGTTGAAAATACTTTTGGCGGGGACAGGTCCCCGGAGAAACTTTGCGTTGAATTTTGACTATCCGGTCAAACTTTAATAAAAATCAAACTTACTTTCGCCGGAGACATGTCCCCGCGGAAAATATGCGTTGAATTTTTCGTAACAAGTCAGCGAATTCATGTCCCACGTCAGATTCAATTTTGTCGTTTAACGACTTTCGCCGGGGACTTTGTGTCCCCGGCGAAAGTCTCCTCGCCCGTCTATCCGATTGTTGTAGTGAAAGATTCTTTTTAAAACGTTTGAGCTCGAATATTGAAAGGAGATTTATTGAGTGGTCTTTTTGTAAAATACTTTTTATTTCCAACTTTAGGTAGCGGTAGATCTGCCCACGACAACCTTTACCCTTACGCAAGTTTTATATCTTCTTTATTACAACCTCAAAATCCAAACAATAAAAAAAATATTTAACAAACCCTAAAACTCTAATACAAAAATCATCGTTCTAGAACATGGATACACAGAAATCGAAAAGAAAAGCATGTCCAAACCGAATCTTTGAAGATGCAGTTTGGGGATTCGCTGTGGGCGCAATAGGTGGGGCAGCTTTTCATTTCCTTAAAGGACTCTACAGCTCCCCACATGGTGCACGTTTCATAGGTGGAGCACAAGCTGTCCGCATGAACACGCCACATGTAGCTGGGACTTTGGCAACATGGTGCGGAATATTTTCCACCTTTGATTGTGCTTTTGCATACGTGCGTCAAAAAGAAGATCGATGGAACTCAATACTTGCTGGTGCAACTACTAATGGCTTGTTTTCGATGAGGCAAGGGTTGCCCATGGGTGAAGCGGCTTTAGTTGGTGCTATTATTGTGGCTTGTATTGATGGGGTTCGTAGGGCTGCGATTAGTGCAAAACAACAACAACAACAGATGATTACTCCGGTTATGATTAGAGAGGCACCCATGCCGCCTCAGATGTGAGACGCGATGCCGTCTTCGTTTGGTTGTTTCATTAGAAAGAAGAAAGAGGATCATATGTGAAAGATACAGTTTTGGAGAGTTTTGAAGCGCCTATGCCACCAACTTTTGATTTTGAATGAATGTGAATTTGATTAGTGAGTAACATATTTTTTAAGGCTGACTAGATAATAATATGGTTTTCGAGTTTGGTTGTGAGGTTCTTTTGATTTTTGCAAGAATTAAGATATTGTATTAGATTATTTTTTTAGTATACCGAGTTTCAATTATATGTGAACTTCAAGCATGTAGTTCTACTGGTCGATTTACGTTTCCTACTAAAAACTTTGTAAATCATCCATCAATTTTCTCAGGTCCATGCAAAGCTAATACAGTCCACTTGCCAATGTAAGTAAAACTAATTAATGTGTGATAGGGTTGAGCATGATAGACGGTAGACCAGACCGAATCGAGAAATCGGACGGAATTGGATCGATCGGATTAGAATGAATATTTTTTGATCCAGTCCTCGGTCCACCCTTTTCTTATATTCAGTTTTCGGTCTGGGCCGGTCCGTCCGGTTCGATCTTACACAAAACTAGCTATTAAACTTTGTTGGACCGGTCCAGTTAATTAGCTAAGGTGTTATTTTATCTTTTACCGCCAAAAGAAGTGGGTCCCACTAATCGTCGCTAAAAGCCTAACCCGTCGGTGCTAAAAGACCGATGGTGTTTTAGCGAGGACGCGTTGTCATGAAAGCTTTTAGAGACAGCTTCTCGTCGTCTCTAAAAGGCTCGAATCTTGTAATACCGGACCTGAACCGAACATTTTGATATGGTGTTTTACGCAAAATTAATTTTCGTTCTGGTACGGTTTTTGAACTATTTGCTTATAATAGGACTATAGGTGTTAATACAATTCCGGGCGCTTCCCTGATGAAGATTAGTGTAGGCTAACTTCCCAGGAAGTAGATCTTGTATTAAGTGAGATTCTTGATTGCTAGCTGCTAAGAAAACCAACACCGTTAGTCTCACCGCGGAACGGGGTTCCGCGGTCAACCTCCGGCGTGAGAGTAAGTGATAGTTTTAGAGAGATAAAGTTGGTTCTAGAGAGAGAGAGTATGTATGTGTTACCGTTTGAATAGTGGCGAGGCCTCTATTTATATGGTTGACCTTTCTGTCGTGTTCTCAAGATCACGGGCCATGAGAACGACCGCTTGGGAGTGGGGAGTGACGTAGGTCAACTCCAGAGCTTGTCGCGTTGCTGTGATAGCGACGCTTTTGGGCGGGAGTTGTCCCGCTTTCCCTTTTTGGGGACTGCAGGTTGCAGTACGTTGAGTCTGAGCGAGATTCCCTACCTTTTACGTTGGACGCGGTTGTGTTCCTCTTCGGACGCGTCTACTGTCCGCGGAATGGCTTAGTGGCCATTGCCGGGGTATGTATTTGGTCCGCGACCGAACCATATGGGTGCCGGGAGTATTACACAGTCGTGCTTAGTCCGCGTCTGACCCGTATTGGTGCCAGGAGGGTCATACGTGATCAATAGGTTATACTCAAAATAACGCAAGTGTAAGTGAATGACTTACATAACATATACATCTTTTCTTTTACTTTTTAAAATATATTTGTTTTCAAATATATTATCTTTCAAATATAATCAATCGTTTAGTTGCTTATCTGGTAGGCGTTGGCGTTTCATGCTTGTAAGGGCTTATAAGCTCTTAGGAGTAATTACATCCGATGACAGTCCCAGAAATCATATAGTATCTACTAAGTGAACGTACAAAGGATTACACTTGATGATTAAAACCTATTTAAGTCGTATATTAGACA
This sequence comes from Chrysanthemum makinoi, assembly GCA_910596185.1. Classification (NCBI taxonomy): domain Eukaryota; kingdom Viridiplantae; phylum Streptophyta; class Magnoliopsida; order Asterales; family Asteraceae; genus Chrysanthemum; species Chrysanthemum makinoi. The sequence continues at coordinate 324,415,105 of OU343221.1, forward strand.
CTTCTAAAAGCTTGAGATAGCCTGAAATAAGACAAAGAAGCATACTACGTAAGTCGGAGCACATACTTGTGAATCGGCTTAGATGTGAGAATAAGTCATTGATCAAAATATAAATGAGAGAGAGAGAGAGAGAGAGAGAGAGAGAGAGAGAGAGAGAGAGGACATACCCGAAATGTGCAAATAGGATGGGTATTTATAAGCATGATCTAGGAAAGACCTAGATCCTGCCACGTGTCTCAGTCAGATTGGTTGTAGTGAAGCACATTCTCTCTAGCCAATAGTAAAGCTTTGGTTACCCAAGTATAGAGAAGATTTTCAGAATGTTTGTGGCATATTTTACCTCGAGTGTTGGGATGAATACGTCAACATATAAATGTTGCTTTTAATTCGCAACTCCACATCTTGATAATAAATGATCTGATGCCTTAATGTAAAGACAGCGAAAATAGTTATACGTTTACCTGTAAGGTGTATGTGCAACATAACGATATGATAATAATGGTAAATGAATATAAGTTTTTGGAAGAAAAAAAGACTAAATTCATTATTTAATAGCAACTCAATTTAGATGATTAAAAGCCAAGATCAAAAAGCCAAGATAAGTGATAAAATGAGCATAGCTAAAGAAATATGGGAAAAAAAAAGGATTTGGTGATAAAATCTGCACCAAATGTCTTGTTCCCCATCTTTTTTTAGGTAAGTGCATTTTATCTTTTTCATCATGTATATGTGAAATGCTATAGAAAAACAAAGTTTTCTCACCATCGCCAAATCCTCTTTTGTTTCTCACATTTCTTTAAGTAAGCGCGTTGTATCAAGATCTATATATAATTGGAAACCCCGGTAGTCAAGAATTCCACCGCCAACATCAAAAAAGTCTTTCATGTCATTGTAGATGAACGATAGACCCTGTTTTGGACTTTTTTAAGCGATTCGTATAACATGAGCTCGTTTGGGCCGTGCCCGTTCGAGCTCTAGCCTGTTTGGCCCAATGCCTGTTCGGTCTTGAATATTCATATAATGTGCTTATTATTTGTATTAGTGACATTTAATACAAAAATTGTGTTTAAGTTTGTAGAATAGGTTTGATATTTCGTATTCCTTATGTAAGAGGTGTTTTAATAACTGTATTAATTATATTTATTAACTAGTTAATTAATTAACTTCATTAAAAATATTGACTACGTTAATAGCTTTAAAGTAGTGTACATTATGGTTCTAGTGTTTGTTTTTTAAATATGTGTATTAAAGTAATGTACATTACACTTCTTGTCTTGTAAGTCTTAAAATTAAGAGTGAGGTGCCTTTGTGCATTATTAGTAATAAAGTTATCAGTGAGTGAGTCAGTTACGTCTCCAGCATTATATATATAGATTGGCCATCATGTAAATTTTGAACCGGTTCGAATTATCGACTACTAGTCTACCACCCTTTACCACCTAACAATCAAGTGATAATTCTTCTTAAAGGGTAATGTTTAATTTTCGTATTGGCACATAAGGTTGTATCCCACAAGATTACAAGTGATAAAGACCGATTTGAGATGGTCAATCTCCCAAGAAGTAGACTAAAAATACAGAATGATAAAGCCTTTAGAGCGGGCAAGATTCCAAGAAACTAGAGAGGAACTAGACTTTAATATTCTTTTTCATTCATATTAAACTCAATGCAACAATTACATATAAATAGAGAACTTGAAATATAACTACCCACTATGCTATAAAAATGGAAACATGGAAGTTATCATTCGAATACATGCATGCATAAACTAAGAAATAGTCTTCACATCTGAACAAGTCAAAGATGTCATTTTTTATATCCGTAAGGTATGTCCTCATGCACATCTTAGCAAGGAAACGTTTGATTCTAGTCGGGTTGTAAACATGTATAAATTCCCCACACCTCAAAACGAGCCTTGTCCTCAAGGCTCATGATTGTCTAACTCGGGTCATGAGGCTTCAAAGGAGGGTCGAGAAAAACAAAGGCAGGCGGTTTGCACTGGTGTCCCATGAAGTAATTTATAACACACGTAAAAGAAGGGTTGTCAACACTTTTTTGTTTCATCTCTACGAGGTTTAAGCACATCATATGTGTAGCCGAAGGCGGGGCAATAGACTTTATCACATGAGATATTTTCAGTGACGAGAGTTGGTAATTTTTCGTGTTCACAACTAGTTTTGCAAGACCGAAAGTGGGAAGTCCGATCTTAGCAGGGTGGATTTGGAGGCTGACGGTTGGTGGTGGTGGCAATGGTGGTGGATGTTTGGTACTATTTGGTTCGTTTTGGGTGGAAAGCTGTTGCGAGGTGGTGTCGATGTTAGTGAAGTTTGTGGCATGATATGTTGTAGTGGTGGTTTGGAAAGTGAGCTCTTGTGAGATGGTTTCGCGGGCAGCGGACGAGCAAAAGGCGTGAACCAAAGTAGCTAGTTGATCCGCTAGGTCAGCCAACTTTTCTAAGACATCTCGTGAGTAACGTGTTGGAGGCAACGAGTAAGTCAATGAAAGCACCATTGTTATGAGACCGATTTGAGATGGTCAATCTCTCAAGAAGTAGACTAAAGAGACAGAATGATAAGGCCCTTAGAGAGGGCAAGACTCCAAGAAACTAGAGAGGAACTAGACTTTAATATTCTTTTTCATTCATATTAAACTCAATGCAACAATTACATATAAATAGAGAACTTGAAATATAACTACCCACTATGCTATAAAAATGGAAACATGGAAGTTATTATTCGAATACATGCTTGCATAAACTAAGAAATAGTCTTCACATCTGAACAAGTCAAAGATGTCATTTTTTATATCCGTAAGGTATGTCCTCATGCACATCTTAGCAAGGAAACGTTTGAATCTAGTCGGGTTGTGAACACGTATCAACAAGCATGAGGTTTTCTTTATTCAAGTAACTTAGTGACGGCGGATTTTTAACTCAAATGTATGCGGTATAATCGGCCATCTGTAATTGTTTCTCAACTTTTCATTGACTTTGCCTAGTATGCTTATATGCGTATCTAGTGAGTTTTGACCTAAATTCTCTAGTTGTCACCAAGGTTAGTTCCAGAGATAAAGATTCTTTCAAAAAAGTATGAGCTCGAATATTTAAAAGAGATTTATTGAGTGGTCTTTTTGTTAACTTATTAAGATTGGTGTGTTTTTGCAAATACTTATTATTTCCAACTTTAGGTAACGGTCGATCTGCCCACGAAACACCTTTACCCTTACGCAAGTTTTATATCTTCTTTATTACAACCTCAAAATCCAAACAATAAAACAAAAATATTTAATAAACCCTAAAACCCTAATCCAAAAATCATCGTTCTAGAACATGGATAATACACAGGAATCGAAAATAAAAGCATGTACGGCGGAAGAAATCTTTGCTGACACAGGGGCAGGATTCGCTGTGGGTGCAATAGGTGGGACAGCTTTTCACTTCCTAAAAGGACTCTACAGCTCCCCACATGGCGCACGTTTTGTAGGTGGAGCACAAGCTGTCCGCATGAACATGCCACGTGTAGCTGGGAGTGTGGCAGCATGGTTCGGATTAGTTTCTACCTTTGAATGTGGTTTTGCATACGTGCGTCAAAAAGAAGATGGATTGAACTCGATACTCGCTGGTGCAACTACTTGTGGCTTGTTTTCGATGAGGCAAGGGTTTTTGCCCATGGGTAAAGCAGCTTTGGGTGGTGCTCTTCTTATGGCTTTTATTGAAGGGGTTAACCTTACGGTTTGTCGGCCTGTGATTAGTGCACAACAACAACAACAACAACAGATGATGCCTCCGGGAAAGGCGCCCTTGTCGCCTCAGATGGGAGACGCGGCGTCTATGGATACACCACATTTTGATTTTGTTTAGAAAGAAGGAGGAGGAAGTGAAGTCATATCTGAAAGATACAGTTTTAATTCGTCTATGCCACCAACTTCTGATTTTGAATGAATGTGAATTTGATTTAGTGAATACATTTTTTTTTCCGGTATTGATAATATTAATGTTTTGGAGTTTGGTTGCGATTTTCTTTTTGAATTAGTAGGAATTAAGACTAGTTTTAATACCCGTGCACGCACGGGATTGTTTCATAAAAGTTTAATTACGTATTATTATCGATTAGAACGCAAAAAACTTAACATCTCTTAAGTAGGGGTTTTTTCATAAAAGTTTACTTATGTATTATTATCGATTAAAAAGCAAAAAACTTAACATCTCTTAAGTAGGTTTACTTGGTTGATTAAAAATAGGATCAAAAAAATATACACAACTATTAAAAATCTATTCCTACATGAGTTATATTCATAACCTCAAAGACATATTTCCTCACTATCAACTCGTTTTTTCATAAAAGTTTAATTATGTATTATTATCAATTAGAAAGCAAAAAACTTAACATCTCTTAAGTATGTTTACTTGGTTGATTAAAAATAGGGGGGGGGGGGGGGTCAAAAGAATATACATAACTATTAAAAATCTATTCCTACATGAGTTATATTCATAACCTCAAAGACATATTTCCTCAGTATCAACTCAAGCTTGTCCCAACTGCTAATCTTGAACTCAAGAACTTATCGAGATTTAACAATGTTTATAAAAAAGACTAACATTTTTTGTGTTGTAATAATGCTTACTTATATGTAATACAAATATATTATAGGTGTCGTTTTCAAATCTTTTTACCATTGTTTACTTGCCGGTAGTTTCTGTTGCTCGAACAATGTAAGCCAAAAAAAGTTTCGTCCAAATATTAGGAACTCCGGGACGGCAACAATGTGTAATATTGGAAGAACGATGTAGGTTCTTTATTTGTTCGTCAGTTATAGGACGCCATAGTCTTGAATGGATTGTAGGATGTGTATTTTTTCTGGCTTGCGTGTGTTGTATTATATTGATGAACCGAACATTCGTCCCTTTGGCTTTCAATTTTTCCAACGACAGATTCTTAGCATTTTTGGATCCATTCCGGTGGACTCGCTCACGTTCCTTGGCTCTTGCCTCCCTAATCTGCAACCCTGCAAAATGAAGAGAACAATTAGGTTACCAACATCTTTTTCACTTTGCGCCATTGAAAACCTTAAACATCACCTACATCATTACCTTTTTCATCCATATTCAAAGCCATTAATACAAACAAACTTGAATAACCTTCTCAATTGGCCAATTGATATAATTGCAATTTTGCACAAACAATATGATCAACCCAATAAACAATTTATGAGTCCTAATTGAATGAATGAAATTTTATTCAGCAGCCATAGTTAAAACCCTTGGACTAAACTTAATTATGTATTGTTTGTAAAAATATTTGCGTCATAAGGGTTATAGAAACATGATAATAATTAACTGATAAATTGATCTTGTTTTGATGAGATTAGGGTTTAGAGATTTAAATTTTATTTTTTCTTTACATGTATTAAATTAAGAATCTAACATAGATCTTTTGACTTTGCACATAAATACAATTTAACACAAACACATGATTAACTAACCTAACAAAGATCATTAATCCAACCAAAATAACAGAAAATTCATGTATGATACTTGTTTCAAAATTATATATTGTGTTAGTTGTTCATGAACTTACCTTTTCAATAACGACTCCTTATTAGAGGCCAATTATTTTTGTTTGATCGAATTGTGATGGGGTTTTAGAGCTGCAGTTAGTTAATTTTCTGGAAGGGTTAGGTTTTGTCTATGTGCCAGAATGAAGAGGAATGTATGTTAGTGTGCATCGTTTCTTTTTTAGAATTTACGATTGGTGGTGGTCGGGTTTTTTGGTCGCAATATATTTTTTCGGGTTTTCTGGTGCACACGATTCGATTGGGTGAGGTGGAGTCTTCTGATGGGTAGAAGGTAGGATTTGTGGTGTTTACATTCAGATCCTTTAAGTTTATAATGTCTACTCCGCTTTTTAGAAGTTTATTTTTTTTAACATTTTAGACACATGTGTTTTGTGGTGTATTTTTCTTTCTACACGAAAATTTTCAATTTTGACCAAATTCAATTCATTTTTGACTTTTTACCGACCAATGATATTGGATGATTTTGCTTACATGTCAATTGTGATATAAGTACAACTAATATTATGCACAAGTTTATTATTATATATTGATAAGGTTTTAAAATGTACCTTTTTGAAGGGTCGTTTAAGCCCTTATTTGATCACTTTTGTATCCGTTATTACTTAATATCGTTCATTTTCACTTTTTAGGTCTCTTGAAGGTAAATTGCTGGAATGACACTTATTTGGACGAAAAGGCGCGAATATACGAAGAAAATGGCCAAAGTCAAGAATCGAGACACTCAAGCTGCTGAAACACAAGGGGACGGAGTCAGGTTATAATGGCGACGCCGTCGGAGTAAGTGTTGTGACAATACAGTAGCCAAATTGCTTATTTTCAAGTGACGGCTTCAGGTTTTAAAAGAGTAGGGCGTCGCAGACTAGACGGCCTAGATTTGATCCAGACGACGTCAGAGACTGAAGGGGACGGCGTCACAGGCATAAGGTGACGCCGTCGCAAGACTAACGTGGCCAAGACGAAACCCTAATGACGGCGACCCGACGGCGTCACAAATCAAAAGGTGACGCCGTCGCACTTGTAATCTTATATATAGAATCCGAATTTTTTAGTTTTCACTGTGTAGTCTTTTGGAGTAAAAACCTAAACCGAACCAAGGCTGTCTTGTACAGTATTTTAGGGTTCCATACCCTATCTTACACCAAGATAAGTGTTTTACTTCATTAATTCAATTATGTCTTCAATTATTTGTGTGTATGCTTGCATGTTTCCCATGTCCGGCTAATTTACTTGTGTGTTTGCTTAGGGAATATGAAACTTGATTATTGAATATTAATTGGTTGTCTCTTATCTTAATTGTTAATGATCTAGTATTGCGATAGGTCATCCGTTGTGTAGTTAATGCTTGAATAATCTTTGTGAACCATAGCTTATAATACCTAGAGTCATTGTAGGCTAAAACATCCGAAGAGTACCTTAGAGTTAAGTTTATAAATCCTAGAGATTTTGTAGGCGATAACCTTTGGTAGTTTCAAAGAGTTAGGGATAAACGCATACCCTACGACCTTAGACACACAACGGGATTAAGAATAAGGAAGTGACAATTCAACCACCAATAGGAGATAATTAAGAAGTAATAAAACCTAAGTAAACACATCTTTAAATCATCATACGAGCACACAATAATTAGACATAGACTACATACACCTTAGTTTAGATAATTAGATAATTAGAAGTAATCGGTAGAGATACCACCCCCCAAATCCAAACCCCGAGATTCGTACCTTTCCATTTCCTAAAAAAATATAAAAAAGGTAAAAAATAATCTTCCTCAACCCCAACCTTAGCGTAGTAACTTCTCACTCGCATTCCTATTCCCCTAGAGAACGATATCAATTCCCATGGCTTACCCTAATTCCCATGGTGTTGAAAAACTTGCTCGACGAAAAGGAAGTTCCTTTGACCCCGAACTACGCGTGTAGCGTTATCAAGTTTTTGGCGCCGATGCCGGGGAATAGTTATTGCTTAGGCTTGATTTCTATCTCGTTTAGGTTCCCTTGCTTGATTCCTATCAAGTAAGCTTTTTTATCATTGTTAGCTTCCTTGTAGTCTATCCCCCTTCTTTGTGTTTGTGTTCGTAAAACCCTTTTCATTTGTCGCTATGGCAAGTGAAGTTGCATTTGAATCATTAACAAATGAGGAACAATTGAATTTCGCAGATTGGATTGCTTTTTATTGTTCTAATGAATTTGTGAGTGATCTTAGAGATATACAAAAGGAGACGGGTGTAAGGTTGGATGGATTTGATAAATTTTGTGCTTATGTGGCTTCTATTCAACGATCATTGTTAGAATCAACTCCTTTTAGTGAGACCCTCTGGAAATGTTTTGAGAAAAGCCTCCTAAGCATAAACCATCAGTTGTCACAACTTGAGGAAATGGATAAGGAGGATTTATCCAGCCTTAGGCATGATGATAAAAAAGACCTAGTTTTTAAGAACATGAAACCTAAACCCGAACAAGATTGTGAGATGGTTATTGTTGAACTACCTAGTTGCATGCGTGAGATAGATTTCATCAAAACATATGACACGCGTTAGGAATCCTTTAGGCAAATAGAACATAGTGATCAAATTTTTGAGAATGATTCTTATGAATCGGACCAAGAATTTGAAATGGCTAAAGAAGGATTTGAGATACTTAGGAGTGTATCTGGGTTAGATCATACTAAAACACATGATGAACATTTAGGAGATCTAGATATAATGGAGAATGAGGTGGAAACTCCAAGCCCACAAGTCCTACCATCACTTGAGGAACACACATCGCCTATAACTTACCCGGAAGAAGTAGAAGAGACTATAGGAACCCCGATTGTAGAACCTTTGGACCAAACGCCACTAGAGAATGTAGGTTTAGATGCTTGTTGTCATGACCTCTCTCTTAGTCTTAGGGAAGTTCCTAATTTTGATGAACCGGAGCCTCAACCAAAAACCTTACCCAATTTTCCGTCCTTAGATGTGAATCTTGGAATTGAATTAGGCCCCAATCCACCCATCAAAATAAATAGTCCGGGTAGTTGCTTGATAAAGGTGGTAGACTCTAGGCCATGTAGAGCGGAAGCTAATATAGGAGTAACCCATGACCTTACACACTTATATCACCCATTCATGGTTGATAAAAAGAAACACTATGGGTTTAAACCGGGTTTATTAGGTCAAGATGGATCCTTAACTAAGAATCTTTTGAAGTTGATAGAAGATGATCCTTTTTTAGGAGAGAGATTTGATTCACCTGCTTCACCCATAAAATTAGGTAAGGTTAGAATGAATGGAGCACACCCCTTTGAGCATATAAATCACCCATCACCTTCACCTCACGTGGCAAATTTCCACCCTAAGGGTGTGTATTGCTACTATCACCCGCACTTAAACTTAAGTGTAGGGAAAACCTCCCCTTTATCCGTTAAATAAGGGTAGAGTAAAGCTCGTGACTCGAACAAAAACAAGCGCTTCTTGGGAGACAACCTATGTGTATTTGTTTTTCATTTTTATTTGTGTGTCATATATCTTTTCATTATTGTATGTTCTCATGTTTAAATTTGTGAAAATGCTTTATTTTGTCTTTAACCTCGTCTTAATTACATATAAAGGTATTTTACATAAGGGATAAGTGTATGGAGGATTACACACGTTTTCAAAAGAAACGTGAACATGAGAATTACAATTATTTAAAAGATATACATGTGTGTTTGTTCGAGTCAAATGCTTGTATCGAGTCATAATGGATGTTTTGCAGAAATTTTTTATCCAGATTTAAAAGATATAAATTTTCCAGAAAATCGCAGACCAGTTTTTGTCAGGATAACCTGACGGCGTCAGGATCGCAACCTGACGGCGTCAGGAAGGAGCAAAAACAACATATTACTTTTTCTCGTTTTCTGAGCTACTTATAAATTTTTGGAATTTTCCAGGTCTTAATTTTCTAGAAATTCTATAAACATCCATTCCACAAGCATTATATCATAGTTTAGTAAAGTCCTATATATATTATTACCGCCGATTTTACGCGAAAGTTTCGTTTGTTTTCTTCAAGTGTGTAGGTTTAATTTACCAAGAAGAAGATACATAAGATTGGAAGGAGCTTTTCACGTAAACGTTCTTCTTGAAGAGAGATGTAACCACCACTTTATACGGATCCTACCGAGCTAATCAGGGGAGCACTAGTTTCTTTCATCTTTTATTACCTTCCATTATCATAACTTTGATACTTTCGGGGAACATTGGGGACAATGTTCAGTTTAAGTGTAGGGAGGGAGAATAAAACGGGAACTTTGAAACTATGCTTATCCTTGATTATTTGCTTTGTCCATTTGTATTTATGTAATAAACCATGAGAAAATGTCGGTTAGGGTAATTTTGGCACCAAATTTAAATTTTTTCATGACATATAGGAGTGGGCCATTAGTCTTAATAAAGCGTCTCATGGATAGGAAGTTGCATGGCTAGCACAAAAACCCTTTACCACCTAAATTCCACCCAAAATGTGAGGATCACCCTTAGATTAGTAGGAATTAAAGCATTCATCTTTAATGCTTAGTGTGTGAACCGGTAGTATAATAGATTCTAGAACTTGCTTTGTGATGCATCTCGAGATCGCTAGTAAGACTACACTTGTGTAGTTAGGAATAACTAAATGATAAAAGGTATTAGGATAACCCTTGTTTTATACCCGTAATATAATTACTTCTTCCACATCGGTTGAGTAATTCCCCCACACCTTTGCGTTGTACTCATCTTTAGTACACGATACCCCTAGTTAACCCCTAAGAGCCTATCCTTTTCGCGGTTCTCGTGATGTTTCGATTCTCCGGAATATCAATGAAGAGCATTGTTTACACCCCACCCCCAAATGTACACCCATATCGCCTTAGCCTACCTTGTATGCACTCACTTTTAGTGCATTATTGTTATCACACTAAACCCTTAGTTCAATTATCTAGTTGCTTGCATAAGTTGCTAAGTCGAGTCATATCCTTTGTACACAGTTTTGGGACGATTGGGACTCATGGGAAAAGTTAAAGTTTATGAAATGACGAGAAGGGAACGTTAAATTCAAATTCCCTTTATTTGCGTAATAATGTACTCCAAGTGTTTTGATCTTTTCAATTCGGGTCATATTAGTGTTAGAGTAATAAAAACTCAAGTGTAGGGATGTGCCTATAAATCCCTATCATTTTGATGTTATCGTAGAGGATGGTGGAGTAAAAGTGTATGAAAAAAAAAAAAAAACATACGGGCTACCATCCTACATCTATCCTTAAATTTGTGTTTGTTTGTTTCAGTTATCTAGAGTCTAGAGTGTCGGGTCTTGGCTTAGCAACACCATTCTTCGCATGCTTGTAACATAAATTTTTTGACTTGCCACCACTAAATAGCCTATCCCACCAAACCCTTTGTTTCCCTACCGTAAGCCTAACATTACAACCCTTTAAAAGACCTCTTTGATAGTCTTTCCTAGGTGCTTACGCCAAAGCGATGGAGGTTTGATCTAATCTCAAGCCTATGGTAATCTATGTACTAGGACCGGTTAATGAGTGTTTATCTTCCATTTCCAACTTGCTATATTACTTATACACCCGAGAGATGTGAGTATCCAAACACCCCATGTGAGGTGCTAGTATGTAATTTCCGTGCTTGTTATGACTTTTGCGGGGCTTATATGTGTTGTGGATTATTCTAAACCAATGCTTTATGACCCATAACTTATAAACTAATTGGCTAAAAGCACATTTGCTTGAGGACAAGCAAATACCAAGTGTAGGGATATTTGATAAGTTTTAAAATGTACTTTTTGGAGGGGTCGTTTAAGCCCTTATTTGATCACTTTTGTATCCGTTATTACTTAATATCGTTCCATTTCACTTTTTAGGTCTCTTGAAGGCAAATTGCTGGAATGGCACTTATTTTGACGAAAAGGCGCGAATATACGTAGAAAATGGCCAAAGTAAAGAATCGAGACACTCAAGCTGCTGAAACACAAGGGGACGGCGCCAGGTTATAATGGCGACGCCGTCGGAGCAAGTGTTGTGACGATACAGTAGCCAAATTGCTTATTTTCAAGTGACGGCTTCAGGTTTTAAAAGAGTAGGGCATCGCAGCCTAGACGGCCTAGATTTTATCCAGACGACGTCAGAGACTGAAGGGGACGGCGTCACAGGCATAAGGTGACGCCGTCGCAAGACTAACGTGGCCAAGATGAAACCCTAATGACGGCGACCCGACGGCGTCACAAATCAAAAGGTGACGCCGTCGCACTTGTAATCCTATATATAGAATCCGAATTTATTAGTTTTCAGTGTATAGTCTTTTGGAGTAAAAACCTAAAACGAACCAAGGCTGTCTTGTACAGTATTTTAGGGTTCCATACCCTATCTTTCACCAAGATAAGTTTTTTACTTCATTAATTCAATTATGCCTTCAATTATTTGTGTGTATGCTTGCATGTTTCCTATGTCCGGCTAATTTACTTGTGTGTTTGCTTAGGGAATATGAAACTTGATTATTGAATATTAATTGGTTGTCTCTTATCTTAATTGTTAATGATCTAGTATTGCGATAGGTCATCCGTTGTGTAGTTAATGCTTGAATAATCTTTGTGAACCATAGCTTATAATACCTAGAGTCATTGTAGGCTAAAACATCCGAAGAGTACCTTAGAGTTAAGTTTATAAATCCTAGAGATTTTGTAGGCGATAACCTTTGGTAGTTTCAAAGAGTTAGGGATAAACGCATACCCTACGACCTTAGACACACAACGGGATTAAGAATAAGGAAGTGACAATTCAACCACCAATAGGAGATAATTAAGAAGTAATAAAACCTAAGTAAACACATCTTTAAATCATCATACGAGCACACAATAATTAGACATAGAATACATACACCTTAGTTTAGATAATTAGATAATTAGAAGTAATCGGTAGAGATACCACCCCCCAAATCCAAACCCCGAGATTCGTACCTTTTAATTTCCTAAAAAAATATAAAAAATATACTACCTCCGTCCCATAATAATTGTCCACTTTAACCCTTTTAAGTCTTTTTTATTCAACTTTGACCATAAATAATTTTACTTGTATAATATTATACTTGATGAAAATTATATGAATAGATTGGGTTTTAAATGTATTTTCATTTGGTATAATTTTCATCAAGTATTATATAACACAAATAAAAATATTAATGGTCAAAGTTAAACAAGAAAGACTTAAAAAATTCAAAGTGGACAACTATTATGGGACGGAGGGAGTAAAAAATAATTTTCCTCAACCCCAACCTTAGCGTAGTAACTTCTCACTAGCATTCCTATTCCCCTAGAGAACGATATCAATTCCCGTGGTTTACCCTAATACTACACTACAACAATTAGGTTCACTGCCTAGGGTGTTGAAAAACTTGCTCGACGAAAAGGAAGTTCCTTTGACCCCGAACGACGCGTGTAGCGTTATCATATATTAATATCTATTAATATTTTGTGAAAATTCTATGGATGAAAGATTTAACTTTTTTTAACTAACATATATGTTGAGGTTGAGGTCGAGGTTGTTGTTTAACTTCAACTTTTGATATCATGTTGTACAAAATGTGTGAATTTAGTAGCACATAATGAGTGTTGATGAAGTTATAATATACTTTGTAAAGATTTCTAAAATGTTTTTTCAGATAGATATCCGTATATAAACTTTAATTAAGAATTACATAAGTAGTTTATAAGTATGATCACGTATATTTATTTTCATGTCACATCACCCGTGCATACCATTTGATACTTATATTCTCATTAATAATAATTTAGCCGAATATTCAAACATGTGTACGCATAGATTAAACTTTTAAAATAAAATAACCTGAGTCCTTACTTAACATATATAATAATTTTATTTAATGAATGAAAGTCCGAAACAAATATTTATCCTTAAAATATTTAGCATGTACTAAAACTAATTCATATATTTACAACATTTTGTAGTTTTATTGGATGAAAGTTTAAAACTAATATTAGTAATCATGTAATTTTAAACAAAGTTTATATTATATAGTTTAGGGGCTATAAAGTGTAAGGGGTTATTTGTTTATTTTGTAAAATTATTAAAAAACATGGAAATTTAAAAATTTACACTTAATTTTATATAATTTATTTATTATTTAACCACCCAAGTTTTATTAGTTACATTCTTCTTTTTTAAGTTTTTGTTTTCACAAATTGGACACTTATATTTTTATGTGTTTTTTTCTCAACTAAATTTCTCTATCAAATATATTAAAGTTTGACTAAAATCAATTCAATTTTGACTTTTTATTGACCAATCACATTGCTCAATTTCACTTACGTGGCAAAATCGAGCTCTCCTATTGGTCCAATTTTTTTTCAATAAGAAGGGTTTTGCAAAAACACTCCGAAATGATGTAATTCTTTTAATATATAAAAGATATTGTATTAGATGATTTTATTTATTAATTTTCTTTATTATCTTTTTTAGCCTATTGAGTTTTAAACTTCTAATTATATGTGAACTGAAGCATACACTTCTAAACTAAAGAAATTGCATATAAACCTGTATCATACGACTTATATATGTTTAATATTGTAATTATTTATATGCAAAACTAATAAAAATGTGACCTCTTTTAAGAAGAGCCCTGTGCGACGTTACATATTGCACAGCCATCCAAGACCCCTTCTGAAACTTTGCCAATGTAAGTAAAAGTAATAGCTCTTAGGAGTTATCTCCGAGAAATCATACATCTATAAGTAAATGCAATCGAGCTGTCATCTCCAACATCAATTTAAATGCACCCACAAATAGTCTTAAAACTGATGGCATCAATATCTCTAATACAAACTGAGCTCAAATTAATGATATGTTTTTGGAACAGTTTTAAAATGTTGAATTACTAAAAATAAGTTATGTGAAAGACTACTTTTATGTATAACTTTTAAAAATTATGCAGGAGACGATTGTATACTGCAATGTCAACATCACTAAACTAAATTATGGCCGTGGTCTTTGTTTACAACATTTATTAGCAAATAAATAGATTACCTACATAATACTGTATATATATGGTTTTGCATAAATAACTTGATAGTCGGTTTTTTATTTTCTAAATTAAAGTAGCGGAAGTCCGAACGAACAGTGGTAGAGATGATTTGTTGTAAGACGAATAATATTTGATTAATTGATTAATTGACTAATGAAATAATACATATGACTCAATATTTATAACCTAACAACACTTGGGCATATATAGTCATTTGGGCTTATATTTATAACCTAACAACACTTGGGCATATATAGTCTTTTGGGCTTATATAAATACATAAACTTATAGATTCTCAACTCATACTCAAATCTAGAAAATCCAAGGTTATATTTTTTGTTACGTGTTCTGGTTCGTTTGTTGATTATTGGGTAATTGGGAGTATTGGTGTGTAAGGTCTTCATGGATTAAACATGAAGCATTGTCTTCTTGCCTTTGGAGGAATGGGTAGAGTCATAGGAAAACGGATACTTCACTACAAGAATCCAGTCAGATACCCACGAAAATCACCCCATGAACATTTGTTTAGAGCACTCAAAAACGTAATGGCATAACGCCGTTATTGCCTTAATAACGCCGTTATTAGGCGTTATACCATTGGAAGCATCGCGTTATTTGGGCGTTGGTGGCATAGCGTTGGTTTACCAACGCACGTTAAAAAAAAAGTTCCATTTCACCCCCCTAAACCATTTCAAATAAATTTTCACTTACACCCCCTCCACGTATTCAAATTCAAATTTAAATTATACTGGTCAATTCTGGGCGGGATAAATTCAAATTCAAATTTGAAATTTAAAAATCAAATATGAGCGGGATTTATTCAGTTTCAAAATTCAACTCTGCCTATATAAACAACTTTACCAGAGTTGTTTAGAACACACAACACACACAAGTTACACACACAACTCACACACAAAAAAAATCTCGCAAAGATTTTTCTCAGCAATTCCCCAGCCCAGAAAAGTTGCCGGAAACCACCTTTCCAAATCACTTGCCGGAAACCACCTTTCCAACTCTACCAGAACCCGATGTTTACTCTACACCTCCAGAAAATGTCTTTCCGGTGGGTTTTGAAAACATCCCGTACCTCCCAATTGTTCCAAGTTCACCTGTGAACAATCCACAGGTGGATTTTCAAAACCACCTCAGCGGGTTAAGTGAGGCTTCCCTCCGGCAACTGGAACAAGATGAAGAAACCGTAAGGGAGATTATGGAAGAGCATACACGTGAAGAGGCTGCTCGTCGTGAGCAAGAAGTACGTGAAGCTCAGTACCTCCAAGACAACTTCTTCGACATAATGGAGAGTCGATACATGGCTGGGGAGTTTTATTCTCCGCCAACCAGTTCTGATGGTTGGGACTCGGATGATTCATTTTTTTAAGTTTTAGTAGTTTTATTTAATTCGTGTTTAACCTTTTTTTTAAGTTTTAATAGTTTTAGTAGTTGTATCTTTAATTTTTAATGTAATCCGTGTTTAACGTTTAATGTACTTGGTGTTTTAATGTTAAATGTGATATGTGTTTTAATAAATGAAGTGTTTGTTTTAGTTTAGGGGTTGAAATTGAAAATATGAAATGTTATTGATGTTATTGGGATGTTATTGTTGTGGGTGTTTTTTGGGGATGTTAATGTTAAATGTTAAAGCTGATGTGGCGCTGACGTGGACGGTGTTATTGGTGTTATGGTGTTATTGTTGTAAGTGCTCTTATGGGTAATTTCCCATATATTACCCACCAACTACCCACGATTAAAGTATAAAAAATTTGACCAAGTTACCCTCGAATTACCCATAAAATTACCGGCATAGCTATATTAATTGTGTAATTCGTGGGTACTTTTTTCTCATTGAGATAGTTCCTACGAATTACCCACATATTGAATTACCATGGCTAAATATGTGGGTATTTTAGTGGGTAAATTTATGTTACCCATGAAATATGCAAATATTTTAAATCGTGTGTACTTTTGTATGGGTATTTTGTGGGTACATGTATACTTACGACTTTATCTGTGTTATGTTCCCATGGCTAGTATGCTACATGTATTTGTTTTGTGGTTGATTTATGGGTAAACATATACGCACGACTTTATCTACATATATAATTTATGTCCTAAGCGGCCACTTGGAGTCATCGCCTCTATGTCACCTAGTCAAACCCTAGCCCCGTCGTTATCATGTACCCTAAAGATAACAAACGCAACTTACTATTTTGGTGTTGGGATTATTATTGATTGGATGATACAAAACATGAAAAATGAAACAAGAAGGACTTAAAACGACAAGATGGAAATCTATAAAAGAAATGGAGGATTTGGAAGATCTTCTTAAGAAGATTTGCTTAAAAGAATATTTAGTTTCCTAATTGTATTATAATTTCTTTGTAAACCCTAGTATCTCGATTGTATAAAGAGATACTTGGGCGTTAGTTTTATGTGCACACAAGATGTAGACGTCTAGGAGTTTGGTTAGCCTTAAGGTCAAGGTGTTCTTGATCCTTGTTTGACTAGATAACACGTTCTACCATTGATCAAGGTAGAATTAGAGCTTGTTGGTGTAAGTATTGTCCTTTCGCACTAGCACACATGCACTTGCCGGAGGTCTCGTTGGAAGCAGTCTCCCTACCCACGGGTTTACCCTGGTGTAGGGGTAGGATCTGTCTACATTTTACCTCCCCCATACCCTGCCCTGGCGGGATTGGGTTTGTTGTTGTTGTTGTTGTTGGTGTAAGTATTGTATGAAGAGGATGAATGAAAACTTTGTGTTAATAACATTGATTCTTTAATTGAATATTACATCTTTGTTTTTATTGTTCCTAGATAATATGAGGTCTAAACAACCTCGAGTCATAAACGATCTAAGGAGTTCTAACAAACTCCACATTCGGCCATAACTCTCAAACCGCTAAGACTTAGATGATGTTATCAGCACCAAAATTTTCGAGTTTCAATTCCTGACATAAAATGAATAAAATTTCGCCATCGGAATCTGTCGGCCGCAACACATAAAAAAACTGCCTACTTTTCATATCTACACTTATCTATAGTGATTCATAAATAAAAAAAAAAAAAATAAAGAAAATAAAAAGAGTTTTGTTGCTTGAATGCTTACTTAGCTTTCACTATATTGTTTGAAGATTTTTCTTTGTTTGATGTCGGATATCTTCGTCAATAAAATATTTATAGGTAATGTTTTTAGTTTTTCGATTCAGTTTGAGCTTTCGCGATTTCGCTGCTAAAATTGCGGCAGATTATTAGACATATCAAGTTGGGGCAAGCTCGAGTGTAGGCTTAAGAACCACTAGAGATTCATATGCTTTGGTAAATTTTAAATGTTTGTAAATAATATGTAATTTTCATGTGGCATTTATCACTCAGCACCCGTCAGGGTGGGCATCGGCTTTGTTGATGAAAGAATGTCATGCGATGCTTTTGGCAAAATGAACTCCGACTCTAGTTTGCAGTTTCCGAAAGAAGTGAGCATTACACTGCGCACTCAGAAAATATCATTTTCGGGCTTTGGAAAACCTCAATTGAAACACGATTTGTATAAGTAATCGGGTCATTACAGTCAACCCTAACATGTTTACACCTAACTTATACCTAACCTATTTAACACGTTTATTGAAATGGGTTGTTTGGTTAACGTTTTGCAAGAGTAAAGACCCGTTTAACTAAAATTTCATCTATATCCTTCAAAAACTTAGATATTACATCAATATCCTTATAAAAACTATTATTACGTCATTATCCTTGTCAAACTTAATAATACTCATAAATATCCAAAATGAATAACTTAATACTAAATAAATGGTTAATATATATTCATCTTTTATATTATAGTAGACAAAAATATAGATTACCTTTTTAGCCTTGGATCTTATTCAAAATAACAGGAAATTACCTGATTGAACTACGCATTTTCTTTTCTTCATGTTTTCTACCTCTTTAAATTACCCAGTTATTGTAAGTTGGATTATAATACTAACAGTGTATTAAATAGAAATAGTAGGGTACCCGCGCGTTGCAGCGGCGGGTACCCTGAAATAAATTTTTTTAATGAATAATTTATTTTAGTTTATTATGTTCTTTTAACAATAAATTTACGGATATCAAGAATTTCGTATATTCCGTGCCCGTTCGGGCTAGAACCCGTTGGCCCGTGTCTGCTCGGGCTCGAGCCCGTTTGGTCCGCGCCTGTTTGGGCTCAAGCCCATTTGGCCCATTGCCCGTTCGGGCTTGAATATTTGTAAAATGTGCTTTATTATTTGTAGTAGTGAAATTTAATGCAGGAATTATGTTTTATTTGGTTGTACAATATGCTTGATAATTTGTATTTCTTATGTAAGGGGTGTTTTAATAACTGTATTAATTGAATTTATTGAGCAGTTAAATAATTGACTACATTAAATAACATTAATGTGGTGTTTTGTTGCACACTATGCTTCTTGTCTTGTAGGTATGAAAATTATGTGCATTAAAGTGTTGTACACTATGTTTCTTTTTTTGTAAATAGTAGTAATTAAAGTCGTTAATAACATTAACCACTTTAATATCATTAATGTTGTAAGTCTGAAAATAAGTCTGAAAATTACATCATGCTTATTTTGTTGTACACTATGTTTATTTTGTTGTAAATCTGAAAATTTGTTGCAGCTATTGTACATTGTGCTTAAATGGTTGTAGTTTTTGGTGAAATGGTGTTTTTAATAGCATTAATGTTGTTTGATAGAATTTTGGTCTTAAAATGACATCACGCTTTATTTTGTTGTACAATATGCTTACTATGTTGTAATTCTGAAAATTTTGTTAGGATCCTATATTTATTGTGTTTGATGATTCGGGTGATCTTGGATGATCAAAATACATGTTAGCCATTAGAGAGAGAAAGTTAGAGAGTTGGGTGTTTTCTTGCTAGAGACTTGGTATACAAAAGTATGGAATATTAGATTGAAAGCACCACCCCTTCCATGGATGGAAGGGGTATTTATAGTTACAAGAAATACGACCTCCTATCGGCCTGTGGATCAGGTATACATTGGGTAAAGACCCATCCTTCCTCCACGGTGTTGCACTAAACTATTCTACGCTACAAATTAACTAATAAACTACTACATAACGTAAATAACTACAAATCTACGAGCTAACATATGCTAGACTATAATTGGGGTGACCGACACTTTAACATGGAATTTCCAATTCCTAACAATCTCCCCCTAAGGGAGGTCACCCCATGAAATACATTTTGCATCTTAGCATTCTTTCTTTGACATTGTTCTTGAGCTCGTAGACTTGAATTCTTCACTTTCGCAATCTTTGTGCTTTTGTAGCGATTCTTCAAAGTCCGCATAGATTTGTACTTTTAGTGGAGGTCTTTGGTCTGATCCACATCTTTGATGATCTTCGAGCTTTCATTGAGATCATCAGCCACAGTAAATCTCTGGATCACCCTTTATTGTGTTGCCATCATGTGAAGTTGTGACTTTCGGACCGACATGCTCACACTTTTGAATCATGACATCTTTCCATCAGAGTAGCGGAAGCCTTACTGGTTCAAGATATTTGCAGCAGCGAAGCAAAAGCATAGTATGAAATATCAGAGCCAGGTTGTGTAGATATGCACCAGTCATGATTTCTTCAAATTAAGTGTGGATGCTGTGAGCATGCGGCTTTGGATTGACCGCTCAATTCTGATCAGCTGCAACCGTCCAAATGTACCTGCAAACAACAGTTAGCAATAAAACACACGAAAGTGTCTTTGATCACTTTCGTCGAATTGAGGTACACGGCCCACGGTTCCCCGTTGATCAGTACAAGTACTGCCTGTGATCAGGTAGGATTCTTAAGAATCTCCTTGACAGGGTTTCGCAGCTATTCTAGCTGTTCTCAAACCGGAACGTCTCAAAGAAGACAACACGGAGTGAGTGAACCAGCGAATTGAGATTCACTGATTGATGAAAAATGATTTGAAAAACAATCGTGTATTGCATAGAGAAAGAGTTTTGCAATACGACGAAGGTTTTATGAGAAAAATCAATTTTCAAACAAAATACTTTTTGTATTTGAAAAGAGTACACATTCGACGTGCTAGAGAAAAGAAGAATTTTGCACATCGAACGGTTTTTCCAAAAGTATTTTTTTTTTCAATCAGAGATACTTTTTGAATTTGAAAACATAAGTACACATTCGACGTGCTGGAGAAAAGAAAAGATTTGCACATCGAACGGTTTTTCCAAAAGCATCCGTCAATCCATTTCCTGGACCAAGGTTGATTCACGAGTGAATCGCCCCATCGTTTCTATCCAGTTGTCACATGGTTGATCTATAGAATAGATCTCACATGCCACCTACCAGGAACTTGTTTGATGTTGGCTCCAGAAGGCTTTCCATCTTCATTGTGAATATGTATGCATATCACTCAGATGTTCTGGCAATACCACAAGGATAATGCGTAGGACTCTTAATATAAACTTACTTTCCACATTGTGTGAAACAGCAAGTCTTCATTAATTTTGTGTCCTAATGAGATATTGTGGATGATCTCTTTGCTCTAGACTCAATCGTGCACATTTGGTTCCTATGCCGGAGACTAGGGAGAGGGTCTCCTTCTTCAATATCAACAATCTCTAAAAGAAAGTCGATAGATTATGTAGGTTCCCCGTGAGAATGAAACAAGCCCTTTTAAGAGGAACTTGAGTAGCTTGGGAAGTTTAGTGCAGTGCGTCACTGGGTCCATGACGTCTTGTCTTCAATACCGGAGTTACCTAAGTAACCACCAGTAGCATATGTATTGAACCCGGTTTCTGCCCTAAGGTTGAATTATTGGAGGGCTATTTCTTTTCACCCCTTTTCACATTCAATTCTTTTTCATTCTTCAACCCCTTCAGTGCTTACCGAGACTTCATTACTAGAACCTTGTTGGGTTTATTCTAGTACTAGCTCTGTCTCAGTCCGCACTCTTCCCATATCTCACTTTTCTCCTTTTTCAATATACCTAAGGACTCTACACTATCTAGTGGATTGTCCCTGGGTAGATCCCTCCGGCTCTGGCGGGATCGTGGGAACAAATACCTAACCTAACCATCCTTATAACTCCATACATAAAGTAAAATGGTCGGTCTTTTGGTACAGTTCATTCTTCCTTGAAACCAATTGAAAAATCATTTGGAAAAACAATCAAG
This sequence comes from Chrysanthemum makinoi, assembly GCA_910596185.1. Classification (NCBI taxonomy): domain Eukaryota; kingdom Viridiplantae; phylum Streptophyta; class Magnoliopsida; order Asterales; family Asteraceae; genus Chrysanthemum; species Chrysanthemum makinoi. The sequence continues at coordinate 324,436,897 of OU343221.1, forward strand.
GTACTTGTGATACGAGATCAAAGCATTTTGTACCTTAATAGTTTTGATCATTTTAGAAATGCTCCCCCTCAACATGTGCATATGATATTGAAATTGTTTGGCACATGGAGGCAAGAGTTCTTTGAAATAATTTCTTTGAAATAATTTCTTGATCACATTTTCCTTAGAAAAAGCCATTTGAATTTCTTTGGTAAATTCTCCCCCTCAATATGTGCATAGGATAAGAGAAATCATTTTAACACATAGAGGCAAGAGTTCTTTTGAAGCACATCCACGAATCACAAAAGCCATTAAGAAAACCATTTGAAAACAAAACTTTCGTACCTCGATAGTTTGTTTGCTCCCCCTCAATATGTGCTTCGAGATTCGAAAGTGTTAAGCACATATGAGAGAGCAGCCTTCACAATTAAATCAAAACGATCACCTTTTATCAAATTTCATTATTAAATCACAAATTCTCCCCCGATCAAAAATATCAAACCCTTTGAGATTTTGGATCCCAAGTGATTTAATACGGTTTAGAAAACATGGGAGAATATGTGGCCTGGTTTAAATACTCATCATGTTTTTGGATAAATCCTCCTCCTCAACATGTGCATTGTGTTTGAAATCGTTTGGCACATGGAGGCAGGAGTGCCTTTAAAGGACTAAAACCAATTCCATTTAAACAGATAAGAGATTTAATTCACGATCTCTACCCCGATCAAAATTTCAAACCTTTTGAGATTTGTGATCCCAATTGATTTAAATCATTTAAAAGATTTTGGGGAAAGACGTGGCTTGATTTAACTTTGAAAAATGACAGATAAGGACCATTTTAAGACATTAAAGATTGTTAGTGTCAGGTATGATTGTTTTAAGAGATCTTTTAGGTAAAATAAAACAATTTCACAATCAAACAAGAACAGAAAAAATTTCATTTTGAAAGATCTTGATACTAAAGAAAATCATACCATGACATAACATTAAATCTTTAGATCACCACTTATTATCGTACAAGACGGAACTTTTGTGAAGAAACATCGTTTGAAAATATTTTAAATTAAATCACTCTCCCCCTCAATCGATGACCGAAGTCGATAATTGAGTGACTTAAATTTTGATAAGACGAAGTCCGGTGATTTACAAAATTTAGTCCAATATATTTTCAAAACAACATTTTCCATTTTCAAAAACAATTTAATCAATTTATTCAAAATTGTTTAAACATGGTATCCTGCACAAAGATACGTTAGGTGGTTGAGAAGCTTCTGTTGTTGTTGCTGTAGGGCTTGGAAGAAAAACCGTCTGCTGATCCAGTGAGACTTCTTCATACGTTGCATTTCGAATGCCAACTGAGGTCAAATTAAGCTCTGTTTCTTCAATCAGTTAGAAGAAAACCATCTGCCGATGCAGTGAGACCTCTTATGTTGCATTTATGCCAACTCTCCATTGAAGTCAAATTAAGCTCCGTTTCTTCATTTGTCGACTCAAGAAATCGTTACCCTTTCCTTTCGGCATCCAATCATATTCATCCGTGGGATCCGGATCGGGAACATTCTTATAACCAATATACCTGCATACGTTAGTGGACACAAACAGATATATGGTGGTCGACAACACCCAAACAGCAATCGACTAATAAAAGTCAATTCAACATATCAATCAGTTCATATAATGTATGGGAATAATGTGTTTATCAATCTATAATCATCTAAACCTAGCAATCATATCCTAGGCACCTAGTCCTTCAACATAGGTTAACATCATTTTCAATTAAGCACGAGGATAATTAAGAAAGTCCGTTAGATGATGTAGATTTGAAAAACATTATCCCTCTCAATCCATGACTCATTTTATGAAAAGTTTAAAAGCGCTGAAGTCATTGATTGAGTTTGCAAATTTTACAAAAGCTCCGAATCTGATTGATTTTCAAGAAACTCTTTTTCCACCAATTTGAAAACACAACAAATATTTTTCTGAAGAATTTTAGACGGAAAAACATTTGTGTAGGAACAGCAGTCCTTCGACATACTTTCCTCATTTTGTTTTTAGGATAAGTGCACAAATTTTTGAAAAACGTTTAAGCGTAACACTTTCCTTCTTTGAAAAACGGGTTGCTATCAGAAGTAATAACAAGCCATAGTTTAAGCCCGGGTTACAGTCTGAAATAACTGTAAGCCATTTTTTGAATCCCGGGTTACAGTCTGAAATAACTGTAAGCCATAGTTTTTGACATGTTTAGAAAAATAATATTTACACCTCCTGCTCGAACTTCATCTATGGTCCCGTGCCATTATTGAATGACATTTCTAAGACCGTAGATGTTATCGATACCAGAAGACATGTCTTGGAAAAACATATTTTTGGTATTTTTCAAAATTTTCTGATTTTTATGGGTTTTAAATGGTTTTATAATTTTCTATTTTCTTTTTGCTGGTTTTATATTTTTGTATTGTGTTTTTCTGATAAATATATTTACAAGGATAGAATAGATGATATAGTTAAAGAAAATGATGATACGAGTACCGTGATAAGGATATCGAACAGCCCCGTTGTAGAAGATAGAAGCCATCATCCCTTAAACATTCACCACCAAAGCTTCCAGGGCTCTTGAATCGAAGAAAGAAATTGAACCATCTGAAAGTGAGACTTTGGCAGCTTCCCCCCAAACCGAAAATCCTTTAGCTGAGCAGATTCGAAGCTCTATTTCAAGCTTGCCTTAGCCAGGTGCACAGAGAAGCACACCATTATCATAAATCCCGCTGCTCCTTTTAAGAATAATCACCGTGATTCATCGTTCGGGGTTATATCATCCAATAGAAGAACAACAACGTATCATCCCACACATAAATAACTCTTCTCAAATTTCATTCCACTGAAGTCAGAAGCAATCCATTCCAAAAGGTGTCAAGAGACCACTTCCCCCACGTAGTTGAATTGATGCAGTCAGTCTCTTAGACTAGAGCTCACGAACCCGAATACACATATACCCGAAGACAGAGAAACTTATACCATCGAAGTAGCAGATTAAGTCCGATAGCCAAAGAATAACCCCGATGTATACTTTTCTCTCCCCCTGAAGAAAGTGCATGAAGCTCAAGAACCCGAAGTACCCCAAATGCCCAAAGAGAGAATAACCGATAACATTGAAGAAGCAAGCCGAATCACTGATTATCTCTGCGGAGGACTATCTCTGCGGATTTCAACTCCGGAATAAGTGATTATGTATCTGAATCACTGATTAAGCACTCAAGTGAAACAGCTGAGCGTCCCCAATGTACACAATCCTCTCTCCCCTGATGATTGCGATAACATCGAAATCATCACACACTTGTGTACCTCTTTTTATCATCAAAAACTAACTCTTACATCTCTTCCCCCATGTAGTTGGAATAAGAACACTAAACGCCTTGATGAGTAAACCTTGAGTTTCTCTGCGGTCATGACATATGTTTTCCCGGGATATCTTCAATCACTTAGAAGAATTAAGTTCAACAAGTTTACTCGCCATGAGTCAAACCTTGAGTTTCTCTGCGGTAATAACATTTGTCTTCCCGGGATATCTTCAATTACTTAGAAGTATTAAGTTCATCAAGTTTACTCGCATTTAGATGCGTGTCTCCTTCCCCCTTGCTGGTTTTGATACTTCAGAATCAGCAACTCTTTGAACGCCCAAATACTAGAAATCTGTTGAGAAGAACGCTTGGAGTCTTTGTGAGAATCAACATGCTGAATAATGTGAGCAAGTCTAATTGGGGATTAAATTCGCCATATCACTCTCCCCCAATTAGTGCTCTCCCCTAAACCGACAATCTGTTTGATAAATGCCCATATTAAGAATAAGTCTTTTGATAATCAAATGCAACTCGTCTTTTAGTCTTCTAACATGTAGCAGAGAATGTAGAACCGACTGTAGACTCGACCTTCTTCAAGATTGTCCAATTGGGGAATAAAGTGTTAACATCTTCAACTCACACCAAAAAGCCTCCCACCAAAAAGCATCCCAATTAACTTACTTCTTGCAAATCCCCTTAACTAAAATCTCTCCCAATCAAACAAGAACAGAAGGATGTTCATCTCAGAAATCAGCAATCAGGCCGCAACGAACACACAAGATGGTAACACCAAACTACCAATCACATCAAACAAGAACAGAGAGATTGTTCGGAATCATCATGTTGATGTATACGTGAATCATTAACCGGAAGCACTTTGTCGATAAACTCATCAATCCGAGTGAAGATGTCAACCAACGACTCTTAGAAGAAACTCCATGTAAAGAAGATCCGATAAGAAGAAGCTCGGTTCTTACATGAGTTTGGAGCCGTTTGACCATTTATTCTCATATAATAATCAACCATGCAGTATTATCACACTTCTTCTCCCCCTCAAGAATTGCATACTGAGATGCCATTCTTGATTAAGCAAGTGAATATCTTCAACAATGTAATCTATTCACACTTCTCCCCCGCAAAATTAGCTCATGATGTCGCCATCGTCATTATAGTTGAGCAAGTGGAATAAGAAAACAATCAACAGTAGCCTGATTCACTTGATGACTGAAGCGCATGGAAAAAGTATGAAGCATGTTGATGAGAATGGTCATAATAAGAAGATTTCTCTTCTTCAGAAGATAAAGCGCACTGACACGTACACCTTTCTTTTCTTTAGTGAACGAGGCATGAACTGTTGTGTTCATACGTCATAAGAAGACTTCTCTTCTTTCGAAGATAATGCGCACTGAAACGTACACATTTCTTTTCTTTGGAGTACGAGGCCTGAACTGATGTGAACAGACGTCATAATCTCTCTCTTTTCAGCTCTCTAGGCAAAACATGTAATCATCCCCATTATCATTCAGTAGGCTCTTTGTCATGACAACTGATGGAGAAAACCCAATATGATGAATTTGACCCTGAAGTAAACTATCCCGAACTCGTGACTTAAACTTGCACATGTGTAACAAAGAGCGGTGCCGATTTCCATTAGCATCTCTAAGTACTCTCTATGTACTCTATACTCTTCAACCAACCAACCATCAAGTATAAGACGTACATTACCTCTTGAAAATCCACAATTGAATGTGACACTGAGCACTACAACGTAACTCCTTTAAGTGATAGTTATTTTGTGGTGGTAAGAGCCCAATTCCCCCAAGTGGTAAAAGAAAAGGTAAAAGACACCCAACAATAACTAGATTTCCAAGTCTTCGTTTTTGATTAAGCTCGAACAAGGATCTTGAAGAATCGTCATCCAACCATCCCCGATACCTTCAGATACTAAGTACACTCGCCCGTGATATTTCACTTCAACCTCAAATAAATAATACTGAATTAAAGCCGTTGTCACATCTTCTTGTTAAAAGCTCAAATCTAGCCTTCTTTGACGTTTTAAGTGAACTCTGATAATGGTTTTATCCCGACCATGGTTAAAAGCACATAACCCCATAAAACCATGTAATAACCAAACTGCCATGACGAAATCCAATCATACATCCAATTCATGAAGTACACCCTTTTATCCCTTCTTCGAAACAGAACCCGTAACACTAGCATCAGAAGACCCCGAAATACGCTTTCCTTTCTCCAAGATGGTTCCATCATCACGGGATTTTACAATTCTATTGTTTAAACCGAGAAATAGTTTCTTTCGCAGGATTTTAAAACCAAGAATAAACCGTAAGATAGATCCGGAAATGCACTTTACTATTACCAGGATGTTTCCATTGTCACGTGATTTTACAAGTCTATGATTTAAACCGAGAAATAGGTTCTTTCGCGGGATTTTACAAAATCAAGACAAAACCGTAAACAATGTCAGCTTGAATGTGTAATGACAACTTTGGTTTCGGTGAATATTTGTTTTAGGGGAACATGCAGCGGTTCGTCAACGGTACATTATCCAACATCATCCATATCATCAACCATCCAATTAAACACTTTGGTAAATACATCAATCACGCATTTTTCGGTTATTGTAGTGACCACCTGGTGAAGTAAACCCGATATGTCAAACTTGATCATGAAGTGAACTTCCCCAGATTTGTTACTTAAACTTGTACTAATCCTTGTGAAGAAGAAACGGTGTACCCAATGTACAAAACCTCTTGACGTATCCTCAATCTATAAACGCCCAAACAAGTCATCTTCGCGGAAGGGTAGAAAGAAAGAAGACGAAATAAGTAAACGCGTCCGAAAAAACTCACTTCAAATCCAAATAAGAAATACCGTCCAAACAACTCCGTAGTCAACGTGGTTCAATAAACAATTCATGCCGATACATAATATACACCGTGAAAATGCATAAACCAAAGTACCAAAAAACTCTCATCATTAAGTCTCATTATCAAAAATGTCTTCGATAAATCGCATTAAATCCAAGTCTTACCAATCCGATCTCATATTAAGAAGCCCATATGACCGTCATCAGAATCCAAGCTTTATGACCCAATGTTCAAAAGAACATATGTATTAATCACTTACACTCCCGTTAAGGTAAATTTGAAATTGTATAACAATCTCCAAATTATATATCAACCTCTAAACGAGAAGTGTGATTATTCATTCAAACTCTAAAGCCCGAGTGAGGTCACCACCTTCAATAATCCATTACACGAATATTAAGCTCAAGCCGTGATCGTTTGTATCTTTCCGTGAACAAGTGTAATCTTTAATACCACCCTAAACATGTGAAAAATATAATACCACCCTAAGCCGTAGTCATTTCGTGAACATGTGAATTATGTGAACATGGTCCAAATCTGATCCAACTGCAGGTGATGCAAGGCCCAATGCTCAAATCCAATAAAATAACACGCAACCCACAAATAAAAACAACACCCGATCCAACTTTAATACCACCCTAAATAGTCGGGGTATATAAAAACACACATAATCTCACTTAACCCTAATATTACTCATACCAAACCCTAATCACATAAGCATCCGCCCCCTTCTCTCTCAAAACTACTTTTTTCCTTAAACATCAAAAGATTAGATCGGATAACAAACAAAACTCCTATTTTCATTCGATCTTGATCTCAACACATGCAAATCACTTCTTATCAACATCATAACCACAAGCATACCCGAACTTGACATAGTCGTTTTCAGTTTCAACCGTCTCAAGAGAAAGACTTCATGATTCGTTTATGGGTCTCGGGTAGGTTTGCAATTAACTAATTCGTTTTCATGTTAAATTTCCTTTGAAGTTGCTTTCTTTTTGAGCAAAAACGAACCAAGGGAAAGAGAATAACACACTAGTTATATTTCTTTCACCTTTTATATTCGGATAGCTATAGTAGCTACACTACGATATGATCACTGATGGTTTTTCATTTTCAAGTATTTGATCTTAGAGGTCTTACAAACTGTTGAAATACACGAAATGAATAAAAACTAAGATAGGTTTGTTTTTATGTCAAAACTTGAACTCAATATAGATCTGTGATGAGAAAGTATTCGAGGGTTTTTTATCCTTTAATGTGGTCATGATGTAGCAATGAATAACCCTGAAACAAATCTGAGATCTATAATATTTTCGAAATTGAGTCTTGATTGAATGATGAGAGTTGGGGATAGTTGAAGTGTTGATATCAGATCTGAACGAGTATTTCATTTCTTTTTAGTTTTTATTATTATTTAAAAATGGACTGGTGATGTAATGGACTGAGGTCGGTGGTATTGTTTATGGTATTTGGTTTGAAGTCGTGGTCAAATAGTCTTGGTCTTCTGCTTCTTCCTTTCTGTGTAAGTCGCTAGGTCTGATAAAAAGTCGCTAGCTGCAAGTAGGCACAAGTTGCTACTAAAGTAAGTCCTTCGTTTCAAATTGCTAATTTGTTAAATAACAAATCGCTACATGATATACAACTCGCTAGCATAACTCGCTACCCATGTACAATGAATCTAGACAACTTGTAAAGACAAGTCGCCACGTGTACATGTAACAAGTCGCTAGGAAGAGAAAAATGATGAACAAGTCGCTAACATGATTATGTGGCAAGTCGCTATAAAGAACAATAATGACCATTTTTTTTGACCCAGAAACACTTATGCAGAAAAACTTTACAGTTAACCCATTTTGACCATAAAACAGCTTAAGACAGGCTTCTTGATTTACCCGTTTTGACTATGTTTGATTATTCAGATTTGACCAAGTGACCACATAGTAATTCACGGATAAAACAGGTAACCAAAAGTCATGAAAAAAAATGTTGAAACCAAAGCAAGATTGTTTCGGACAATATTGAGACAAGAACAACTGTTAACAAAACCACATGACAATATTAATATGTTTTGACCAATAAAACATCAGTTGTAAGACAACACAGTTAACCCAAAAACATATTTTCCAACCAAAACATATTTTCCGACCAATCAAAAGTACCAAAAACAGTTTTTACACATGTATCAAAACCACAACGGATCAACACAACACAATAACCTTGGCTCTGGTACCAATTGTTAGGATCCTATATTTATTGTGTTTGATGATTCGGGTGGTCTTGGATGATCAAAATACATGTTAGCCATTAGAGAGAGAAAGTTAGAGAGTTGGGTGTTTTCTTGCTAGAGACTTGGTATACAAAAGTATGGAATATTAGATTGAAAGCACCACCCCTTCCATGGATGGAAGGGGTATTTATAGTTACAAGAAATACGACCTCCTATCGGCCTGTGGATCAGGTATACAGTGGGTAAAGACCCGTCTTTCCTCCACGGTGTTGCACTAAACTATTCTACGCTACAAATTAACTAATAAACTACTACATAACGTAAATAACTACAAATCTACGAGCTAACATATGCTAGACTATAATTGGGGTGACCGACACTTTAACATGAAATTTCCAATTCCTAACAAATTTGGTGCATTAAAGTGTTGTAAACCATGCTTAATTTTTTGTACGTCTTAAAATTAAGAGTGAGGTGCCTTCGTGCATTATAAGTAGTATAAATAAGAACATCATTGGTCCATATATTGGGATTTGGGACAAGATAAAAACCACTTTAAACAGAGCCTTGCAAAAATATTGCTAGCTTTTTGATAAAAAAAAAAGTTATGCGTATCGTGAACATATTCATGGTAAAAAGAATAATCCATGAATATATTAATTAGTATCACTTTAATTTGTTTAAAAATATGTTATTTGTTGTTAGGAATCCTATGATTTATGGTAAAAAGAATATATAAACAAATCGCTGAATAAAGGGCAAAACATGAGTAATAATACAATTGAGATTAGATCATAATAAAACCAACTAAGATCAAGAATACTTAATCGATGATGACAGTTTTGAGATGGACGGGAGTGTTTAAGGAAGAAGAAGATACCAGACTATATTTGAAGGATTTTCTTTTTATTGTCAAAGGGTAAAAGTGGAATAAAGCTTTTTATTTATGTATTTTTTTTATATATGAATAATACATGAATTACCAAAATCATTTATTTAAGATTTAATTGTCAGTTTGGATATCCATGTGAATTTGGGAAGTTTTCAAAGGATATCGACGTAATTATGATTTTTACAAGGATATTGATGTAATATCCAAGTTTTTCAAGGATATAGTTGAAATTCTCCCTTAATTTAATATGTCATTTTTTTATGTATTCAAATTGCTTGAATGGGTTGGCATGAGACCTATTTTACCCACCTCTTACATGAATGTAACATGTCTACTTTATGGGTTAAGTAGGTTGACCGAACATGACCAGAAACCTATTTATGCCTAACCATAATATGTTTATCTTTGTGTCAATTTCGGCCCGTGTATCGTGTTATGTTAGGAATTACTAACACTGATTTCTTTTTTGTCTTACATCAATAGTTAAAATATATATTTATTCTTTTTCTTTATGTGGTGTTATTTCAAATTATGGAACAAGTTGTATTTCAATTTAATTTTAAAATTCACAAAGTAACTTGTTCCCCTTAAAAATAAAATAAATTTCACAAATTCCTGCCGCACCCCGCCACTTGATTTCACGTTCATAAAACTATTTTATTAACCTCCTTAACCCCATAAAGGTAAACTGAATTGATAATTTGAGAATTTAATATAATTATTGTGGTATGTGTATTTAAGATGATCGTCTTTGATCATTATCTACACACTTTTCGTCTTCATATATTCTTATTATTTCTTATATATACATATGCATATTGATTGAAATTATTATTTGGGTTATATGCAATTTTTTTGCAGAACATAACAAGGGACGTGGCAACAAAGATCGTGGACTGCTTCGAGCCATATACAATAAACATTTACAGAAGGGTGTCATCGTATTTTTCATTTGATGCAAACTATTGTTTAATGACGTAAAGGTATGAGTTCCAGTAGTCGTTTTATGTTTCTAACCAACAACATCCATAAATATTTTTCAAGCATTTGGTTGCAATTTCATTCTACATGAGATGAGTTGATATATTGAGTTCATTTGTGATTCCAGAGCTTATATAAGATTCGTTTCGGTTCTATTATTTTAAATAATTTGTTCATCTAAGTATATTACTAACAAATTAATATATACACTGTTTTATGTACCAAGTTTCAGAGTTAACAATATCTTATGGACTTATGGACCTTGTCAATAGCAAAACCACACCGATGTAAGTGAGATATAATTTTTTTAAACTTTTTGCTTGTTTTTTCATATCATTTATTTCTTAATTGGCACGTTTTGATGTTTTATACATGTATTAAGTGCAGGTAAATCCGTCAAGTACAGGTAGATCCGTCAACAGTTGACATCTTACACCAAATATACATAAAACTGATTAAAAGCGAAGAAAATTAACACCACAACAAGGTACAAGGTGATGAGAGGATGCAAAGAAACTTCACACTTATTGGGAGACACAAATGGAGAAACAAGAAAGTATTACACGAAACTTTCGAAAGGGTGAAGGTTCGTTAACTCGTACGGGATGGTCGATATCAAATTATTTGGATCAATTAACACCTCTCGTCTCTAGAATTCATATTTGAATCACTTAGTTTGTACTACCATTATGTTTTTTTTTTCAAGTCTTAGTGTATAACGTGGTTTGTATATTTGTAGCAGTTTGATGGTAATATTCATCCAAATAATGTAAAATTTTATTAAGAATTTACCAATGTTATGGTGTAAACATTTAGCCACCTATTACTGAAAAAAATCAATCATGATTAATTTAAGCATTCCATTTACCCACGATTTTTAATCATATATGGCTGTATATGTGGGTAATTTACCGCGGAATATTGCGGACAAACAAAAAATTTGCCATTATATTTATTGGCATTTTACCCATGGATTAGCCATGACTATATTTATGGGCATTTTCGTGGTATCTTACGAAAACCCACAAAAAGTTACCCACACGCTAAACATAATCACCCACTCAAAGAGTCGTGTGTAAACTTACCCACCGCTTGAAAATATGGTGGGTATAAAATTAGCCTCAGAGGTTTTACCCATCCATATAGATTTATGGTAATCCGTGGGTATTAGCCAATTACCCACAAAATTATCTCGTTTACCCACCAATTTGGTCCATGGGTGATTGATTGGATTCTTGTAGTGTTATAGGGTAACTCGACTTCTTTTAATGCTTGGATGATCCTAATGCGATGAATGTACCAGCGAGGGGTTCGAATGCGAGTAAAACAATGATGACTAATGAAAAAGAAGTTAAGGGTGTGTCGAATGTCACAAGTTCCAAGCAAACCAATGAAAAGTTTCATGATTTTGAACGACAAATGGTTGAATGTAAGTTTGTGTTGTTGAGAGATGATGGGGTACCTTTAAAACCTTTGAAGGCCGATGGCCAAGCTAATACAATGGAATCATTTTCATGCTTATCTGACACGTTTGATACCCCTAATACATCAAACACAGTTGCTATTGTTAGTCCTAATGATAATGCATTGAATAATGGGGATGGGGATTCGGTTAATATGGTGAAGTATGCTAAATCGTATATAATAGGGACCGTTTCCTACGCCAAACATCTAAATTGTGAAACAAGTATGAAGTTGCTAACTTTCGTACCTTAATAGCCCCAGCGAGTAATGGGGCTGATGTTACCATATCCATTGAATCAGTCCTAGTGGCCAATGAGCGATTTGAGAATTCAGTTTATGGGTTTTTTCTGGGCATGAGAGCTGCATATCGAGTGGTTGAAAACTATGTTAAAAACACTTGGAGTAAATTTGGTCTTGTTCGTACTATGATGAACTCAAAAGGGAATTTCTTCTTCAAATTCAACTCCAACACGGGTATGGAAGCAACGCTTGAGAATGGCCCATGGTTGATTCGTAATGTGCCATTGATTCTTCGTAAATGATCTCCTATGGCTAATGTATCTAAGTAAGATTTGAAGAGTGTCCCAGTTTGGGTAAAACTCCATGATGTCCTTATTATGACATTTACAGAGGATGGATTGAGGGCTATTGCGACAAGATTTGGTGCCTCATTAATGTTGGATACTTATACAACCTAAATGTGCATGGAATCATGAGGTGATCTAGTTACACGAGAGAAATGATTGATCTTCGAGCCGATGTCGATTTGAAAGACACTCTTGTTGTGGTTGTGCCAAAAATTGAAGGTGATGGATATACCTTGCACACTATTCGCGTTGAGTACGAGTAAAAACCAACTTGATGTTCAACTTGTAATTTATTTGGTCATTCGTTAGACCAGTGTCCTTAGAAAATTATATCCAATTCGAACGTGAATACTACAAAGAAAACCGATTTAGGCGCGTTTGAAGAATGTGAAGACTTAAAGGCAAACTTTACGTGGAATTCATATTTGTTCGAAGTCTCACATGGTCTATAAACGAGTTCAACCTAATAAGAAGACAAACGCCACGAGGGAAAACAACGGGAGTAAATGCTAAAAAAGGTACTAATATTACTACTACTTTGAATTCTTTTGAAGCTTTAGGCGATATGGTGGATGTGGACGTGGAAGAGGTATTAACCTAAATAAAACACCTAATGCACAAGATACGAGTTGCGTATTTGAATATGGGAAAAAGGATAAACATACGACCCAAAATACTATTAGGTCGTCTCATCAGCGATCAAACTTTGAAAAAGGGGTGAATCTGAAATCGACATCTATGCTTAGTACTTCAATGGGAGATCAATAAGGTAATTCGGATGGTTAAGTTGAGGAGGTAGATGATGAAATGGCTCGATTCATGGCTTCTTTAGCGAATCGAGTTAAAGGTGGTGCAAATGATGAAAGCTTTCTTGAGGATGAAGATTATGATATTTATGATGGTTACAAGAATTGTGATTTTGAATTAACCGAACAACCGTTGCCATTATGTAATGCATTCGATATCACTCTTCAAGGTCAAATTAAACGATAGGGCTATTGTTGGTGTCATTGTGAATCAAATGTAATCTTGCCGTCAGTAGTTGTTTTTATTGTAGGTTCATAAGTCTGGGTGTCATTCTTATGATATGTATGGTTTGAAGCACATAAAGTGTGTTTGTTTTCGCCTATGTAAACAGGCTTGGGTGAAACATCCTATGTACTTAAACGCTTTTTTAAAGTAATACATTTATCAGTAAAACCCTTTACTCAAAAAATACTTTGGCTTATATCAATCATAATCTAATAAAAATACTAATTTAATCCTAACTCTAATACAAATCCACTAACAGTCCATGTAGTTTAAGTTGGAGTTGAATGAACACTCAAACTGTCGCGAAACTTAGAAAAAAAAGTTGGCAGTATTTGCAGAAGAACTTGTAGATTCACCAATGATGTGCTTTAGGACATCAGAATACTTAAACTGCCTCAAAACTCAGCAAACAGGCGACACTTGTAGAAGAACTTGTTAGATTCACAAATGATGTTGATGTATGTTTAAACACACATCATTTTATAACTAAATATATGCCAAATCAGACTAATAACCATTAATATGACAAATTATATTTCAAATATGTTGGATATGTGTTATTATGTCTTGCAGGTACAAATTTTTGAAAACAAAGCAAAAATGGTGATTTTCGGATGAGTTTCGACTACGTTTTCATGTTTTTCGAGGTTCAAACGAAGTCTTAAAAATAATTCGAGTACACCATTGGAAAGAGCATGAAAAATCTAATCCAACTATATATTTACTCATTTTTTTAATCATCCATATTGACCCTCGAAATGTCAGTCCAAATATGTATTTTGAACCTTTTATCCTAAATAGAACTAGGCCAAAATGATTAGGGGTTATATATTAAACTTAGCGTATTACAACTGAGAGCTTTGCCAGCCCAGTTGGTAAATGCTCTCGCCTCCCACACAACACACTCGGGTTTGACCCCCATCCGGTGCTAGTTGAGGGATAATTTATCAGTGTCACATGGCACCACCTCAGTGGTCTACGTGGCAACCCGACCCAGACCAGACGAGACCTGACCCGACCTAGAACCAGACCCGACCCGGTCATCGGTTGACCTATTGACCGTTGAGAGTTAACTTTGACCATTGACCGCCACGCCCGGTCGTGTGTAGTCTAGTAATCGGTAAAGCCGAGGTCGTCCCAAGAGCTGTGAGTGCGAATCCTAATTTAATTCTAATGTCACTGATTTTAAAGTGGGTTTTTAGTTTAATTTATAATAAAATAAATAAACAAAATGAATTGAAAGCAAATTAAAGATGTGAACAATCAATAGAGAGAATGTGCTAGCCTAGTTACAAATCTTGTTATGCCATAATCCAGTTTTCCTATATATGTCTTCTATCACTCCATGTGGGGGTAAATGTCACTAGACTCCTCGGGTAAATTCGTCTAGCCTATGTTCCTATTCCATAACCATACGATTACAAGAGTTCGTAGGTTAACCTAATTTGAGTCATTAAGCACCAGCTACAATCTAGACTTATTCTAATGGAGACCCGGCCTCTCAGAACTTAGGATTCCCCTTAACTTCTTAAGTATGTTCGTTTGGAAGGTGATCCTATGGTCAATTCGCACACAAGATAGTGATAGTCATATGGTCAATAGGAAACCCGACCTATCAGATCTTAGATTCCCCGTCAACATCTTATCCCTACTCGTAATCTATTCATCTAAGGTCCTATAGTCAATTCTCCTAGCTTCATAGATACTACCAAACATCAATACTACCAAAATGAAGGTGTCCACGAATAAGAAAAGAAAATATGCATATAAAGTGATACGAAAACAAAAAAACTAAATCATTGCAATAACAATTTCATAACTAGGCTAACACCAAAGGTGTAAGCCGATCATATTAAGTAATGCAGAGAATTCAATGTTTAAAATTATAATGAAATACATTGAATCAAATACAAAAGTTTGATACGAAATACTAAAACTTATGTACCTAATGACGTGAATTCTCCCTTGGAAATGGTCTGTATGATGCTGAATATCGTCCCTCTAGAAACCCTTTTCATCCCTTGGTGTTGTATTGGGAAGATGATATGAAAATGCAAAATTAGGGCTTGTATTTATAGCCTCGTTTAAGTTACGACGTAACCTCATGAACGGCGTAACTTAAGACTAAGTTACGATCGTAGAACTCTCGGTAAATTAATTACCACTTCTAAGCCGTAACCTTGCAAATTGGTTACGGCGTAAGTGTCTTGACCACCAAATTCTTCTAAGTCTTGAAATATATACGGCCTAACTATGCTGAGAAGTTACTCCGTAACCTTGAACTGCGTTGACTTTGGTCTTCTAGTGTAAATCATGGTTACGGCGTAAGTAGAGAGTGGAACTACACCATAACTTCTGTCTCGCCAGCATACTCTTGTATATATTTTTTAATAACCTTCCAAATCCACGTCTCTTTGTTCCTATGCTCATTAGTAACCTGAAAATGAAATATTAAGAAATAAGAGTATATATTCAAGTAAAACGATATAAATGATGAGCATATTAGGGGGAAATTGACACTAAAATGTCAGGACTGTTTGATGTTATCATCCAATCTTCGTATAGACAGAGTTAGAAATGTGATATCCTCCAATGCTAGAAGTAAAGAGACGGTGTCATATCTTACAATGCGTAATCCCAATGGAACTAAGTCTACATACTTCATATAGACCGAGTTAATATAATCCACTTTCATGTGAACATGCACCAAAAAGGTGCCAAGTGTGAGTACAACAAGACCCGTACTAATAAGAAATACATCATAGTGCCCTAATTCAGTACCCTGCTTGAAGCCAAATATAAAGGGGTAGTTGATTCGGCCGCGCTTCCACAAGTGTATAGTTGCAGCATACATCAACACATGTAGGATTATATATGCATATAAACTGTAAGTAATTCAAGAATTCAGTAAAACATAAGTGAACCGTTTGTAACTTTTATTACATATAATAATCACAAGAAAATTACAATACCTGTAGGCTCTGTTGCAAAAATCGGCCGCCTCGCTAGGCGGTGATTAACCGCCCCGATTTTCACTAATCGGCCGTATTAATCGGTTCGGTAAAAAATCGGTAAAAAATGGGGCATAAATCGACCAAATCGGGTATAAATCGGCCAAATTAGATATTAATCGACCAAATTGGGCATAAATCGGCCAAATCTGAAATTATTTTTGGCTAGATGGACCAAATTGAGCATATAGTTTTAAAATTTTATAATTTTTTATATAAAAAAACCAATTCGATTAATCCCCGCCTAACCGATTAATCTCTAGGTGGTACCCAGCCGCCCAGCTACCGTCTAGTAATTTTTGCAACCTTGCATGTAGGGAAAACATTCTCCATATGCATGGTATGCTCCTCTTTAGACATAATTTTTCTTGCTTGTATAAGCAAGATTATAGAAATCAGGAGAGCAATTGAGCAACCAGTAAAGAATCCTGAAATCAAAGGACATAGCATCATATGAAATCAATATGTGGTAAATTTGACCCGTTCATGGGTAAACAGGTTGGTTCAGGTTGAACTCCCTATTAAACAGGTCAAATGGGTAAAATTTTAAGATAGCTGAAATGTAAAACATAATGGGTTGAGTGGGCCGAAAGTCACCCAAAGTATTCAAATCCTAAGTCTTTCGTTTTATACATTAGATTATGAAGAAAAGAAAATATGGGGGAAAATTTAGATTATAAAGAAATGTAGTTCGGATTCAACCCAACCCATTTGGATCTGTTACCCCCCCCCCCCCCCCCCCCCCCCCCCCTCCCCAACCCCTTTACAACATCTTCATGATTAGACAAAAGATATATTTAAAGGGATCATTTTTGTTGAGTATGAACATAATGCCATCTAGAAGCTAAATCAAGTAACTATGCGTGTTGTTGGTAATCTATGTACTGAAAAGAATGTCACCGTGTGCTATTTCCTCTTCTATTTTGGCCTCAATAGTTTCTTACCTTCTCTTCGGTTGATATGTTATCCTGCCCCCACTTTACAACATGTTCATGATCACAGACAAAAGATATATTTCAAGGGATTATTTTTGTTGAGAACGAACAAAATGCCATCTAAAAACTAAATCCAGTAACTATGTGTGTTGTTGATAGTTTATGTACATGTGTGCTGTTTCCTCTTCCGTTTTGGCCTCAATAGTTTCATACCATCTCTTCGGTTGATCTGTTATCTTACCCCCTAATTTAAAGGATTATTTCAAAAGATTATTTTTGTTGAGCACGAACGCAATGCCATCTAGAAGCTAACCAAGTAACTATGTGTGTTGTTGGTAGTTTATGTACCTGAATGGAATGTCACACAACAAAAAATTAGTTCATTCTCCACATTAAATTTTCAAACTTTTTAAATGTGTGTTGGTTTATTAACACTTAATTATGTGTAAAAATTGTTTACATTAATAAGTGTGAAAAAAATTATAAATTCCACACGTTTATCAAATAAAAGTTTAAGTGTAAAGAATTATAAAATTATTCACGCTTTTAAGTATGGGGGTTATTTGTAACACCTTAATTTTCCACACTTTAAAGAATGTGGAGAATCTTTTGGTCCCCACACTTTGAGGAAGTGTGGAGAATTTAGGTCCACACACCTATAAGTGTGGACAAAAAAGTGTGTAGATTGAACCAAGTTTTGTAGTATCACCCTCTGTTGTTCCCTCTTCCGTTTTGGCCTCAATAGTTTCATACATTCTCTTCGGTTGGAGTTTTCAAAGTATTTGATAAAGGGAGTTACAAAAAATTTGTTCTTACGAGTTATTTACAAAAAATTTACACTTTAGGTCAATCATCTCCTAGACCGAGTGGACGGGCATATCATTCATGGACGGGCATATCATTTATAAGGAAATGAGAAACCATATGATCTACTATGTCTTGAAGGGTATGTTAGGTATCATATTTCTTCACTTATGATTAATGAAGCGCATTTTTTAAATTTGTAGGTGGCTATAAAAGATTTGTTCAAAAAACACTGATTAGCCTTGCCACAATATGACGTTTTATATCAATCAAAATTCTTACCAACATTACATAGACATGTGTTTAATCCTGAACATGGATATATAAATAAGTCTGGTAATAAAAGTTAGTGACGAAGTTTCAGTTGAAAACTTACACACAACGCTTCTTAATCAGCCATGTCACGTGTTTCAGCAGAAATCTTCGTAGTTTGTATCAGTATATGTTGGAATTTTATACTCATAACAATTATACATAAAACAAATAACACCATCAAAGCAAGCAGCGGAAGACAATAGGAATAATATATGTAATTAATTAACCAAACAAGAAAGTGCGTACCTTTTAGCAATTCAAGTAATCAAACGATAATGTGATCAAGTAACAAAACCCAAAACCCTAAATTAGGGTTTATACAAAATCGTCCCACCCTAAATCGACCACCAAGGAATACAAGCTCAAGTGTGCTTGCTCTTCGTTCTTGTACACACGTACTAATAGCGATTTGATGTGGAAAAGCTAGTTCCTTGAATCACTAATAAACCAAATACTTTATCTTTGAGTTAGACAAAAATCGAAAACCCTTGGGGAAGGGTGTTTCGACCGGCCACACAAAGAGGAGAGGAGAAGGAGAGAAATTAGGTTATCAAAGTGATCCAAGATTAGTCAATAATGAATACATTTATTTGTATTTATAGTTAACATATCTTGGAGTACAAGTTTGAGTGGGATTGGGTTTGGAAACCCTCCACCGATCGGCCTATTCAATCCCAAGGGGATTCTAGAACTTTCCCGACATCTAATTTCATTCTTAGTCCTTATAGTTAATATTTAACGACCGTTAACCAAACCTCGTTAATCATTTAACTATCGTTATGTTTTATTTAGTGATTAATAATTAATAATAATAACGTTTTATTTATATTAATTATGTACATCAATTCTCATACGTAATGTGTGCAATCCCGAAGTCTCGAGTTCGAATCCGGACATACTATTATTTAAATATCCATTAAAACCTTTCAGCTCCCACTTGGATATTACTAAATATAGTAATGACATTGGTTAGTCTAGCTTTCACACACCAACGCCCCCAGATCGAATCGAGCATGGTCTCCTGGAAAAAACCATTTAATGATTCATCATTTTTACTTATCCTTTTGTTACTAATACTACATTAACTATGAATATGGATCAAGTCATTTCATAAGTTAATATTCTGTTTCTCGTTGTATATGATTGAACAAGATTACCAAATCATCTGAACGTATTCCAGATAGATCTTGGGTATGGCCATACAAACATCTTGTCAACCCTACGAGGGGCCCAAATAGTATTATGCTTTGAAACAAATTCAAAGGAACAAATTCTCTTGACTACAAACATAACTCATGAATTTTGCAACACTTCCGAAAATAGCCCTTATAACTACCAGTTACGGATAGCGTTAGACTATCTTACACAAATGCACTACATTCATATCAGTTATCTGGTATCTCAAGTCTGAGGATAAACACTTCATGATATACTTAATGATAAAATCCAAAAGTATCATCATGTAAAGTTGGGATGAGTCATATATTCAATTCATTGAATATCACGTGAATCTGGTATGTCCCACGCATCAATATACTTTAAAAGTATATTCTACCAAAACTCAGATTTGTCTTAATTCAATGACATTCCCATATCATTGATTGACAACGGACTATTTAGAATAACATAAGTTATTCACGGATTAAACATGCAAATATAGGATATAATATTACGAAAATGAAAAATAAACATAACAACTATTTTATTTCATTAAAGTAATATTTGTTCATAACATCCTTTATCCAAATACTAATCACAGATCTGCATGAAACTACTAGCTAAACGAAGACCTATCCCATCAGCATGGTCAGTAAGTTTTTCTTTTGGCAAAGGTTTCGTAAAGGGATCAGCTAGATTATCATCTGTATGAACTTTGAGTAGATTGATTTCACCTATGTCGACTTGTTCTCGAACATAGTGATATCGACGAGGAAAATGTCTGGCGCCCTTCATGACTCCAGGCTCATTGGCAAATGTTATTGCAGCAGAGTTGTCACAATACACATTTAAAGGTAATTCGATTGAGGGCATTACTCCGAGTCCCGAAATGAATTTCCTAATCCAAACAGCTTCCATCGCAGCTTCTGAAGCAGCTATGTACTCAGCTTCTGTAATAGACATCGCAACCGTTGTTTGCTTCTTGCTCTTCCAGTCAACTGCTCCTTCATTAATGACAAAGACATAACCAGTTTGAGACTTCGTATCATCTTTATCAGTTTGGAAAGACGCATCGCAAAAACCTGTAACATCAAGTTCTGCATCTGGATTTCCTCCATACACTAGAAACATTTCTTTAGTAGCCCTTAGATACTTAAGAATTTTCTTAACAGCTTGCCAGTGTTTCACACCTGGGTTCTGTTGATACCGACTGGTAATGTTCTGTGCAAACGCCACATCAGGCCTTGTACATCTTACAGCATACATGATAGATCCTACAGCCGAAGCATAAGGAACTTTCTTCATGTATTCCACCTCATCAGGTGTTGACGCGCATAGTTTATTACTTAAGCCATGTTCAACTTGCATTGGCAAATATCCCTTCTTGGAATTTTGCATACTAAATCTCTTCAGTATTTTATCAATGTAAGCACTTTGGCTTAGTCCAATTAACCGCCTTGATCTATCTCGGTAGATCTTGATTCCCAGAATAAATGCTGCTTCACCTAAGTCCTTCATAGAAAAGCACTCTCCAAGATAAGACTTTACATCTTGCATACTTGGAATGTCTTTTCCCATGATCAATATGTCATCGACATATAAGACAAGGAAAATAACATTACTCCCACTAGCTTTGTGATACACACATGGCTCATCAAGATTTTGAGTGAAACCAAATTTCTTGATTTCTTCATCAAACTTCTTGTTCCATTGCCTTGATGCTTGCTTCAACCCATAAATGGATCTTTGAAGTTTGCATACACGCTTCGGAAACTTTGGATTCACAAACCCTTCAGGCTGCGCCATATATATGTCCTCATCTAGGCGACCGTTTAAGAAGGCAGTTTTGACATCCATTTGCCATATCTCATAGTCATAGTACGCAGCTATGGCTATAAGAATCCTAATAGCTCTAAGGTCTGCTACAGGAGAAAATGTCTCCTCGTAGTCTACCCCATAGGTTTGAGTATAACCTAGAGCTACAAGACGAGCTTTATAGGTGTGTGCATTGCCATCCATGTCAGTCTTTATCTTAAAGAGCCACTTACTTCCAACTACCTTAGCATTTGGAGGTAAGTCAACCTCTATCCAGACTTCATTATCTTTCATGGATTGCATTTCCCCATTCATTGCAACTCGCCATTTCTCCTTTTCAGGACTCATCATGGCAGCTTTATAGTTAGCAGGTTCACCAAGATCCCCTAACATATATTCCTCAGCTTCTACGTTGAGACATAGACGCTCAGGTGCACGCGTAGTCCTTGCGGATCTACGAATGGGAACCACTTCAATCTCAGTTGGAACGCCCAGACTTTCAGGTTCTACTTGAGGTTGGCTAGTGTTTTCAGAAGGTGTTGTATCTTCTATATCATCTTCCAGATCATAAACTCTCCCACTGAATTCATGAGATATGAGATCCCTTTCAAGGAATTCTCCATACCTAGCAACAATTACTTTGTTTTCAGGTGGAAAGTAAAAGTAGTAACCCATAGTTTCCTTTGGGTATCCTACGAAGATACACTTAACAGATCTAGGTTGCAGCTTATCAGCAGAGTCACGTTTAACAAACGCCTCACAACCCCAGACCTTTAAGTAAGACAAGTTGGGAGGTTTCCCATACCACACTTCATAAGGAGTCTTATCAACCTTCTTAGTTGGAACCATATTCAATATGCGAACAACAGTTTCTAAAGCATAATCCCAAAAGGATAAGGGAAGAGTTGTAAGATTAAACATAGATCGCACCATGTCTAGCAATGTACAATTCCTTCTCTCAGATACACCATTTTGTTGTGGAGTATATGGAGATGTGAGTTGCTGGACAATACCACACTCAGCTAGATAATCTTTAAACTCTTGGCTTAAATATTCACCACCTCTATCGGATCGAAGAGCTTTAATCTTCTTTCCTAGTTGCAGTTCTACTTCACTCTTAAAAACCTTAAATGTTTCAAAGACTTCATGTTTATGTTTAAGTAAATAAACATAACCATAATGACTGAAATCATCAGTAAAGGTTAAGAAGTAGCTAGCACCCTTTCTTGACACATGTCTTAGTGGTCCACATACGTCAGTATGTATCACACCAAGAAGATCAGAAGCCCTTTCTAAACTATTTGTAAAAGGTTTCTTGGTCATCTTCCAGATATGCAAGATTCGCATTTATCAAATGATTCATCATTGATGTCTTGCAAAAGCCCATCGTGTTGCAGCTGTTGCATGCGTTTCTTGCCTATATGAGCAAGTCTACAATGCCAAAGAAATGAAGAATCCAAATCACCTTTGATTCTTTTATTATTGATGCTAAAGACAGAATTATTTTTATCAACAACTTTATCATGCAAATCAATTTCAAACACACCATTTACTGGAATAACATTAAAGTAAAAAACATCATTTAAAGAAACAGAAATTCCATAATCAGTAAATGCATGAACGAAACCAATATCTTTTAACAAGGAAACAGAAACGACACCCCTAACAATGGAAGGTGCGTAATGACAATCGTTTAATGACAGTACTAAACCCGAAGGTAAAACTAAATCAAACGTGCCTATAGCTTCAACGACTGCATGTGCTCCATTACCCACGTGCAGGTATTGCTGTCCATAGGCAAGCTTCCTTGCTCCTCTAAGTCCCTGCAGTGTATTACATATGTGAATACCACATCCAGTATCACATACCCAGGAATTTATTTTATGAGGAAAAGCAAATAATTCTATCATCAAAAGAGTACCTATCAAATCATACAGCTCTACAGTCACAGGCTTTTCAAACAACCTTTGCAATTCTTCAAGCATGAGATTAGGGAAGTAATTCTCAAACTGCTTTTGCAGGCTTGAGTTCATACTCCCGAGCATAATGCAGGCGACCTCATTATACTTGTCATACTCAGATTGCCATGCAGCTCGTGCTTCAGCAGTAGCATCAACTGCAGGTTCAGGAGGACAAGGCGTAGTCAAATAATTGAGTCTTTTGGCAACCCTCAAGACAATTCTGAGTTGCCGATACCAATCATTGAAATTCGCGCTACCAGTCAATTTCTCTCGATCAAACATAGATTTGAACGACGAGGCTAGTGCAGTAGATTCAGCTTGAGCCATTTCTACAGAAATAAAAGTTCAAAAGTTAGTACTTTCGATAAGTAAACATTCAAGAAAATAAAATACCCTTTGGTCAATATTCATATTAACCATAGAATTTTCCTTGAATTTTGGATCCTCATTATCATAGTTTCACCACATCAGTTGATCTGCTAGTGGTGAAAGTATAGAATAGGTAATCGTTGAAAAACGATAATTGACAAACAAGTTTTCAATTCCAAAAATTCATGGGATTTACAATTTTGCCAAAACAATTAATGCAAAACGTAAGCATGTTTCATCCCATCGCATGCCTTAAGCCTTAGGTCTCACTAACAGCTTAATTAAGTTATCTAATTTAGAAACTGCAAATCATAAAGCTGAGGTCTCACACAACAAAATAATTCACCTCGTTATTGTAATCTAGATCAAGGTCTCACATAACTAAATTACAACTTCAAGTGTTTCATATCATTAGATGGCATAAACTTAAATTTAAAGGGTACAATTTTTGACGTGTAATCAAAACTTATGTATAAAGAAGCATGCATACAACTTTATAACATAATATTTTCGAAAAAACTTACATAAAATTTTTAATTGCTAAGATTGAATTCTACAAAGTTTTAATCGATGCGTTGAGAAACTTACAACTTTGCACTAAGATGCTTCGTACATTGAATGGTTATACTAGGTAGCTCCAATCGAACTCACAGAGGGCAGAGGACCAGGTAAGCGCATAGCATAACCTTAGACATCCTTTCAGTGAGACTGTGCTCACTTCTTAAATACCCCTTTATAGTTTGTTCTAGTGGGTGAGCCGTTCTAACCATTTAGTACAGTCGCATCAATCGATTAAAAGTTCAAGAATAATTCTTAGATAACAAATCAGTTTCGCCATTATTTAGTCTATTTAATTTTCTATTCCAAAAAACCCTTTTTGCTTACTAACATGTCAAACAATTTATATAAACAAAAAGCACTTTAATAAAAATTAAACATACTCAAATAATATAAACATATAACTAAACAATTTAACATATGTAGAAACAATTAGCCACATGCATAATTATTTCAATAAACTCTAATAAACAATTCTAGGCGTAAAATTATGCATATATTAACTAGGGCTTTCAACTACAAGGTAGATGAGCCACATACATCGACAAGTCGATTGCGTAAGCCAAAGTTAACAATATACCAAATAGCACATAGCGAATTTTTTATTAGTTATAATTGAGGTCTTCCCCAATTTGATAATTATTAAATAAATAAAACATGTGTGTATCACTTAACAATTAATCAATAACCAATAAACAATACTCCATGGCAAAACATGCATGTTCCACCATGGATTCCGCATAACAATTATCACCCAAGATACGCATATTACATGGCACATAACAATTATTCATTAATTAACCACATAAAATAAGCATGCAATCCTAGGGTTTCTACAAGTTTTACAAAATTAAAACCTAATTATATAAATATTAGGGTAATCGACCCATATATAAAAAATTAGGGTTTCGAATTCAAAACCCTAGAAACCATAAAAAAAACATGCATATTATCATAAAGATTCAATTTTTATGTGTTTCGGTAATTAATTACATCATACTAACGGCTCGTGATGCCACTGTTGGAATTTTATACTCATAACAATTATACATAAAACAAATAACACCATCAAAGCAAGCAGCGGAAGACAATAGGAATAATATATGTAATTAATTAACCAAACAAGAAAGTGCGTACCTTTTAGCAATTCAAGTAATCAAACGATAATGTGATCAAGTAACAAAACCCAAAACCCTAAATTAGGGTTTATACAAAATCGTCCCACCCTAAATCGACCACCAAGGAATACAAGCTCAAGTGTGCTTGCTCTTCGTTCTTGTACACACGTACTAATAACGATTTGATGTGGAAAAGCTAGTTCCTTGAATCACTAATAAACCAAATACTTTATCTTTGAGTTAGACAAAAATCGAAAACCCTTGGGGAAGGGTGTTTCGACCGGCCACACAAAGAGGAGAGGAGAAGGAGAGAAATTAGGTTATCAAAGTGATCCAAGATTAGTCAATAATGAATACATTTATTTGTATTTATAGTTAACATATCTTGGAGTACAAGTTTGAGTGGGATTGGGTTTGGAAACCCTCCACCGATCGGCCTATTCAATCCCAAGGGGATTCTAGAACTTTCCCGACATCTAATTTCATTCTTAGTCCTTATAGTTAATATTTAACGACCGTTAACCAAACCTCGTTAATCATTTAACTATCGTTATGTTTTATTTAGTGATTAATAATTAATAATAATAACGTTTTATTTATATTAATTATGTACATCAATTCTCATACGTAATGTGTGCAATCCCGAAGTCTCGAGTTCGAATCCGGACATACTATTATTTAAATATCCATTAAAACCTTTCAGTATATACTCCTCCGTCCTATAATAATTGTCCACTTTAACTTTTTTGAGTCTTTCTTATTCAACTTTGACCAATAATATTTTTATTTGTGTTATATAATACTTGATAAAAATTATACCAAATGAAAATACATTTAAAACCCAATCTATTCGTATATTTTTCATCAAATATTGTATTACACAAATAAAAATATTTATAGTCAAAGTTGGATATAAAAGACTTAAAAATGTGAAAGTGGATAATTATTATAGGACGGAGGTAGTAGAATTTATTAATATACAATATATTTCAAAATTTATCCATTGAAAATTCAATCCACTTAAACCTCGCCCTTTACTGATTACTTGTTAGGCGTGGTCCACTACCCGACTAGCGGCTAACGCCTTTTACAACCATGACTTAGTTAACTTATGTTTTGTGATTATATTCAAACACTAAAACACTTCAAAATTTTGTATTTTACTATAGTTTTGTATATGATTAACAAGCAAGTTATCACTGAGTGAGTCATATACGCCTCCAGCATTACATATAGATTGGCCATCAGTCAAATTAGAACCTGTTCGAATTATCGAATATCACCCTTAATTACCACCTAACGATCAAGTTATATTTCTTCTTAAAGTGTAATGTTTAATTTTCGTATTGGCGCACAAGCTAGGTTCTATCCAGCTAGATTACAAGCATGAGGTTTTCTTTAGTCAAGTAACTTAGTGACGACGATTTTTAAATCAAATGTATGCAGTATAATCGGCCATCTGTAAGGGTGTATTTGGTAGAGAGAAATGACATAAGAGAAATGCAAATGAATTGAATTCCATTGTTTGGTTGCTTAGAGAAATTAAAAGGTGGAGAATTGTGGAGAATTTGAGAGAATTAGTAAAGAGTTGGTTTTGTAAATTTGAGAGTTTCATTTCCATCCCTTTTGGTTGAGAAATTTAAGAAATGAGAATTGTTAGTATATGTAATATTTTTTCATGATTTTTTTTTCAACTTGTATTTGTACTTTAGTTCCAAACACAAGCTTTTTTTTTTTTTTTTTAAATAATTTTTTTTTAAATAAATTCATTTTTAAAAAATAAATTTTTTTTATAAAAAATAAGTTTTTTTTCTTAGATAAATACATTTTAATTTTTTTTAAATACATTTTTAAACATAAAAATTTTTAAAAATATTTTTTTTTAAATATTTTTTTTGAAAAAAATATTTAAAAAAAATAAGTTTTTTTTTAAATAAATACATTTTTGAAAAATATTTTTTTAGAAAGCGAATTAGAAAGCGAATTTTGGTGGAGTTTTAAGGGTATAACTTTTGGTGTCCGACTTTTACAGTACTTTTAGGGTTTTATACCCTCCTTTATATATCAAGAGATAAGTTCTATAATCTATCCTATCATTATGTTTATGATTTGCATGATTATGTTTACTTGTTTTTCTATCTTTACTATGTCAAGCTAGATAACTCTAGTGTTTGCTTTTATGAAATGAAACCTACTTAGGGCAATACATTCATAGAGTTAGGGCATTAGGCACCTCACTACGACTAATAATAGAATACAACGCGCCAATTAAACAAGGATGTGACAATTCGACTAATCAATAAGAGATAACTAGGGAGTAATGAAATCTAAGTAAACACGCGTTTACCTATCATAAGAATCTCCTTTAATTTACTTGCATTTAGTTTAATTATTAGTTTAAATTAGTTTTAAGCAATTTAATTACGTAGTTTAAGTAGTTGATAATCAAACCCCCAATCCATATCCTGAGATTTTACATTGCTTTCCTAAAAATATAAAAAAAATCATCCTTCACCTTAAACCTATTCGTCATACATCTCGACCTTCCCAACACTATTCTCTTAGAGAACGATCAATCCCCCGTGTCTTACCTATACTACACTACAACGGTTAGGTACACTGCCTAAGAGGATTGTAAAACTTCTTTCGGAGGGTTACAACCACCACATCATCGTTATATTTGACCAATATAATATAATTTTATTTATAATTAGTTAATTACACCGTTTCCTAATCTTTTCTATAAACAGGTTTCAAGTTAATTATCTTTTTTTAATAATAGTTCTAGCATAGACGAAGTATTTCTTTTGCAAGATATGAAAAAAAAAATGTTTTATTTGCTTGGAGTATATTGTAATAACACAATAATATTTATGGCAATTGCTCTCACTGAGTATATTGCAATAACACAAAACGTAATAACACAAAACATAATAAAACAATCACGTGACAATATTTTAACAATATCATACAAATATGGTATTTACCATTTATTTAATATTTCAATTTCTTGTTAAAGCAAGATATTTTAACAAAAAAGAAATTTTAGAAGAAATGTAAGTATCGATATGCTACATTTTTAATCCTCGTCACTTTTACATTCAATTAGGTTATAAATCATCTGTCACCCAAGTACCAAAACTTGATTATGAACAATTGGCATTGGCGCATCATCATCATCATCATCCAAGATAATAATAACATCATCACAACTCCAGTTTAATAAATTGGGATTGGAAAACCGGATTCGGATGAAGAGTGGGATGAAGCTGTATATAATAAAACAAACAAAAGCTATGCACATGTAGGTATTATATAAACGGCCATGAAATAAGTAGTGACACAAAAAACTTATGACGATAAATAAACATCACATTGTACCAACCTCAACATCAACATTAATATTTTTTGATTATTCCTTTCATCAACTTAACTATGAATTACCACAAGTTGAAAATGAAGATAATGATTTATATGGTAGAGATTAGGATAGTTTTATGGAAGTATTAAATATGAAAATTATAAGTTTAAAAATTCCTCTCATTTATTAAGACTAGGCGAGTACTCGTGGCTAGCGGCATCGGTTTTTAGCGGCAGATAATTAGCGATATGCGATATTGTGGTAAGTGTTTCGTATAACGTTCAATCTAGATAGTGAAAAGATCAAAATGTAATTACAAATGGTTGTAACATGTGATAATTCAACTCTAGCAAAAATCTTAACATGTATCAAACGAAATATAAAAATATTTAATGAAACTTAAAATAAAACATTACATCAATTATAAGATAATAACTAACAATGCACGTTACTCGTCGCGTAAAACTTCTTGGTACATGATATTTGAGGTGTAGACTCCTCCTTGACCGAATTCTTTGACTGGTTCCACTAATACCTTTGTTGTTCTACGTGATATCCCTCTAGACAACGTAACATAAAGCTAGAAATGCGAGAAAATATAATCGGGCAAATACACACCCACATTTGAAATTGTTTGACCCTGAGCTTTATTGATAGTCATTGTAAAGCTAAGGCGCACAAGGAATTGTGTTCTCTTTAGTTTAAAAAGGAACATATCTTCATCAGATAGAGCAAAAGAAATTAAGTGTCTTCATGACCAATTCCAGGATTCAAAATCATACCTTACAAAAATTTAGAGTGTGCATTCATTAAACGCATTTGTAGCGCTGGGGAATTATTGTAGAGTGTGCATTCATTAAACGCGTTCCTCCATTAAACACATTACTTATTAAGTTTTCTAACTTTCCCCCATTAGCATTTTTCAAACTTTCCACCTTGACTTTTCCCTCTATTAAGCGTTTTAACATTTCAAGTTTAAACTTTCACTTTGACTTTTTTTTCAACATTTCATGTTTCAACAAGTTCCCCTTAGCCATTTTTACATTTTATGTAGTATAGATATAGTATATAGCAGGGTACCCGCGCGTTTCGGCGGCGGGTACCCTGTGACGAATAACCGGAGAAGTAGATCTCGAGAGACATGATTCACCAGTTTGTATCGGTTTCAACGAGTCCCATCTGGTTTGTTTTCGGATGGCTTTAATTGGTTAGCAGAACCAGTGGCGACACCACTTCTCGGTTAAACACGTTGGTCCAGTTTTCAAAACTATATGTAACATCAACTTTTTAGCTTGTATGAAGTTTTGTGTGTTTTATTAATTTGTATAATGTGTATAATAACATGTACTTTTTTATTTTAGGGTGTTTTAAAAATAACATTAATTGGTGTGTTTAATTATTTTATATTTTGGATTATGTTGTAGCTTCTTTAAATTGTATGTTATGAAATTTTTATTGTACTTTTTAGTAAGTTATGTTTTAATTGGTTGTTTTTAATTTGGTAGATGTGATTTTAATTGGTTGTACAATGTGAATAAATTATTGTACTTTTAAGTAATGTGGTATTTTAATAAGAGTATTAATTACACTATGCGTTTCTCTCTCATTTGACAATTTTCAACTATTCAACTTTTCAACTTTTTACTTTTGATTGTTTTTATATTATATGTAGTATAGATATAGATTAATGTTTTGGAGTTTGGTTGTGATGTTCTTTTTGGTTTAGCATGAATTTAGATATTGTATTAGATGACTAGTTATAATGCCCGTGCACACACGGGATCTTTTCTAAAATTTTTAATAATGTTTTTTTTTTCAATTAAAAATTAAATAGGTTATTTTTTGTTTTTGTTTTAATTACGGTTTTTAATTTTAATTTTAATTATGTTTGACGCACGTGATAAGGATCCATATATATTTTTTTGCATATACATGGTTATCTTTGTATACAAATTTAGTTAACACATGTTGTTTTGTTTTTGCGTACTGATAATTTAAATCAATTCATAGTTTAATCTTATTTTCAAATATTTATAAGATGTATACATATACTAAGCATCCATAGGTATTACTATGGGGTAGAAATGTTCAAAACTACCAATAATAATATGGTATATTCTTGAGCTTCTAGTAGCTTTGGAAGTAAAACCGGAAATATTGTTATGCAAAAAGTGTCATCCCAAAATGAAAAAGAACTGAGATACGGGTGTTTATTGTGCGCTCGATGTTCATAATCTATACATTCCCTTAACGCACAAGTTGCTGGTTTTAGTGGTTCTTCCCCTTCTTCTAAGCAGCTGCAAGCCTTGCATTCTTTGTTGCACCTCACTGGCGGAAGCATCCATCTCCTTGTTAGATTTCAACTTTTTAGCAGCAGCCACTTTCTTCATCTTCTATTTAACATCAATTCCAGATAAGCCTTCAACCTTTACTGATCCAATAGCTTCCAATGATGAGCTACTGGCATTGGCCCATTTGTGACATGTTGTTCTTTAGTATCCTTAGAAGACTTCTTCTTCTTCTTCTTCTTCTTCTTCTTCTTCTTCTTCTTCTTCTTTTTGTTGGTTTTGCTCTCGCCAGCTGGCACTTTTTTCATGTTTACCACAATAACCAACACGACTCCTAATTCAATTTAGTTTTTTGCTAAATATTATCAAAACTTCACTGAGAGGACAAAAGGTAACTGAAACACGGCAAGAAAAAGAGGCTCATCATTAGAAAACTGTGAAACATAAGCCTGGGTAGTCAATCGTCTACAATAGAATGACCTTTAACAGGAAAATATTTGTTTAGCTTAATCACCATCGCGTTAAGATTTGACAGTTTCTTGGTAATGCGTCATTGTACTGGTCCTCTCCATGCAACTGATGAGTCAAAACCGAATCTGTTAGCACTTTATCTGCGAGTGTTGAAGAAATGTCCCTTACACAGAGTGATAGCAAGCTGCAGCTGGGTTATTACTTCAGTAATGACATTGTTGCCCCTTTGGATGTATGTAGTGTTAGTTTTATGAATATAAATTAGTAGTCGTGAGTTAGGATCGAACTCGAGATCACGGGATTGCACACTTTACGTATGAAGAGTTAACGAATAATAATTAATATATAAAACGTTATATTTTAATTATTAATTACACGAAACGAATAACGAACGTTAAGTAATTAAACGTAATGGACTAATGGTCGTTATGTGTTAAAGGAAATGACTAAAATTGAAATTAGAAGTCAAAAAGGTTCCGGAAACCCATAATGGCATATGGCCGGTCGTGGGTTAGGATTAGGTTTACTAATCCTAATCAAACTTGAGTTCTAAGTTTCTTTTAGTATAAATACAAGGCTAAGGGTTATTTTTTTCACCTTTTGTGCATACACAATACCATAATCTTTTCTCTTGTCTTTTATTTGGTGATTCGATCGACCAAAACCCTTTTAGGGTCGATTGGACTTGTTTTCCAATTAACAAATTGTTTTGTGTTTTAATTACTAGCATAACGTTAACTTGGTATTAGTACGTGTGTACAAGAACGTGATATAATCACACTATTGATTATATCTTGGATTGAATCTATAACACCCCCAAATCTCGGTACAGCGGAAGACTTAATCAATTTTTTGGGGCGTTACATTATGATTGGCATGTCACACAAGTATAGCAAACAAGATAGTCATTTTCATTCAAAACCAATCCCAAATTCGAAACATTGATCCAAAATTGTAAATATTAGGCCCAAACATGATTTAATAAAATAGGTCCCCATAAATTATCAGAGTTTGAAATCGATCCTTGACCATGCCTCCTTGCCAAGCTTCCACCGATCACGTACTCCAAACATCACTTAATTACCTGAGAAAACATGCTAAAAGGTCACTAACGCTGGTGAGTTCATAGGTTTAAGTTCACTAAAACCATAGTGGACCTGTATGAGTTGATTTGCTATGCGAGACTTAAGATAGATACACAATCGATCACAAACCATATCACATCCAATATCACAACGGGCCCCAGCAACTCTAGTCCAGCACTGTCGTAGCAAAGTCTAGAACGATTGCTAACCCGGACTAGGTCGAGGTAGAAGTCTACTCTTAGCTAGGCAACATGTTATAGCAATTAGGATTGCTACCCTAGTCTAAGGTAACAACTACCGCACATCTATCTAAACAGTCAAGCACATAAGCAAATCCAAATAGTTTTAATGGTCCAAAAACAGTAGCATGATTCTCACCCCAATTTAGTTAAAAACATAGATAAAAGTGGGGCTATGAAACTCACCTCAAGCAAGCAACGCATAAATAAACACTTGCAGAAGATAACAGCTAATCACGGCACAAAAACTATCGACTCGGCACAACCTATTAATGTAAACTCATTTTAATATATATTTCCCAAAATCAACGTTATCTACCCCAATGTATTCCTTTTCGTTATTTCCAAAAATGTCTCGTTTCACCGTTTAGTCCTAGTGTTTGGTATCCTCATGTGGGTGTATCGACTCAATATGATATCATGAGACGTCTAAGCGATAAGCTCCACAGTCCTATAAGTTCCGGAATAAATAGTAGACCTTATCGAATTCGTCAACTCGATAAACTCAATTATTCATTCGTGTCACTTATTATTCCATAAACCGGTCGCATCCTAACGAGTCATAAGGATAATTCACCAATTAATATTGTTATCCAACGTGCCTAACGGGCTCTTATTAGATTCGTCAACCTAATAAGTCCGTTATCCACGTGGATCGACACTATTAATGTTAGGTTATCCGTAACCCATGCACACAACGTAAATGAAAAAAATAGTATTAAGTGCTCAATAAATGGAACATTTCGATAAACGTGTACTCGAAAAATTAAATGTTTATTTATTAGAAAACATTTCCATTTTTAGTCGTTAATTTCCATTTAAAATAGTAAATAACATGACAAGCCTTGTTATCGATATTTTTGGTATAAAAAATTAAAAACCTTTTTATTATTTAAGTTTCATAGTTTTATTAACCTTTTATATTTATTTCGTCAATTTCATTATTAATTTCCAAATCGTTATTCGTTTCGAGTCCACAAGCACGAGTCATGACTTCTATGCTTTTAAATTAATCAATAGTCCAAACTATACTAAAGTCCATGTTACGGCTTTGTCGGGGTCAACTATTGACTAAAAAGTCAAAGTAACACTGACGTAGCACAAAGTTGACAATTTATATTATAAGCCCAAATTAAAAGTCATAATAGCGCAATTCAATCTCAAATCAACCCAAATCAATCTCGCCAACCAATCAACCAACCAAATATACCCGAAACCAATGTTATGACCCTAATGGTCATGAAACAGTCGCGGCTAAGACCACGTGAACCAAACAAGCTCTAGAAGCTTTTCGGCTCCACGCGTCTCATCCAAACACCAACAATATCAACCAACAAGCTACCATAATGACTCGACCCGGACCCGTGGTCCAAGTGGGTCACGTACGCCACCCAAGCCATGATCGTCGTGCTCATGGTGGCTCGTAAGCCTCAAAAACCTAACCAAACACTCTCCAAATCACTTCCAATACAACAAAATACAATCAATCAACCTGCAATCATCATCCAAACATCAAACCCATCAACTAATCCTAATCAAAAACATAAAACTTGACCTAAAATGCAAAAACCCAACAATATGATACACCACATGATACCAAATTACTAGCTACATGTTTATTTAAGTGTTAATTAAATTTAATCCCATGTTTAAACCAAAAGCCCTAAAAATTAAACCATGATCGAGCAATGTATACGCCGTATGTGGTTTCATGTGGCCAAAATAAGCATGACCCATGTTCCATTTACCTTTTCCAAGCCCGATCTACAATATTTGATGAAAACCCTAAAATCACGAATCTTAATTTCAAGATTTGAAGGTGTTAATGAAGGTTTTTGTGAGAGTTTTATATATGGATAGAAAGAGAGAAGAGAGATCTACAAGATGGTGGTGGAGGTGAGATACCACTTGCCGGAATTTGGCCGGAAGTGGGCGGCCAATGGTGGTTTTTAGGGTTAGGGTTTGTGTTTAGTGGAAGAGAGAGAGAGTAGAGAGAGAAAGTAATGTATAGGTGTATTTTAGAGAGAGAAAGTGGAATTAAAAATGAGGGTAGGATGGTAGTTTATATAATAGGGAAAAAGGACCAAATAATAATTATTTTAGGGAGAAGGGGCGTCGGCTAGGGAGAAAGAGGAGGGGCCGGTGTCGCAATTTTTCGTATACTATCCCGGTTACCCATTCCCGAGCTCATATATTGTCCTACGAGTGTCCCACGACGTTCATTCGACTTTCTATTATCGTTATTTGTGTTTTTCCACGAGTTTTGACTATTTATTTGTCAATTTTCGAGTTACGGTCGAAAAGTTACGTTATTTATTGTTTTAGACTTTTCTAGTACCGAATCGAATAGTGCTTATCAAAAAGAGTTAAAACTCACACGATAACTCATCAAATAATAAAATCAATCATAAAAACCAATAAACGATATAAAATCAAGTCACGGTCGATGAAAATAGTGATAAAAGCAAAAGCTCGGTTTAGTTTAACGTAATGCGGTACCTAAAATAGACTCCCTAAATTGCCAGTTGTCACAGCCTCCCAGCCTCAGAAGAAACCCGTCCCGGGTTTCACTCTGAGTTTCTTGGTTTCATAAAGAGTTTAGGATACTTCCTACGGAAAACATCCTCACGTTCCCAAGTGAACTCCGGTCCACGTTGGGAGTTCCAATGAACTTTGATAATCGGAATGCGGCTTTGCTTCAGCCGTTTTATCTCACGATCCATGATCTCAATCGGTTCCTCAACAAAATTCAATTTCTCTTCAATCTGGATATCTCTTAAGGGTACAACTATGTTTTCCTCCGAAAGACATTTCTTAAGATTACTAAGATGAAAGACATTGTGTACACTGCTCAATTCCGACGAGCTCCAGGCGGTATGCTACCGGTCCATTCTTTCCAGGATTGGAAAGGGACCAATATATCAGGGATTAAGTTTTCCACGCTTTCCAAAACGAACCACTTTTTTACAAAGAGAAACCTTTAACATAACACGATCTCTTACCTGAAACTCTAAGGGTTTACACCTCCTATCGGCATAACTCTTTTGTCTATCTCGAGCGGTTTGCAAACGGTTTCGAATCTGAACTATATATCTTCTCAGTGGTTTCTAGGACAAGTTCGGGACCGGTAAGTTGACTCTCGCCAACTTCAGCCCAACAAACATGTGATCGGCATTTTAGGCCATATAATGCTTCAAATGGAGCGGCCTTAATGCTAGAATGATAACTAATGTTGTAGGAGAATTTGGCCAAAGGGAGATGTCTCTCCTAGCCTTTGCCGAAATCGATAACACACAAAGCATATCCTCTACGGTCTGAATGGTTCTCTCGCTCTGACCATTGGTTTGAGGATGATATGCAATACGCATATCCATGTTTGTTCCTAAGGCTGACTGTAAGGATCTCCAAAAGTGGGATGTAAAACGGCTATCTCGGTCGAAAATGCTAGATACCGGTACTCCATGACGCGATACTATCTCCTTAATGTATATCCGAGCGAGCTTGTAGAGACTATCGACCTCGCTCATGGCTAAGAAGTGAGCAGACTTAGGCGGTGTTTGTTTTTTAAGAGGCTCTGGATCTGAACCGCACATCTGAATCTGAATCTGAGGCGTAAATATCTGAATCTGACCGCATCTAAACAGAAAAAAAACTCATGTTTGAACCGCACATTTGCTTGCTCGTACTAATTTTTTTTTTGTCTTTTTTTGTGTCAGCAAGAGGCAACAAGAGGCATTCAGACACACCCTTCTCAAGTCTAGACCATTAAGATCTTACTGCCTCTGAATGCGTCTGAACGAGAAAAAAAAACCGTCTGAACGACCAAAATGTTTGACCGCGTCTGAACGGTTCAGATTAAGAGGCTGTTAAGAGCCTCTTTATGGAAAAACAAACACCGCCTTAGTCAAACGATCAACGATTACCCAGATAGCGTCATTGCCGCTAGCTGTTCTTGGTAATTTGGTGATAAAGTCCATGGTGATTCGCTCCCATTTCCATTCTGGGAGTTCGGGTTGAACTAAGAGTCCTGAGGGTTTCTGGTGTTCGGCCTTTACCTTAGAACAAGTCAAGCACCAACTAACATACTGAGCTATGTCGGCTTTCATGTTTGGCCACCAGTAGAGTTTCTTAAGGTCCTGATACATCGTATCCAGCTTCTGTCTTTGAAGCATAAAGTTCCATCAGAACGCTTCAAGAAGCTGTTTTCACTTTCTACCATTCCATGCAGATTCTCGTAAGAGAGGTTCTCTTCCTTCAATGCCGCAGCTTAGGCGGATAAGATTTGAGACGGTAGAGGCGAACTAATGGTCATTTCTAGGGATCGAATGAGTAATGGTGGAATGTTCTCCTTATGACTAAGGGCATCTGCCACTACATTGGCTTTACCAGGATGATAATGAATCTCACAGTCATAATCACTGAGCAACTCTAACCAACGACGTTGTCTCATATTCAACTCCTTCTGATCTAAGATATGCTTCAAGCTCTTATGGTCGATAAACACTATACACTTGGTTCTGTACAGATAATGTCTCCAGATTCTAAGAGCAAACACTACAGCACCTAAATCAAGATCATGGGTGGTGTAGTTTTTCTCATGATTCTTAAGTTGTTGGGATGCATAAGCAATCACCTTCTCCCGTTGCATCAAAATAGCACCTAAGCCTTTATGCGAAGCGTCGCAGTACACGACAAAGTCTTCGCTTCCTTCAGGAAAAACTAGGATGGGTGCACTACACAACTTCTCCTTCAGAAGTTGGAATGCTTCTTCTTCCTTTTCTCCCCATTCATATTTAATGTCCTTCTGCGTCAGTTTGGTCAGAGACTTAGCTATTTTGGAGAATCCCTCAATGAACCTCCGATAATAGCCTGCTAAACCTAGAAACTGGCGGACTTCTGATGGGTTCCTAGGGGCTGCCCATTCCTTAATGGCCTCAATCTTAGCTGGGTCGACGTGAACTCCTCGACTATCTATCACGTGACCTAAGAATTGCACGAACGAAATCCAAAATTCACACTTAGAGAATTTGGCATACAGCTTCTCTTCTCTCAACAACTCTAAAATGAGCCTCAAATGCTCTTCGTGCTCCTCTATATTCTTGGAGTATATCAAGATGTAATCTATGAATACTATCACAAACTTATCCAGGTATGGCTTACACATTCGGTTCATGAGATCCATGAAAACCGATGGCGCATTTGTCAAACCAAACGACATCACTTGGAATTCATAGTGCCCAAAACGAGTCCTTAAAGCCGTCTTAGGGATATCCTCCTCTCGAACTCTAAGCTGGTGATAACCAGACCATAAGTCAATCTTGGAAAAGACACTAGCTCCTTTGAGTTGGTCGAATAGGTCATCTATTCTAGGCAACGGATATCGGTTCTTCACCGTCAACTTATTCAACTCCCTATAATCAATACACATCCAAAACGATCCATCTTTCTTCTTCACAAACAACACCGGTGCTCCCCACGGTGACGAACTTGGTCGAATGAATCCCTTCTCAGACAACTCTGCCAACTGTCTAGACAGTTCCTCCAATTCTCTTGGAGTAAGTCGATAAGGTGCCCGGGCTACGGGTGCAGCGCCGGGTATCAACTCAATTTGGAATTCCACTTGTCGGACAGGTGGAATCCCTGGAAGATCGTCGGGAAACACATCCGAAAACTCTCTTACGACGGGTACATCATTAAGGTGTCTTTCACTCTTCTCCTCGCTTTTCTTTTCAGAAATTCGAGCCAAGAAAAGACAACCTCCTCTATCGATGTACTTCTGGGCCTTAATACAAGAGATGATGCTCAACCGGGAAGGACTTCCACAGTCGCTCCGATCTCCTTGTATGCTCAGAATCTTTCCGCCATACGGTACACGTACGATCTTCTCATCACAGTTGATGTGTGCACCGTTCTCCGACAACCATTCCATTTCGATGATGACGTCAAAACTTCCTAAGGTGACTGGCAATAGGTCTATGCTAAACGGGTGGTCTAGGAAACTTAAGGTACAACCTCGGACTACGGTGTCTATCTTCTCCCTATTCCCATTAGCTAATTCCACATCGTAACTGAACCCTAGAGGTGTTTGGGAAATTCCTAGTAATGGCAGAAAGTTGGTGGATACGAAACTCATATCAGCACCAGTATCAAACAGTATGGAAGCATAGCGGTTATTGAGAAGGAGCGTACCCGTAACTACGTTAGGGTCCTCACCAGATTCCTTCCCAATAGCATACACACGCGCTGTTTCAATGTCTCTCTACTGATTCCTAGCACCCTGATTTCCCTGATTCTCCACAACTTCACGCTTCACAGGGTTTAAGCCACTACTTCCCACACCTCGGTTAACAAATCCTCCTCCATTACCGGGATTTCCTCTCATCCACGGCTCTCGGCACTCATTCTTGTAGTGACCTTTCTTTCCACACCCAAAACAGGTGACAGTGGCCTTCCAGTATGCTCCTTGTGCAGTTTGAGCTGCAGCAAGTGGACGGGACCTACAGTCCTTGGCCATCTGTCCTACCTTAGAGCACTTCCTACACACAATCGAGCACTGTCCATGGTGGTTTTGATTACAACGACCACACATGGGCTTGCTACCTTCATAACTCTTCTTATCTCCATTTCCTATGGCGAACACCCTGGTTGTCTCTTGCCGTTTGTTGCCATTCTCTTTAACAACATCATTCCTCTTCCTCTTATCACTCCTATCATTCTTACCCTTGTCTCCTACTTCCAATACATAAGAGTCCATCAAATGCTGAGCCACAGTAATTGTCTCATGCAAATTAACTGGCCTCGCAGCGATGACATCATTTCGAGTAGCTAAAGGCAATCCATCAGTATACCTCTCAATCTTAAGGGTTTTAGTGCGAACCATATCAGGGCAAAGTAGCGACAACTCTTGGAAACGACGATCGTAAGTCGTCATGTCGGTACCCTTAACCTTATGGTTCCAGAACTCAACCTCTAGCTTCTTAACTTCATTCCTAGGACAATAAGTATTGATCAAGAGAGCCTTAAACTGAGTCCAAGTCATGCTATAAGCTACATCACTTCCTACGGTTCTGTGATAGTTATTCCACTAGGTCAATGCTTCGTTCTTCAAGGTGAACGTTGCATACTTAACCTTACAATCCTCTTCACCAGTTGCTAATGGTAAACACAGATTCAGTTTTCTCCATCCACCTAGTTAGGTAAACTACTCCCTCGGTTCCTCCGAACTCGATGGGACCACAGAATCAGAACTCTTTGTAGGTACAACCTCGAGTCTGATTAAGCAGTGGGGTTCCACCAGAGGTGTTAGAGAGATTAGTCTCAGCTAGTAGTTCAACGACACGCTGCGTTACAAGCTGGTCAATGTGGGCTGGGTTCAAAGGTTGCGGGTTAGGTGGAACAGGACCATTCTCAGCACAGTCATTGACATTCGGGTTTTCTACAGCTGGGTTATCAGTGTTCAGGTTCTCAACAGGTGGAGTGGTTAGGGTCGGACGACGACCTCGACGGACAGGGGCAACCACAACAGCAGGAGTTGCTCGGTTGGTCCTAGGCGGGGTTCGTCTTGGTGCCATCATTCT
The DNA here is from genome assembly GCA_910596185.1 of Chrysanthemum makinoi. Taxonomy (NCBI): domain Eukaryota; kingdom Viridiplantae; phylum Streptophyta; class Magnoliopsida; order Asterales; family Asteraceae; genus Chrysanthemum; species Chrysanthemum makinoi. The sequence goes on from OU343221.1 coordinate 324,477,353, forward strand.
GAAGGCCAGAATAACAGTTTCATGAGTTCACAATTCACGCTCTAAAAGAATCGAGTTGGGTTCCAAGGATCTCCAAATAACGCTTGAATACATAATCAAGGTCAACAAGGATAACGCTATACGATAACGAAACAACAAAAGACCGAATCATAACTAAAGATGCACGCTCTAATAACCATAACTCATCGGTTCCAACGTGGAATACATGAAAGGATACGGAGAAATCAAAAACGATACTAACAACAATACTAATAAGATAACTAGGATAGATCTACACCTCGAACCAAGTACTACTTAGTTTCAAGATGGTACAATGCCATGAATCTAACTCAATCTAGCCACGTCTACGAATACTACTAACGGATCTCCTAACATCGTCAACCTCTCTCCATAGAGATGTAAGGCCAACACGCTGAGCGTCGCGATCACTCTTCAGATCTGCGACATCTCTCTCCAACTCGCCTATCCTGCGCCATAGCGCTCTGTCTGCATCTCGGGCTGTCGCAAACCCTCTCAGCAGGTCCCCAACCTGCTCCTAGAGCTCCGACATACCCTCTCTCAGAAACGAAGTCCTCCTAACTACAGCTCCCATATCTGCTCTTAAATCCTCTACACTAGCCCTCGATACTCCAACCAATCGATTTGTCAACCTACTACGCCTAACACCCTGAGTCATAATCCTCTCCCAAATTAGACCCGTCTCCTCATACTCCTCGGGCTCTAAAGTAATCTCTGATGGTATCTCTGAACCTATTGGGCTACCTATCTCAGGTGAATGTGGAGGCGAACCAAAATCAAAAGGTTGTCCAGGTGAAGCAGGCTCAGGCAAAGTTAAGGGAGTGCCTGGTCCTAGAGAATGTGCAGAATGCGCAGGACTCTGCAATGGAGGAGTACCCCCTTCTGGGATATCCTCATCATCCTGCTCCTGAGGATCCTCATCCTCGTCTACATACTCCTCCTCAATCTCATGCTTCTCCTCGATCTCATGCTCCTCCTCGCCCTCATCTTCAGAGGGAGAGTCCATGAGTCGGAGTCTCTGTGCTGGTGAATCCTGAGGTGGTACAGTAGGGGATCTATGTCTTCTAAGACATGGTGATGCTGGTTGTGATGACACAAGAGAGTGAGCTCCTAGGTGAATAGGTGATGATGGTGGTCGCACGGACATGCGGGCAGTACTACCTGCAACTCTAGGAGTCTGGCCTCGTGCTAAGACCTGATGCAAAGTGAGCTGCCTAGATGAGCTAGGACGATCTGATGATGATAAACTAGAGTGATGGGCAATCACATAGGGATCACTCTGCGCAACAGTCATGAGAGTCAATGTTGGGGAACTAGCAGCAGCAAGGACATCCTCAGACACATCAAAAGCTAGTGAAGGCATAGTGTGTGGCAATGGCATAGGGTATGTATAAGTGTTCAAAAACAATTGGTTCTAATAAGCGCATCAACTCAACCAAAACATATATCACATAATGAAAGTTTTAAAACAGATGTACCGCATTACTCAAAATATGCCTTTAAAGAAAACACGTAAGTTCTGTTCTATCACATAATCCACGCATCATATAATCCCAAATCAAATCCATAATATCTCGATAATCGAATCACGTATCCCAAAACCAATAATCATAACCCAAAACATAACATCTCGATAAACAACCCATAATACATAATATATCAAATAATGAAATCGCAGTTCATACCAAAATCAGATAAGAAGCTTCGGCTTGGCAGGCGGGCATGCGTCGGTCGAGGATCAATTTTTCTAAAAAGTGGTTATAGTTTAGGGTTTATTAAATGCCTAGTTCTCTATAACCTTGAGCTCTGATACCAATCTGTAACACCCCCAAATATCGGTACAGAGGAAGACTTAATCAAGTTTCCGGGGCGTTACATTATGATTGGCATCTCACACAAGTATAGCAAGCAAGATAGTGATTTTCATTCAAAACCAATCCCCAAATTTAAATATTCGAAACATTGATCCAAAGTTTTAAATATTAGGCCCAAACATGATTTAATAAAATAGGTCCCTATAAATTATCAGAGTTTGAAATCGATCCTTGACCATGCCTCCTTGCCAAGCTTCCACCGATCACGTACTCCAAACATCACTTAATTACTTGAGAAAACATGCTAAAAGGTCAGTTAACGCTGGTGAGTTCATAGGTTTAAGTTCAATAAAAACATAGTGGACTTGTAGGAGTTGATTTGCTATGCGAGACTTAAGATAGATACACAATCGATCACAAACCATATCACATCCAATATCACAACGACCCCCAGCGACTCTAGTCCAGCACTGTCGTAGCAAAGTCTAGAACGATTGCTAACCCCGGACTAGGTCGAGGTAGAAGTCTACTCTTAGCTAGGAAACATGTTATAGCAATTAGGATTGCTACCCTAGTCTAAGGCAACAACTACCGCACATCTATTTAAACAGTCAAGCACATAAGCAAATCCAAATAGTTTTAAAGGTCCAAAAACAGTAGCATGATTCTCACTCCAATTTAGTTAAAAACATAGATAAAAGTGGGGCTATGAAACTCACCTCAAGCAAGCAACGCACAAATAAACACTAGCAGAAGATAACAGCTAATCACGGCACAACAACTATCGATTCGGCACAACCTATTAATGTAAACTCATTTTAATATATATTTCTCAAAATCAACGTTATCTACCCCAATGTATTCCTTTTCGTTATTTCCAAAAATGTCTCGTTTCACCGTTTAGTCCTAGTGTTTGGTATCTTCATGTGGGTGTATCGACTCAATATGATATCATGAATGGACTCAACAACCATAATGCGACTAAATGCAACACAATGAGACGTCTAAGTGATAAGCTCCATAGTCCAATAAGTTTCGAAATAAATAGTAGACCTTAACGAATTCGTCAACTCGATAAACTCAATTATTCATTCGTGTCACTTATTATTCCATAAACCGGTCGCATCCTAACGAGTCATAAGGATAATTCACCCATTAATATTGTTATCCAACGTGCCTAATGGGCTCTTATTAGATTCGTCAACCTAATAAGTCCGTTATTCACGTGGATCGACACTATAAATGTTAGGTTATCCGTAACCCATGCACTCAACGTAAATGATTAAATACTTGAAAAATAGTATTAAGTGCTCAATAAATGGCACATTTCGATAAACGTGTACTCGAAAAATTAAATGTTTATTTATTAGAAAACATTTCCATTTTTAGTCGTTAATTTCTATTTAAAATAGTAAATAACAAAACAAACCTTGTTATCGATATTTTTGGTAAAAAAAACCTTTTTATTATTTAAGTTTCATAGTTTATTAACCTTTTATATTTATTTCGTCAATTTCATTATTAATTTCCAAATCGTTATTCGTTTCGAGTCCACAAGCACGAGTCATGACTTCTCGGCTTTTAAATCAATCAATAGTCCAAACTATACTAAAGTCCATGTTATGGCTTTGTCGGGGTCAACTATTGACTAAAAAGTCAAAGTAACACCGACGTAGCTCAAAGTTGACAATTTATATTATAAGTCCAAATTAAAAGTCATAATAGCGAAATTCAATCTCAAATCAACCCAAATCAATCTCGCCAGCCAATCAAACAACCAAATATACCCGAAACCAATGTTATGACCCTAATGGTCATGACACGGTCGCTGTTAAGACCACGTGAACCAAACAAGCTCTAGAAGCTTTTCGGCTCCACGCGTCTCATCCAAACACCAACAATATCAACCAACAAGCTACCACAACGACTCGACCCGGACCCGTGGTCCAAGTGGGTCACGTACGCCACCCAAGCCATGACCGTCGTGTCATGGTGGCTGGTACGCCTCAAAAACCAAACCAAATACTCCCCAAATCACTTCCAATACAACCAAACACAATCAATCAACCTCCAATCATCATCCAAACATCAAACCCATCAACTAATCCTAATCAAAAACATAAAACTTGACTTAAAATGCAAAAACTCAATAATATGATACACCACATGATACCAAATTACTAGCTACATGTTTATTTAAGTCTTAATTAGATTTAATCCTATTTTTAAACCAAAAGCCCTAAAAATTAAACCATAGTCGAGCCATGTATATGCCATACGTGGCTTCATGTTGCCAAAATAAGCATGACCCATGTTCCATTTACCTTTTCCAAGCCCGATCTACAATATTTGATGAAAATCCTAAAGTCACGAATCTTAATTTCAAGATTTGAAGGTGTTAATGAAGGTTTTTGTGAGAGTTTTATATATGGATAGAAAGAGGGAAGAGAGATCTACAAGATGGTGGTGGAGGTGAGATACCATTTGCCGGAATTTGGCCGGAAGTGGGCGGCCAATGGTGGTTTTTAGGGTTAGGGTTTGTGTTTAGTGGAAGAGAGAGAGATTAGAGGGAGAAAGTAATGTGTAGGTGTATTTTAGAGAGAGAAAGTGGAAGTAAAAATGAGGGTAGGATGGTAGTTTATATACTATGGAAAAAGGACCAAATACTAATTATTTTGGGGAGGAGGGGCGCCGGCTAGGGATAAAGAGGAGGGGCCGGTGTCGCAATTTTTCGTAAACTATCCCGTTTACCCATTCCCGAGCTCATATATTGTCCTACGAGTGTCTCACGACGTTCATTCGACTTTCTATTATCGTTATTTATGTTTTTCCACAAGTTTTGACTATTTATTTGTCAATTTTCGAGTTAGGGTCGAAAAGTTACGTTATTTATTGTTTTTGGCTTTTCTTGTACCGAATCAAATAGTGCTTATCAAAAAGAGTTAAAACTCACACGATAACTCATCCAATAATAAAATCAATCATAAAAACCAATAAACGATATAAAATCAAGTCATGATCGATGAAAATAGTGATAAAGGCAAAAGCTCGGTTTAGTTTAACGTACTGCGGTTACCTAAAATAGACTCCCTAAATTGCCAGTTGTCACAGAATTACAAAAAGGTAAGGGGTAATTCTTATAATTCTATAAATTCTAATTATGGTTCATCACTTGCTAGTTTTGTGAAATTGATTTTTATTCGGCTAGAATAAAAAAGGTACGCATACTTTTATGTTTTAGTTAATAAATTATTCATTATACGTTCTTTTACGCTTCCGCATGTTTCTTTTTGTTTTTTTGTATTTTATATATGATTGTCATGCTATATAATTCCAACATGTAGCTTATCCTTTTCATCTCCCCGCATACATGTCATTTCATAATTAAAAGGTTACACAGAGTTATTAACCATTTGTGCAGGCTTATAGACTTCACATGTTACAAAAAATCACATATGAATAAAGCCTAGTTAGGATAACTGTTTAATAAAATGCATTAACGAATAAACGAATTATAAAATTTGCGAATGTTATATTGTAGTCTGTATGTATTCTATGTTAGCATAATGTATTTTCTTTTTACACATCATGCAATCAACAACCACCCGCACTTTGGACCAGCAATGTACGGTAACACATCTTGGGCTTGCTCCTATTGCGTCAACCCTTGCAGTCGAACTGTTAGTTAAGATTTTGCATCAGACTTAAGGATAAAGAAAGTAGGATACAATAGACAATTATTTGATTATTTCACATCTATAAGTGAGCTGTCATCTCCAACATCAATATAATGCACCCGCAAATAGTCCTAATACTGATGGCATCGATATTTCTAATACAAAGTGAGCTTAAATTAATGGTATGTTGACACATTGGAACAGGTTTAAATGTTGGATAACTAAAAATAAGTTATGTGAAAGACTACTTTTATGTATAACTTTTAAAAATTATGCAGGAGACAATGGTATATCGCAATGTCAACATCACTAAACCAAATTATGGCCTTGGTCTTTGTTTACAACATTTTATAAGCAAATAAATAGATTACCTACATAATACTGTATGGTTTTGCATAAATAACTTGATAGTCAGGTTTTTTATTTTCTTAATTAATTAAAGTATCGGAAGTCCGAACGAACACTGGTAGAGATGATGTTGTTGTAAGACGAATAATATTTGATTATGGATTAATTGAATAATGAGATAATACATATGACTCAATCTTTATAACCTAACAACACTTGGGCATATATAGTCTTTTGGGCTTATATAAATACACAAACTTATAGATTCTCAACTCATACTTAAATCTAGAAATTCCAAGGTTAAATTGTCAAAAGCCATTAAGAAAAAGAACTTTGAGCAACATCTGTGGTGGTGAAGCAAGTATGAGCAGTTAAAAAACCCCTCCTCCACTGGCGATTGTGGCGACATCAATAAAACCTTCCACTCCAGTCGTTTCTGCTATAATCCTAGATTGTTTGTTTATCTCCTATACATACTCTTGATTCTATTGCGTATGTAACTGATTTTAGGGTTCAATCGACTTTTAGGGTTAGGGTTCTAAACGTTCTGTCTTTTTAATCGTTGCAATCTCCTCGTTGTGTTTAGTTAATCTATATTATCTTTATTCGTGGCGTGTTACTGTGCTATCTTGTGATTCTAACATAACCCTAGTTCTGGGTTTTTTGGCTGATCGTATTTTTTGTTACGTGTTCTGGTTCGTTTGTTGGTTATTGGGTAATTGGGAGTATTGGTGTGTAAGGTCTGCATGAATTAAACATGAACCATGGTTTTCTTGCCTTGGGAGGAAGGGGTAGAGTCATAGGAAAAAGGATACTGATAGGGTAACTCGACTTCTTCTAATGAGTTGGATGATCCTAATGCGATGAATGTACCAGCGAGGGGTTCGAATGCTAGTAAAACAATGATGACTAATGAAAAGAAAGTTAAGGGTGTGTCAAATGTCACAAGCTCCAAGCAAACCAATGAAAAGTTTCATGATTTTGAACGACAAATGCTTGAATGTAAGTTTGTGTTGTTGAGAGATGATGGGGTACCTTTAGTACCTTTGAAGGCCGATGGCCACGCTAATACAATGGAATCATTTTCATGCTTATCTGAAAAGTTTGATACCCCTAATACATCTAACATAGTTGCTATTGTTATTCCTAATGATAATGCATTGAATAATGGGGGTGGGGATTCGGTTAATATGATGAAGTATGCTAAATCGGATATAATAAGGACCGTTTCCTATGCCAAAACTTCTAAATGGTGAAACAAGTATGAAAGTTGTTAACTTTCGTACCTTAATAGCCCCGACGGGTAATGGGGTTGATGTTGCCATATCCATCGAATCAGTCCCAGTGGTCAATGAGAGATTTGAGAATTCAGTTTATGGGTTTTTTTTGGGCATGAGCGTTGCATATTGAGTGGTTGAAAACTATGTTAAAAAAACTTGGAGTAAATTTGATCTTGTTCGTACTATGATGAACTCAAAAGGAACAACACGGGTATGGAAGCAACGCTTGAGAATGGACCATGGTTGATTCGTAATGTGCCGTTGTCTTCGTAATGATCTCCTATGGCTAATGTATCTAAGTAAGATTTGAAGAGTGTCCCGGTTTGGGTAAAACTCCATGATGCCTCTATCATGACATTTACAGAGGATGGGTTGGGGGCTATTGCGACAAAACTTGGTGCCTCATTGATGTTTGATACTTATACAACCTCAATGTGCATGGAATCATGAGGTCGATCCAGTTACGCGAGAGAAATGATTGATCTTCGAGCCGATGTCGATTTGAAAGACACTCTTGTTGTGGTTGTGCCAAAAATTGAAGGTGATGGATATATCTTGCACACTATTCGCGTTGAACACAAGTGAAAACCAACTAGATGTCAACTTGTAAGTTATTTGGTCATTCGTTAGACCAATGTCATTAGAAAATTATATTCGATTCGAAAGTGAAGACCACAAAGAAAACCGATTTTGACGTGTTGAAGAATGTGAAGACTTAAAGACAAACTGTATGTGGAATTCATATTTGTTCGAAGTCTCACATGGTCTATAAACGAGTTCAACCTAATAAGAAGACAAACGGCACAAGAGAAAACAAAGGGAGTAAACGCTAAAAAAGGTACTAATGTTACTACTACTTTGAATTCTTTTGAAGCTTTAGGCGATATGGTAGACGTGGACGGTGGAGGAAGTATTAACCTAAATAAAACACCTAATGCACAAGAGAAGAGTTGTATATCTGAATATGGGCAAAAGGATAAACATACGACCCAAAATACTATTAGGTCGTCTGATCAACGATCGAACTTTGAAAAGGGGTGAATCTAAAATCAGCGTCTATGCTTAGTGATGCAGGATTTCCGACCAGGATTTAATATTTATATTTCTCGTCTACCTAAGGTCTACCTAATGCACTAACGAGCAGTGAACCCGATTGTGCGCAGCATAAAAGGTGGTAAAGCCGAGGTCGTTCCCAAAAGCTATGTAGATGAGGGTCCTAGTAAGTCTAAGTGCCACTTGTTTTAACTAGTTTGAGGTTGAATTGATTAATTAAACTAAGAAATGAAATAATGCGCAAAGTAAATAGAGGTTGTGATCAATGGAGAGAAAGTGCGCTAATCTAATTAATCATCCTATCATGTAATGTCTATGTTTTCTAATTTACTTCCAATTTATTCAAGTGGGGGTTTAAGTCGCTAGGACAGCTTTTGGTCAATTCTTCCTAACCTATCAACAAAGGCTCCTACCCAACGTCAAAGGCCTACCCTTTGGGGAGTCGAGGGTCTTATGTCACCTAAGCCAAGTCATTAAGTACCCTACATGCAAGATTCGAAATAATACGTACCCGGGCGCTAGCATCTTAGACACTCATCCCTAACTTCTTAAGTTCGTCCATACGAACAGTGATCATTTGGTCAGTTCGCACAAGAGAGGAAGGGTCGTCAGTTGGTCAATTCTTACCCTTCCAAACTCTACCTACCTACTTAGGGTCAGTTGGTCAATTCTCCTAGGCAACTAGATACGACCGCACTTCAAAACTACGGAAGCTAGGGTAACTACCATCGAACTATGCATGCATACACTAGAAAAAATTATATGGAAGCATGAAAACACAAACAATACATTCAAGGTATCATAATTAGGCTAGCACCAAAGGTTCTTAGCCGATCATATTAAAAGAAACAATAAATTCAATGTTTAACATAATGAAAGACATGAGAAAAAGTAAAAGATAGAAATGACCTCTAATGCTTATCGATATGGCGTGATTCCTCCATTGGAGATGGCTCCGTATGCTCTGTAAGATCTGCCTTTAAAACCCTCTTTACGTTCTCTACCTTTGAGTTGTGAGTGAATGATGTGAAATGCAGAATTTAGGGCTTGTATTTATAGGCATGATCATAGTTACGACGTAACTTGAGTTGAGAGTTACGCCGTAACTTAATTATCTTCAAAACATAACTCTCGTTAAGTAGACTACGGCGTAACAATAAGGAATGGTTACGCCGTAGTTTAGCAGCTCCGCCGTATAGTAGATGTGGGTTACGCTGTAACTTAATTATCTTCAAAACATAACTCTCATTAAGTAGATTACGCCGTAATGCTTGTGAGGAATTACGACGTAGCTGATGGAGGCGCGAAATGCTTTATGACCTAGATGGATACGGCGTAACCTTAGTTAAGAGTTACGCCGTAATTGCAGTTGAGTAGGCAAAACGAGATAAAACACTAGCTACGGCGTAATGTGAGAGTATGAGTTATGCCGTAGCTTCTTTATAAGTAGCATACTATCATAAACCGTTAGGAAAATCTTTAAATCCGCGCCTCTAAGCTCCAATGCTCATAATTTACCTGAAAATGAAATATAAAGGAATACAAGCGTAAATCCATATAAATGACATAAAATATGAGCATAATCGAGAGAAATTAACACTAAAAAGTCATGACTATTTGATGTTATCACTTAGTACTTCAATGGGAGATCAATAAGGTAATTCGGATGGTTAAGTTGAGGAGGTAGATGATGAAATGGCTCGATTCATGGCTTTCTAGCGAACCGAGTTGGAGGTGGTGCAAACGATGGAAGCTTTCTTGAGGATGAAGATTATGATATTTATGATGGTTACAAGAATAGTGCTTTTGGATTTACCGAACAACAGTTTTCATTCTGTAATGCATTCGATATCACTCTTCAAGGTCAAGTTAACGATAGGGCTATTGTTGGTGTCATTGTGAGTCAAATGTAATCTTGCCGTTATTAGTCATTTTTATTATAGGTTCATAAGTCTGAGTGTCATTCTTATGATATGTATGGTTTGAAGCATATAAAGTATGTTTTTTTTTTGCCTATGTAAACAGGCTTGGGTGAAACATCCTATGTACATAAACGATTGTTTGAAGTAATACATTTATCAGGAAAACCCTTTACTCCAAAAAAAAAATACTGGGCTTATATCAATTATAATCAATAAAAATACTAATTAATTCTAATTCTAATACATATCCACTAACAGTCCGTGTAGTTCAAGTGGTATTGAATGAAAACTCAAACTGTCGCGAAACTCAGCAAACAAAATTGGCAGTATTTGTAGAAGAACTTGCAGATTCACCAATGATGTGCTTTAGGATATCAGAATACTCAAACTGCCTTGAAACTCAACAAACACGCGACACTTGTAGAAGAACTTGTAGATTCACAAATAATGTGCTTTAAGATATCAAAATTTTCACAGTAATTATTGAAAAGTAACACCAGACGGGATATTAAAGAAGTAACACCAATGGTCGAGCTTTAATCAAGTTTAGGTGGACTTTAGATTAAAACTGGTCGAGCATTAGTCGACTTTAGATGTAAAGAAAAATAGAACATGGAGATTTCTAAAAATAAGAAAAAAAAAAAAAAAAAGACAAACTCAATTCTTTCTTCAACCAATACCAAATTGAAACGAATCTACAATCAAAACAAAAAATAAAAAAAAACGATTTCCTTATACCAAACATGATCAGACGAATCTACTTGTCGAGCCTATAGGAGGAGACTCGTCTAGCTTTAAATGACCTATACCACGACATTGCAGAAAATGACGAACTATAACAGAGCAATAATTTTGACTAGTTATGTGACTTGCTCGAATATCAAATTGTAAAACTGAAGGGTTAAACGCTAGAACTATATGTCTAGAACCTGCTTTCCGGTTTTCAGAAAGATCTGACCTTTGATGAAGCTTAAATCGTGTTTTCCCACAGATTTTAATGACGAACAAAAAAGAAAACAGGTCCCTCCGGTTCACAGACACTTAACTCGTAAACGGAGGATGACAATAGTCTCATGACTTGTACCTAGGGCTCTAATACCATATAAGACAAATAATATTGATTAACTGAATTATGAGATAATACATATCACCCGATATTTGTAACCTCACACTTGGCTTATATCATTAACTGAATAATGAGATAATACATATCACCCAATATTTGTAACCTCACACTTGGCTTATATCAATATACCAATCTAATACAAATAATAATATAATTCCGACTTTAATACAAATCCAAAATAATTAATATACATTAGTTTTAATTTATTTATTTACTTTTTTTGGTTTTTCGGCATATAATTTTCGCTCTTGAAATTTTTTGGCAAAAAAGTTCGAACATATTAATTATTATAAGATAATGTTTTAAAGAAACAACAAAGACATTTGTTTGTTTTCTAAAAGCAACTCTAATGTTGAATCTTTAAACCTTGATTGAATAATCGAATAGTGTGACAATACATATGATTCAATTTTTATACTCTAACACTAAGGTTTATACTAATCTTAATCTAATACAAATACTAATTCTAAACTTATACAACTAAGTTCATTAACAGCCCTAGCAATTGGAGAGGGCGGAGAACAAACTCTCAAGCTGTCTAGAAACTCAACAAAAAAAAGTAGAAGAAAGACCTATTAGAAAGATATCAACAAACTGATAACGAGAAGTGACATGAAAAACACACATATGTCCTGTAGCAACTATATACTGAACAAAATTAATGTCAGTCTCAATATGCTTTATGCATTGATGTTGCACATGATTACAAGACAAATAAACCGCATTCACATTATCACTAAGACAAGCGTAGCGGAAGAGAACGACATGTGAAGCTCACGTAAAAGATTACACAACTAATAGGTCTCAACAACTGCATTGGCAACACCACGGTAATCAGCCTCATCACTGGAGTGAGAAAGAGTAACCTTAGTGGACCAGGTTAGAAGATTGTTGCCAGGAAACACTCAATACTCAGAAGTAAACCGCCTAGGAGTAGGGTAACCAACCCAATCAACCTTTGAATATGCAACCAAAGAATAACGTGAAAATACAAATGACCCGATTTTTATAACATTTGATTTTATACCAATCATAAGCTAACACAAATACTAATCCTAAACTAAGACAAATAAGCTCACGGACATAATCTTTTAAAAAAGTTTTTAGAGTTGCATGCCATGTCATTTTATGATATTAATTTTTATACTTTTTTTAATGATAAAAAAGATTAATTAAACTAGTAAGGAGCTAAACAAGTTTCAATGAAGAGAATAGGGCAATACAAGGATTACATAGCCAATCTATCTAACTAATATTAAACTTCTTACATCTATTTGAAATCCATGTAAAAGTAAATTTTTTCACATCATTGAGGATGAGATCCTACGCACTACTACAAAAAAGTTCATGGAGACCGGTTAGAATGACTCATGGAAAGTGGTTTCGGAACCACTCTCTGTGAGGGGGTATCTCTATGATTAAAACATAAAGAAACTGGTTTTGTAACCGGTCTTTAAAAGGATCACCAAAACCGGTTTTTCGTTAAAATCATGTCTCTACATTAGAGTAAAAGACACTTGTTTTTATTTCAAAACCGGTCTTTGTGAGAATTTTTTTTCCAAAAAAAATTCAATATACATATTACAAGATTTCCCAAATTTTCATATATTCTAGAACTGCAACTAAATTAAAGTGCAAAGTCTTATTTAATGCTAATAGCACAAACTACAACCATGTTCACTAAGTGTACTTATACATAAGCAAATACAGATGCTAACATACAGTTCATCTTCTAAAATATTAATTCCATTTTCTAGTTTGCGTCTCTCCAATACCAATTCTATATCTTCCTTTTCGATTTTAACACCACTACTTTGCGAATGAGCTTCATCTCTTTTAAGGTAGCTTTCATTTAGATAATCCAAGTGTGAACTTGCTTAGTAGTACCACAATCTCGAAAAACCCATGAAGCCATCAACCTGTTTATAAACATTTTTTAGTTAAAATGTATAATTTTATATCCTAATATTACCCACACAAAACATCCAAAAATAACAAACGCAGACATACAACTAATGTTGCGGCGACTCTTTACATATATGAACAACCAAATAGAAGGTCATATTAACCATTAAGTCAAAACAAATAATGAGAGTGACAATTATGCAACTATATCACTAGCTTATTTTTCATAGTGACATGTGCAAATCGCTTGTGAAATGAAAGTAGAACAGATTTGTAAGTCTTCTTTTGTGTATAGATACCTAACGCTGCTACAGTTATATACTTATATAATTACTTTTTACAATAAAGGATATTAAATAGAATCTAAACATACATGGACCATATAATTTGACGCATTTTTGTTACAAATTTCACCAATGTTACTGAAGGGAAAAAAACTTAACTTTTTGTAACATGTTACTTGGTAGATTCATGTCTTACTAAGATCAAACTTCTTTCAATTGAGTAAACCGCAAAGTTTTCTGCAACAAAGACATACAAGAATTAATATTGTACTATGAAACAAACAACTTAAGTGTGTATATTGGCCAAAATAAGTTGATAACACGACAAGGCAATTTTCATAATTTCATTAACATTCAACCACCATCATGTGTGAATGTGTGATAAAATCTTATGTGTGGTCGTATACATTTATGCAGATATTAAAGCTTTATGTTGCTCAAACCGCATGGTGTTAAAATAAAAAGTTGAATTTCATGAGTTTTCCAAAGTTCTTGTAGGAGAATGAACAAAGATGTGAAAATAATATGTTGTACGCATTGGATTTTTGGGCAGTAGCAAGTTAAAGTAGCATATTTTATCATTTGAATGGGAGGTTTGATCCATTTATGACAGATATCACTCAACGAAAATTATACAGTATGTAGGTCAACTAGCACAAATATATTGGACCCAACTATTGAAGCCATCTTTTTAAATGTTTAATGATATATCCATAGTAACAGACATATATAGTGGAGGTTTATTAATAACAAGAGATCGATACCGTACCTAAGTTTAAACATACTCGTATGTGCTTAAATAAACTAAACGACTAAACGTTGTGTCACTTTCTAGCATGGCATCCTCAAAAATCAAAGATGAGCAATTGAAATTGGAATTGCAAAAGTGATATACTGATATGAACCAAGAACTACATGTAGCAACAAAACAAAAAAAGAAAACAAGAAGAGTAACCTACTAATGCACTTTATCATATTTTGTGTGGCAAGTTTAGAAGTAGTAATTACGATGACTAATAAACTAGCAAAAATATTTAGTTCAAAAATTATATAATTTTTAATGGGTCATTATAGCTTATCGGGTTTATCGGGTCAACCCGATAACGAACTAATTAAGAACCTAAACCGACCCTATTAGGCTATGAGGTTTATTGGGTTGACCCGATAAGCTAAGTTGGATCCAAATCAAGCCGACCCTACAAGGCATTATCGGGTTCGGGTCGGGTTGGCCCATTTGGCACCCGTATATACAGTGGATAACAAGTTCGTCTCAGGTTTTACCTTAACAATATCACAATAAGATGAATGCCTAAAACGTTTTTAGAAAATACTATCTTTCCTAGTTTCAGCACAGCAAGTCAATAAAACCAATACAATAAATTATTGCTTACTTGGGGTTTACTAGCCAATCGTATATGTTTGCCCATGATCAAAATCATGATTCTTTAACAAATAATTTTATTTCTACGCTATACAGATTCCAATGTCAACTAAAAGTGAACATAGGAATTACCTTCAATTTTATAGACCGAGTCAAACTGTGTCCTTGAATTTTAATCGATATTTAATCTTCAACAGCGTGTACAATAGAACCCTTCAATTTCAGTAGCCACAAATGGGTTTCGTCCTGGAAACAATATTTCATAGTTAATGAGAGGGAAGACACTAATGCAATTGTTAAAGTTAAGACCACAAAAATGTCAAGTAATCTAAATGTAACCACAAATTGCATCAAAACTCAGAACCAGATATTGACGACGTGCTAAATATAGCCTACCATTGTTGCAGATTTGAGAAACCTGATAAATTAAATATATGAAGATTAATAACGGTTATAAGAAGCAATAATATCAGTAAGGCTCCAAACACAAATGTTCTATATATCCCATCCATAAACACTTTTCTATTTCCAATCCATTTTTCTTATAAGTTATAACCTAAGAGCTTAAGCATCTCAGATAGATTCTATTTATGAAAACTCATCAGTTTTATAAACATATAACCTTCTATGTCTTATCTCATTTAAGCATTTGAGCAAAATTAAGCATATATACAAATTTGAGAAGCAGAACAATCTAACCCAAATCCGCAATCTATCCAAAATCGAAAATTGAAAATTCACTTACACTTGAAAGTAAAAGTCAAGGATTGGAATGTATAAACAGAGATAACTAAAATAACTCTTTGATTGATAATAGGAAAAATTACTCAAAACCTATTACATGTTTATACATTGCTTGTATGTGTTTGTGGTGTGAATGGGATGGGATGCTAAAGAAAGAGGGAACCACTGCCTTTTATAGGCATCATGTTGAGCCATTGACATCATCCATGACCACCAAAACCAAGTTGTATAACCAACTTGTATCCAACTTACATGATTCTCTTATCCTGATGCATTGTATCATATGTTGTAATAACTCTTCTTTGACTTAGAATTCCAACAATCACCCCCGAATCTCTAAGTCCTTCTAGAGATGTCTTTGATTCCAATCAAGCTCCGCATTTCCTTGAACTTGGTTCGAGCCAATGGTTTCGTGAGAATGTCCGCCTTCTGTTTCTCACCGGGAATATACTCCACCTCCACCTGTTTGTTTTCAACACAATTGCGAATGAAATGAAACCTCGTGTGAATGTGTTTACTCCTTCCGTGAAAAACGGGATTCTTTGTTAGTTCGATAGCAGACTTGTTATCAACCCTAAGAACCACCTTCTCTTGCGTCTTGTTCATAATTTCTCCAAGCAAATCCTGAAGCCATATTGCTTGACAAGCAGCCGCGGTAGCTGCCATGAACTCTGCCTCACAAGATGATAAAGCAACGGTATCTTGCTTTTGCGAACACCAGGTTATCGGAGATAACCCATAGTAGAAAATGTGACCAGTTGTGCTTCTTCCGTCATCTGAATCAACATTGTGACTACTATCACTAAAACCAATGATTCTGTTTTGACCCATCCTCTCGTACTTAATTCCATATCCCGTTGTTCCCCGTAAGTACCGTAGAATGCGTTTAATTGCACGACCATGTGATTCTCTTGGACTTTGCATGTATCGGCTAATAACTCCAACCGAGTATGCCATATCGGGTCTTGTTTGCAAGAGATATCTAAGGCATCCAACCACCTTTCGATATTGTGTAGGGTCGATTTCGGGTTCATCTTCGGCCTTTGACAATTTGGTTCCCGTGTCCATGGGAATATGAGTTGGATTGCAATCTTGTAAACCAGCTTCCTTCGAATCGTCGAGCATAGGCTTCTTGGTTTATCGTAATCCTCGATTCTTCTTGCTTGACTTCAATGCCCAGGTAGTAAGTCAATCTTCCAAGATCCGACATCTCGAAGTTCTTGGACATCTCAAATTTGAACCTTTTGATCATGTTCAAATTTGTACCTGTAACAAATAAATCATCAACATAAATTGCTAAAATTAGCAAGTTAGTTCCTTCTCGCTTCCGGTACACCGATGGTTCTTTCAAGCACTTGTGAAATTTCAACCCCTTCAAAATTCCATCAAGCTTCGTGTTCCATGCTCTAGGTGCTTGTCTTAAACCGTAAAGTGCTTTGTTAAGGCGATACACTTTATGCTCGTTGCCCCTCCTTATATAGCCTTCCGGTTGTGACACATAAACGGTTTCCTTCAACTCTCCGTGTAAGAAAGCCGTTTTGACATCTAAGTGGTGAAGCTCCCACCCATTTGTAACGGCTAAGGCAATGAGAAACCGGATGGTTTCGATTCGAGCTACCGGTGCAAATATTTCTTGAAAATCAATACCAGGTTGTTGCACGTACCCCTTAGCAACCAACCTTGCCTTGTATTTAATGATGGTGCCGTCTGCATTTTTCTTCAGTTTGAACACCCATTTGAGTCCAATCACCTTCACCCCCATAGGCTTGTTCACGAGAATCCAAGTGTTATTCTTGTTGATCGAATTGATCTCTGCATTCATGGCTTTGACCCATTCTGGTTCTTTCTTCGCCTCTTCAACCGATATTGGTTCGTCATTGGTTATGAGGAGAAGTTCATCAAGATTATTAAGGTTAAGCACAAAATCTTGCGGTCGAGTTGGAAGTCTCCTTGTTCTCATGGGCCTTTGGTTTTGGACATTGATCACGTTATTGTTGACCGGACTTGGTTGCTCGTTGTCTAGAACCTGCACTCCGTCTTCAATATCGTGATCCGATTCAATCGGTTCAGTTTGATCATTGCTTACATCATCTCCTTGGTTTCTCGCCTTATCTTACGGATAGTCCCATGGAACTATGAATGATCCCGGTTCTTCATTGTTGGTACCTGCTTCTTTGTCCCAATCCCACCATTTGGTCTCGTTAAAAATAACGTCTCGACTTATAATTATTTTTTGTGTAGCCGGGTTAAAAAGCCGATAAGCTTTTGTACCCGGTTCGGAACCAAGATGCACTAGTGGTCTTGATCTTGCATCCAACTTCTTGAGATTCACCGGTTCAACTTTCACATATGCTAGACACCCAAAGATACGAACATTCTCCAAATTCGGTTTTCTTTTATACAACTTCTCGTACGGAGTTGTATCACCAAGGACTCTTGTGTAAATGCGGTTGATCAAATTTGTAGAGTGTCTTACAGCTTCTCCCCACAGATAATTTGGAACATGCATCGCCTTCATGATACTTCGTGTCATGTCCATGAGTGTTCGGTTTCTTCGTTCCACAATTCCATTTTGTTGTGGTGAATATGGGGCGATAAGTGTCGTTTGATTCCATTTATATCACAAAAGGAATTAAACTCGAGCGAAGTAAACTCTCCACCTCGATCACTTCGAAACACCTTCAAAGACTTTCCAAGCTCCTTCTCCGCCAAAGCTTTGAATTTTTTGAAGTGTAAAAATGCCTCACTTTTCTCCTTCAAAAGAAAAGTCCACATATATCGTGAAAAATCATCAATTAGTGTGAAAATGTACCGATTTTGACCTTTCGTTGACGGTGTGATCGGACCGCATAAATCACCATGAACGAGCTCCAATGGTCGTGTTGCTTTGTACATCGTCATTAATGGAAATGATTTTCTTGTTTGCTTGCCCACCAAACAAGATTCACACAATTGATTCTCATTTTTAAAATGAGGTAACCCTTTGACGGACCTTTCTTGGACATCTTTTTCATTGACTCGAAATTGATGTGCCCAAGTCTTGCATGCCAGCGCGACGTGTCTTCACCTAGTCTCGAATGAAGGCAAATAGGTACTCCAATTGTTAAATTTATTTTATAAAGGCGGTTTGGAGTTCTTTGTACCTTCATTAATAAGCAGTTGTCAGCATCATGCATCGTCAAATAGTTATCTTTCATCCGAATATCACACCCGGCTTCAGTTGCTTGTCCGAGACTGAAAATATTATGTTTCAAATCCGGTATGAAATAAATCTCTGTCATCAATCGTTGTTGTCCCGATTTTCCTTGGAAAAGAATAGAGCCTTTCCCTTTAATTTCGACACACGAATTATCACCGAATTTCACCTTTCCGGTTATTCCTTCGTCGAGTTCGGAGAAAAACGATCGATTTCCCGTCATGTGATTACTTGCCCCGTTGTCCAAATACCACACATCATTTTCTTGTGAGTTGTATCGAGACGGTATCACATTCTTTTCGTTCAAAAATACTGTTTCGTGTAAAAACACAGTTTCATCAGTATCTTCTTGCTCCGTAAAATTGCTTTCTTGGAATTTTTGGAATCGGTCCGGACATTTAGACGCGTAATGACCTGATTTATCACATCTGTAACAAATAATTTTCGACAGATCTTTTTTCTGGTTTCGGTTTGAGTCGGAATTAAAATTGGGTTTGGACTTGTTGGGTTTATTAGTATATTGGGCCTTTGACCCGGATTCACTAGATGAACCCGACCCGGATCCATCTTTAATAAAAACCCCACTCCGGTTTTTATTTCCCCACTTCCCTTTCTCTCTCTCCTCTCGACACGAACCGAAACACAACCATCACCGCCGCCTCCACCAGAGGTCCGCCACCACCGGTCGATCTACCACCACGAGTAAACAATACCCTCTGCTCGTCACCACCATCTTCACCACGAATCCTCTCTTCGTACGCCTTCAATCGACCGACAACATCTTCGAAACCCACTTTCTTTAAATCGAGCACCGCCGAGAGAAGCAACAAGGTGGATGAATTTTCGCGGCACCACCTTTAGCAGCTTCTTAACTAGCTTCGATTCGTCTATCGTTTCACCCAGCGGCTGATTTCGAGGCGATTCCGGCGAGTTTTCCGGCGAAAACATCAATGGTCTCGGTCTCGTGCATCTTCAACCGATCAAACTCAGAGTTTAAAGTCTGCAACCTTGCTTCCTTCACTCTATCTGCTCCAACATAACGAGCCTTGATCGATTCCCACAGCACCTTCGGACTATCTACATCACCAATCTGCATTATGAGAGTTTCAGGGATTGCTTGGTACAGCAAACCCATCGCCAGGTTGTTTTTCTCTTCATCATTCTTGTTCTGGTTCAATAGTTAACCAAGCTTTATGTATTCGAGCACAACCTTCATTCGTAGGGCCCAGCGGTGTAGTTGGTAGATGATAGCATTGGACATGCTACGGTGGTTGTTCCAACCTCCTTCACCCTCACCGGTGTAGGACCTGCTGCGTCTTCAACATCTGACATGGTTCAAGAAAACACCAGGTATGTATTTCAAAGCCCCTTCTTAAGCTCTGATACCAATTCAAGGATTGGAATGTATAAACAGAGATAACCAAAATAACTCTTTGATTGATAATAGGAAAAATTACTCAAAACCTATTACATGTTTATACATTGCTTGTATGTGTTTGTGGTGTGAATGGGATGGGATGCTAAAGAAAGAGGGAACCACTGCCTTTTATAGGCATCATGTTGAGCCATTGACATCATCCATGACCACCAAAACCAAGTTGTATAACCAACTTGTATCCAACTTACATGATTCTCTTATCCTGATGCATTGTATCATATGCTGTAATAACTCTTCTTTGACTTAGAATTCCAACAAAAAGCATAACTTCCTCATCAAGTCTTTACTCAAGGAGCATTAATTTCGATTTTTCTTAAAATAAACATGAAAAAGGTCATGAAAATAACAATAATTAATGGTGAAATAGAAGATAAGATACATAAAATACCTGTTTTCTCTAGAAATCAACTCGAAATCCCATTTGAAGCATGAACAGGGTAGAATCGGGTTGTTTACAGGTGGTGGGAACAAGTACACTCCAAATCCCATTTGGGGAATTGACTGTGATGGCGAGGCAGAGGTAAAGTGATAGTAAGAGTTAGGTGTGGGTGGAGCGGCCGAGAGAAACTGCCTCTATTAAAAAGGGGCTTAGGGGAAAGAAGGGGGGAAACTATTGGAGTTGAAAATTTTCAAATGGGCGGGAAATCTATTATTTGGGGGAGCCAATGGAATATGATATCGAATTTTAATTGAATTTTAAATTATAAAAATATAAAATCATAAACTGAATTTAATCAACTCTTAAATTAATTTTGATTCAAAAATAAGAATATATAGAAATTGTAGTAGTGTATTGTAAGCTTTTTAAGCTTGCATATTATTATGATGTTATGTGTATGAGTTTTAATTACTACTATTACAATTATTGTTACCTTTTTAACTATGTGGGAACATGTAAAAAAAAGTGAGAACATAACTTCTCTTTTAATGTCTTGCATATTACGTAGTATAAGAATATGATCAAAGCATGCATTGTATGCTTAATGTCTTGCCGCAAAACACGAGAACATGACTACTCGTTAGTAATATTTAGATATCTTTAAATTTAATTGAAGTTTAAAAAAATAGACATATTTTTGGCAATATGGCAGTTTTAGTTTTTTTCCAAGTAATTTAATGGTACCTTCATAATTTAGGTGAGCAAAAAATAGAGCAATTGTATACACTCGACTCAATAATTCCATTGAGAAAACAAGGTCTCTTTGGTTGTGTTTTAAAGAGTTGGTTTTTCAAATAGAACCGGTCTTAATGTGTTTCAGATAATAGAAACCGGGTTTTTCCTCAAAACCAGTTTCTCCTTTTTTCATTCCAGCTTTTTTTTTAGTTTGAAGACTGGTTTTTTTATAACCGGTTTCTATTAGGAGGTGTTTATAACCTTTTTTGTAGTAGTGAGGCGAAAGAAAACAAGTGAGAATTCTAGACAAATTCAAGATATTTTTGTCATAGAACAATCCCCCATAATAAAAGCATCGTCCGCAAATTGAAGATGTGAAATATCCACTTTGTCTTTACCAACTTTTACACCTCGAAAATTATGTTTACTCTTAGCTTCCATAATAGCCACATCTAGAGCTTCAACTGCTAAGACGAAAAGGAGAGAAGAGAGTGGGTCACCTTGACGAAGCCCCTTTTCCAATTCAAATTCCGGGGTGCGGGACCTATTAACAAGAACTGAGGAAAAAGCTGAACTTAAGCAAGAATGAATCCAATTTCTCCATTTGAAACTAAACCCCATTTGCTCTATAATAGAGCCAAAAAAATATCCAACTCAAAGAATCAAAAGCATTTTCAAAGTCAACTTTAAGAATGAAAAGATTTTTTTTTTGACAAACTTTGTACAAGATAAAATTTTACCCACAATTAAGGGGCCATCAATAAATTGTCTTCCTTTTATGAAGGCCATTTGAACTTCACCCACAACCGAGGATATAACCTTGGCAATTTGCTAAGATTTTAGCAATAATTTATTTTGACAACCAATTAAACTAATGGGCCGGAAATCATTAGCAGGTCATCAATTTTGGGAATAAGAGTGATGAAGGAAGAGTCAACCTCAATGATATCGGTACTAAAAAGATCCCAATGCTTCTTAAGCAACTTGAAGGTGAATTCATCTGGCCAGGCTCTTTTGAACCACGACAAGACCACACTGCATCTTTTATCTTTTGACAAGAGAAAGGAAGATCTAGGAAGTTAGACTCTTCAAAAGATAAATGCTTGAATGTGTTACACCTAAATGAGCGGCGGTTCGAATTGTCTTCACAAAAATTGGACTTGAAAGCATAATAAATATGGTTTTTATATAGTTGGTTCAACAACCCAAACACCTTGAATATTTAGACCATTTATTCTCGAACGGTTTCTATTACTATTGATGATCCCGTGAAAATACCTCGAGTTTTCGTCCCCTCCAAAGCCCATCTCAACTTGGTTTTTTGACGAAGATTTTTGGCTTTAAGGTGATCAATGTTAGAGAGCTCTTTAACTATACTAGCCGGGTACCCGCGCGTTGCGGCGGCGGGTACCCGTATGATTATATTTTCTGGCGATACTTTTTTTCGAAGTACATTTTTTTTATGACACAATTTTGAAATATTGGAGTTTTTACAAGAATGTAATAAAATTTATTTATGTGTGCAAGGTATAGAATTGTTAGCAAAAATCAAATATATTTTCATTAAAAGCAAATGAGTATGTCTGAATTTTAAGCATTACTATTATAGGAATAGTCCTAAATGCTTTATATATTAATAAAGATAAAGATAGGGTCCAACGAAGGTTAGTCCAATAACACAACCTCAAAAAAAAATTCTTAACATCCAAAACCAATACTTCTAAGCAGCTGTCGATGTTATACTTTCGGATGATTGCAGGCCTAATCAAAGTAGCCAAAGTCCAATAGAGCTTAATAAACCCAAGTCCAAATCCAATACCATTAACCCTAAACATATGCAATATAACACCACTTAATAAAACACACTTACCCTACTCTTAATCTATCACAAAAAACGCATCACACACTTTCACAACCACACACGAAACAGATCTAGAAAAAGAATCTGAAACGCTAATCAATCTTTATCTCCTTCTTGATCAAATACTTTGATATACGATGAGCACAAATGGGAAAGGTTCAAAGATCTTGATACGGGCAGGTTGTGTTTTTGATTCATTTTGTTTTGATGAAACCGAATCAAAAGAAGGATGAAAACTTAATGGTTTTGTCCTCCTTTTAATTATTCAGACAGTAATAAAGAAGGTGTTAGCTTCGATAAGAACTGTGATGAGATTGTTCAAAACACACAAGATCTATAGAGATCCGTTATCACTTGGAACAAATCTGAGATCTAGTTATTATTTATTTA
The DNA here is from genome assembly GCA_910596185.1 of Chrysanthemum makinoi. Classification (NCBI taxonomy): domain Eukaryota; kingdom Viridiplantae; phylum Streptophyta; class Magnoliopsida; order Asterales; family Asteraceae; genus Chrysanthemum; species Chrysanthemum makinoi. The sequence goes on from OU343221.1 coordinate 324,500,904, forward strand.
TATAGATCGGTTGTTGGCACCGTTCTTTGTTGTTGCCGGAATCTCCATCAGCCGTCACCTGAATCTACACTTTATAGTAGATTGATTAGATTGTACCATGTGATAAAATGGTTGTGTTTTTGAGTAAAGCGGTTAAGATTAGTATTAATTGCATATGTTTAATATAAATGGTTGCGCATAAATTAATTGTACATAAAGCATTAATATATATATTTGTTTAAATTCTGTATTTGCTTAAATGATGTACATCATGATTAGAGACATGTACTCTTTTGTGTATGGGTGTTTTAAGTTGTGTATTAATTGTAGTTTGATTTGTATTTTTATTTGTGTTTTAAGTATTGTAACAAATGCTTTGTAATTTGTATTTGCTTAAAATTTTATATATGAAAATCTTAAAATAATTAATATGAGGGAAGTGCATCCTTCTATTATAAGATAGTAAGATTCGCCCTTAGGAAAATATCTTCAGTGGTAAGTGGTGATGACTTGGCCTTCAAATCGATATTATTCAAGGCGACTCGAAGGGAATCTGCATTTACGACATAAGCTGAGCGCCAAGACTTTAGAGAGGATTTTAGCTTCTGTTTACATTTAATTAAACACCAACAATTTATAGACTTTTTCTTGTCATAAACCTTTTTTTCATTGTGTATAAACTTTATAAAGTTTATGAATAATTAAAAGATGAATTAATGGTTATTAATGACCTCAACTAGGAAACAATTTTAATTCAAAAGTTTTGTAAATACTTAGGTTGCGTATAGTTGAGGGAAAACACCCTTGTTTTCCACAAAATGTTTTGTGGAAAACAAGGAAAACAGAGATTGCGTTTAAATCAACATTTTTCAATAAAATGTTTTGTAAAACACAAATCCCTTATTTTCTAACTTAACAAGGAAAATTACAAAACAAATTTTAGTTGTTTTCCTTGTTTTCCTTTGTAACCCACAACCCTCCCTCCCTTTCCTCAAATAGAAAATAAAAACATCAACTAAACGCGTTTTCTATTTTTTCAAGTGTTTTGTGGAGATAAATTCTCCTTCCATATTTTTACAAAACTAGAGATAGAAAACAAGAGAATTTGATCTCCAACTAAACGCACCCTTAACTTCCTCTCTACGAAACATTTACCCTTTATAAAACTTTCTACTAAAAAACTTCATAATTCTTAAACCCTACTAAAAGCCTGATCCAAAAACAATCGTTCTAAATCATGGCGGATTTGACAACAGAACCCTGTCCTGACCGAATTATATTCCACACAGGTTTTTTGTTCGTTATTGGCGCAGTAGGTGGGACAGCTTTTCACTTCCCAAAAGGACTTTACAACTCTCCACGTGGCGCACGCTTCATAGGTGGAGCACAAGCTGTCCGGATGAACGTGCCACGTCTAGGTGGATATCTTGCAGTATGGGGCGGATTAGTTTCCACCTTTGAATGTGCTTTAGGTTACGCACGCCAAAAAGAAGATCCATGGAACTCGATACTTGCTGGCGCAGCTGCTAACGGCTTGCTTTCAATGCGAAAAGGGTTTGGGCCTATGGCTAGGGCGGGTTTGGGTGGTGCTGTTTTATTTGCTTTTTTAGAAGGGATCGGTATTACGCTTAATAAGTTTGCGGGTGCACAACAACAGATGACGCAGGTTATGTTTGAAGAGGCGCCACAGATGGGAGACAAGGCACAGCAGGCTGCTGCACCGTCGTGGTTTGGTGGTTTTATTGGACAAAAGAAAGAGGAAGGTTTGGAGAGTTTTGATTCGCCTATGCCGCCAACTTTTGATTTTGAATGAATATGAGTTTCATGTAGTAAGAACTTATTTTACAAGATTGACATGTTGTAGCTGTCACCAAAATAATAAACTAATATACACATTTGTCGTCATACGAATTGAACCAAAAAAATAATTTATCCGCATCTTTACTGGAATTGAGCAAAGGCATTCGTGTCCTCGAATATTTAATACCCTCAATTTTCTAAAGCCCTTTATAAATATACATTTAGTCACACATTTTGGTGGGCATTTATTGGGTTAATCCCAATCGACCCATCTCAAAACACCCAAAACGACCCGGTCAACAAAAGTCAAACAAGAAATGTCAGACAACTACAAAGTTAACTTAGACAGTTTCTGGCAGTTACATGACAGTTACAAGATAACTGTCATAATTAACAAGAACCATCACAACGGTTCACATGTACCCTTTCATTTAGTATATATATTTCCAACATATGATTGTAAAGAGATGATGACAGATTAATACAAAACTATTTACGTTTCATTTAATCCCTGTTTACTTGGTATATCTTAACAAACGTTAAGATCATAGATCCAGTTTAAGGCCAACAATTGGTATCAGAGCAGGTTTGGATTATTTAACCAAATCCTCATATACCAAGGCTTTTCTCAAATATGTTCTTGAATCAAAACACCATCAAAAAAGATTCAAAATTTTTTTTTTGTTGCAAAAACAGTCGAACCAACAATAATCACAAGATCAATTTATTGTGATATTTCAGCAAAGAATCCATCTTTTCGTCACCAAGGTATCAATCACAGAAGTGATTTATTACCGGTATCAAAAAGGGTTCCTTTTCATCATTTTTGCAAAACCAGTCGAATCAAAATTCAAGAACAAAGAAGAAAGAAAAACCATATACCAAGGTCATCAAAGGGCAAAAGTTTAACAATTCACAAATTAGAACAAATACACCTGTTCATTTAAGGAATCTAGCCCAGAAGATCAATTGAGTCATCAATTGACTCAATTACAAACTCCAATCATCCAAATCTCTCGCGGATAGAAAACCCCAAATTCATTCGAAACCCTAGGTTTCAATCGAAGGGTTATTAGTGCTCGCGAAGAACACACAACACCGGAGAAGAAGCAAGGACGGTCAGACTCTGCCATTTTTCAGGCGGTCAACCATCATATTGGAGAAGGAAGAAGACGGATATCTTCCCAGAAGAAGAGACAGAAGGACTTGTCTCAAAGAAAGAAAAGAGACGCGTTATATTCCATCTCAAATAAACGAGATAAGGAAAAACAAAAGAAAGAGGAGCGTTATATTATGGCTACAACAAAGGATCAGTTTTATTTTTTTAGGGCATCGGGTTAGACCATCAACCCCTCCAGGTTCCAAATATTACAAATACCACCCTTTCATTTTACTTTATATATTACTTTGATATATATTGAATTATTTTTGATAAGTTACTTTGTTTTAAAATTAGTATCTTGTCATTTTTTTAGATAGTATATTACCCTAGTGATTACACTGCTTATTATACTGATTAAGAATAATTTTTAAGGAGTAATTAACCTTAGGTTATTCATTTTGAATTTATAATCTCCGATGATAGTTTTAAAATTAAAAACTATACCTAGAAAGTTTTACACCCGTTTGAGGAAGATAAAACATTAGAGCTCATTTAGAAATAAGAATTTTTTTTTCAAAACACATTTAGTGTTAAGATTCTTTTGGAGATTTATTGTTAATATCATTAAGATATGACGAAAGAAAGTGATAATAAGGAATCTAGTACTTCAAATAGTACACCCCAATTTCAATGCCCAATCCTAAAGCCCGTGAATTACTCATTATGGGCAATTCGAATGCAAATCGTTCTCGAAGCGAATGGTTTATGGGAAACAATAGAGCTGACTGAAACGACTCAACCCAATAAGAAAAAAGACAAAACCGCTATTGCTTTCCTTTATCAAGCCTTACCCGAAGAACAATTACTTCAAATAACAAAGCACAAAACCGCGAAGGACATTTGGAATGCTTTGAAAATTAGACACGTTGGCGAAGACAGAGTTCAACAAGCAAGATTACAAACACTCAAATCCGACTTCGAGATGTTATATATGAAGGAAGACGAGACAATCGACACCTTTACTACAAAACTTACAACTCTCGTAAATAAAGTCACTAGTCTAGGACACACAATAGAAGATGAAACCTTAGTACGGAAACTACTAAATGCTGTACCTGAAAGGTATCTGCAAATAGTCGCATCTATAGAACAATATTCCGATCTAAGTGAAATGACAATGGAAGAGGCAATTGGAAGACTTAAGACCTATGAAGAAAGGATTAAGTTCAAGAAAGGAAAACAAGTGGACAATCAAGAAAAACTGATGTTCACACGACATGACAATAGAGGGAAACACTTTAGAAGACGTGGACGTGGAAAATATAAATTTTCACAAGGAATAAACCACGATAAATATAAGGAAGAGAAGAAGGATGGAGAAAATTCTCACAACCACTTCAACAAATCAAATATTGATCTTAGCAAAGTAAAATGTTACAAATGCAATAAGATGGGTCATTATGCGTCTAGGTGTTATGCAAAACCAAACACTAGTATGCAATCTAATCTTGTCGACGAGGACTTAGAACCTACCTTACTAATGGCAATATTAGAAGACCCACATGTAACAAAACTTGAAGATCAAAATGTCTCGCTACACGAAGAAGATGTAGGATATAAAGAGACAAGTGTCGATAGTCAATTGTATTTAGACAATGGATAGCAACCATATGATTGGGATAAGAGAACACTTCAAAGAGCTTGATGAATATGCAACATCAACAACAGACTCACTCTCACAATCATAAACATTTCGCATAATTTCATCGCGAGTAAACACTCAATTTACACCAACTACCTCAGCACGTTCATCCAATCAAAGTAACTCAAATACAACCAGGAATTTACATCCAAACTTTGATCATACACCACTAAAAGGTTTTAGAACGTTAAATGATCTATACGATAACACCCAGGAAGTTTTACCCGAGCATTTACTACTAGCTGAAGATGAACCTAAGAATTACAAGGAAGCATCGAACGATCTAAAATGGATTGAAGCAATGAAGGTCGAATTAGATTCCATTAATAGGAACAATACATGGGAACTAACCACTCTACCAAAAGGACATAAAGCCATTAGATTAAAGTGGGTATTCAAGACCAAGAAAAATGCTAATGAAAATATAGTCAAGCATAAAGCAAGACTAGTAGCAAAAGGCTACATACAAGAGCATGACATAGACCTTGAAGAAGTCTTTGCACCAGTAGCAAGAATGGAAACAGTCCGATTACTATTAGCCATAGCTGCTAATAATAAATGGGAAGTACATCACCTTGACGTCAAATCTGCATTTCTGCATGGAGACTTAAAAGAAGAAGTGTATGTTACATAACCCGAAGGATTTATAAAAGATAATGGAAAAGTATACAGACTCATAAAAGCTCTATATGGTTTAAGACAAGCACCACGTGCATGGAACATAAAATTAGACAACACCTGGAAGTCTTTAGATTTCAAGAAATGCGCTTTGAAACAAGCTGTCTACACAAAGAAATCAAAAGACTCAATACTTCTAGTAACCGTCTATGTGGATGATTTAATCATCACTGGCACACCAAATAAAGAAATAGACAAGTTCAAAGCTCAAATGGAAGAAAAAATCAAGATGAGTGACCTAGGATTACTATCCTACTACTTAGGAATTGAAGTTACACAAACTGGAGGTGACATATCAATAAAGCAATCTGCCTACGCAAGCAAGATCCTAAAGGAAGTTGGAATGCTAGACTACAACGAAACTCTAGCACCTATGGATCCAGGAACAAGACTGACAAAGAACACTGAAGAAACAACAGTCAACTCAACTGAATATAGAAGCTTAATTGGATGCTTACGATATCTGCTACATACAAGACCCGACTTAAGTTATTCCGTTGGATTACTCAGTCGTTTTATGCAAGACCAAAAGAACAACACATGAAAGCTATAAGGCAAGTACTACGCTATGTTAAAGGAACAAAAGAATATGGAATCACCTACAAGCATAATGGAGGAAACCAGATACAAGGTTATAGTGACAGTAGCTACAGAGTCAACACTTAAGAAGGAAAAGGCACTACTGGAATTATCTTCTACTACAGTGAATCACCAATCAGCTGGAGTACACAAAAGCAAGCCATGGTAACTCTATCATCATGTGAATCCGAATTCATTGCAGCAACAGTAGCACCAACACAAGCATTATGGTTAAAGAGATTACTGAGCAAGCTTACACACACACAAGAAGAAAAGGTTACAATACTGGTCGACAACAAGTCTACCATCCAACTAATGAAGAATCCCGTATTTCACGGAAGAAGTAAGCACAACGAGATAAAATATCACTTTATCAGAGAATGCGTCGAAAGAGAAGATCTACAAGTCGAGTTCATAAGTGGAGAATTTCAGAAGGCTGACATACTTACAAAAGCACTACCGAAGATCAGATTCCTCACAATGAGACAACTAATTGGAGTCAAAGATCTGCAACAAGACGATTGTGATTAAGGGGGAGAATATTTGGTTAATCCCAATCGACCCATCTCAACACCCAAAACCAATGTTTTGAAAACCGGGTTTATAATCGACCCGGTCGAGTCACCGGTCACCGGGTCAACCGGTTCGACCGGTTTGACCGCCGGGTCAACCCAGTTTTCCTTTAAAAAAATAAAAAATAAAAATAACCGGGTCAACCGGTTCGACCGCCGGGTCAACCGGTTCAACCGCCGGGTCAATCCGGGTCAACCCGGTTTTTATAAAAATATTTTGAAAAAAACAAACCCGGCCGGGTTTCGAGAACCGGGTTGACCCGGGTCACTCAAAACCCGGCGGGTCTAACCGGTTAACCCGGTTTTAGAAACCCGGGTTTTTTTACCCGTTTTTTTCCCCGTAACCGGTCCAACCGGTTAACCCGGCCGGGTCGACCCGGGTTTCAAAACATTGCCCAAAACGACCCGGTCAACAAAATTCAAACAAGAAAATTCAGACAACTACAAGTCAACTTAGACAGTTTCTGGCAGTTACATGACAGTTACAAGATAACTGTCATAACAAGAACCATCACAACAGTTCACATGTACCCTTTCATTTAGTATATATATTTCGAACATATGATTGTAAAGAGATGATGACAGAGTAATACAAAACTATTTACGTTTCATTTAATCCCTGTTTACTTGGTATATCTTGACAAATGTTAAGACCATAGATCCAGTTTAAGGCCAACATCATTATCTTGAGATCTCAATATATAAAAAGCCCCTATTACTGAAACTGCTAAATTTATCAAGGATGTTTTGCTTATTATTGTTTATTTTTTAAATCCGTATCACTAAATCCTTATCTGAGTTTAAGAATCACAACGAAGTCAATACTTTTATTATCACTAAATAATGAATTGAGCTCATTTAATGCTACAAATTTTAATTACTTTTAGCCGATACTATAAACAAATTAAACGTTTCAAGTACTACTCATGAATAGTTTGTGGTTAAACGGACAATAATAACCTATTTTTCAACGAACAAACATGAGCACCAATGTCCATTTGTTTAAGTGTTCAAATTAGTTCGTTTGTTTGGTTAACCAAAACTAACACACGAACAAGCCTCGTTCGTGTTGGGTCGGTTCTTTAGCCCTACTTGTAGGTTATCTTAAAGCAAAATTTGGTTTTTTTCTTTTTTTTATATATATTATTTTTCTCTATCTTCAATAAACTCTTAGATTCTTATTGTGTTCTTGATTTAATAATTAAAATGTTCTATAAATCTAATGAATCGAAAAACTAATATTAAGCAAAGAGAAAAAAATGAAAATTTTGAAAGGCCTTATATTAAAATTTCGCTTTAGGCTTCGACAAAGCTTGAGCCACCCCTGAGCAAAGATTTTATGTTAAGGGATGAACTTAAGGAGGTAAAAGTTATAAGAATATATATAGCATCAAAAATGTTTTTTTAACCCATGATAACCTACCACCATGATAATTAGAAATTAAGCTAATTTAGAAAAGAATATAGTTTGACAAGTGATTTTCTTTTGTTGTCATATCATGTTTGTTAAGTTATTTGTTTTTGAATATTTAGCATAAAATCAATAAGAATAAAAGGCCTAATTGCAAAACCTTTTAAGAAAATAACTTCTAGGCTCAATAATTACTTAATAAAATGAGTTGATTAGGGGTGAGCATACACTTTGTTATTGCGTTTTGGTTTTTTTAATAAATAATGAGGGTGTATTTAGTTAAAGAAAAAAATTCTCTTGGTTTTGTAAAAATTTGGAAAAAAAATTTATCTCCACAAAACACTTGAAAATATAGAAAACGCGTTTAGTTGATGTTTGTGTTTTCTATTTTGAATAAGAGGAAAGAGGGTTAGGGGATACCAAGGAAAAAGTAAAATATGTTTTGTAATTTTCCTTGTTAAGTTAGGAAATAGGGGATTTTGTGTTTTGCCAAATATTTTGTTGAAAAACGCTTATTTGAACGCGGTTTTTGTTTTCCTTATTTTCCACAAACATTTTATGAAAAACAAGAATGTTTTCCCCCAATAAACGCACCCTGAACTTTCGCTCATGAAAAACTTTGGCAAAAAAAGTTCATACATGTTAAGACAATGTTTTACCGTAACAACTTTAAAAAACACTTATTTGTATCTTAAGAATTTAAATGGTGAAACCTTTCACAAATGATGAGTTTTTCAAAAAGTTTATGTAATTGGCATAAAAAATATTATTGATAGAATTTTATTTATTTCTTATTATTTTTTTTGGGTCAAATTCAATGTTTTTAGATAAAGGGTTATTTGTCCTTAAGACTGTCAATTTTTCTAGTCAAATACATTCTTTTCTTAGCACATCCCTTTTCTTAAGACTGCAATTGTTGTCCTTAACACTATGTCAAATTTTCTTGTCAAGTACATTTTTTTTCATTATGCACAAACGTCAAGCTTTGTGAATGAAACATAATTCAAATGAGTATTATTGAGTTGGTTATATTTTATGACAATTAAAAGGTTTACAAAGTTGAAATTATTCCATTCTATGTCATCTTAAATCTCTTTCAATGTAGGTCGACCGAATCGATCGTCGGTTGCGGTTGATGTGGCCAATCAGTCACAAGTTTTATTTTATTTATTTTATTTTTTTTGGGTCATCTGGGTGATCGATACAAACATACATATATGGACAAAAATCTCCCGCTCTCCAATTTATGTTCCCGTTTGATACCTTTAAAAAAATAATAATAATAAAATAAAATTTAAACACTTTATTTTACATTATAAATACCTCACTTAAACCAAAATTCAAACTACTTATCATATTCATTTCACCATGTCTATGAAAAGTCCCAAATCAAAAACCCCAAGATCCCGAATTCAAGAAAATTATATCCGATTCGAACGTGAAGACTACAAAGAAAATCGACTCAGACGTGTTGAAGAATGTAACTGTACGTGGAATTCATATTGGTTCGAAGTCTCACATGATCTATAAACTAGTTCAACCTAATAAGAAGACATATGGAACAAGAGAAAGCAAAGGAGGTGAATTCTTTTGAAGCTTTAGGCGATGTGGTGGACGTGGACGGTGGAAGAGGTATTGACCTAAACAAAACACCTAATGCGTAAGAGGCGAGGTGTATATTTGAAAATGGGCAAAAGGGTAAACATACGACCCAAAATACTATTAGGTCGTCTGATCAGCAATCGAACTTTGAAAAAGGGGTGAACTTGGAATCGACATCTATACCTAGTACTTCAATGGAAGATCAAGAAGTTAATTCAGTTGAGGAGGTAGATGATGAAACGGCTTGATTCATGGCATCCTTAGCGAATCGAGTTGGAGGTGGTAAACGTTGCAAGTTTTCTTGAGGATGAAGATTATGATATTTTGTATTGTTACAAGAATTGTGCTTTTGGAGTAACCGAACAACAGTTGGCATTCTGTAATACGTTAGATATCACTCTTCAGGTCATGTTAAACGATAGGGCTATTTTTGGTGTCATTGTGATTTAAATGTAATCTTGCCGTTAGTAGTCATTTTTATTGTAGGTTCATAAGTTTAGGTGTTATTCTTTGAATTTTTGTCCGCATTTTTAATTATGTTAAAAAACCTCTATTTTTTCTTATAAATGAACAAGGTCCCAAAAAGTTATGCATGTAGTTTTGTTGGATTTCTCACAAATGCACTTGGTGACTTTGTCTTCTGGTTCCATCCTAGTCTCACTTGTTTTCTTTCGAGACTCAAGTGCGGCAAGGGAAAAATATTCTCTTTTCCCGCAATGTGAGATGGGATGTTAAGCCTTTTCCCACGCATGTGGCCCAGTTTCCCGCATGTAAGCACACATCGCATACTAAATTTGGGTTTGTTAAAAGTAGTCGTCTCAGTGAGCAATGAGCATTAACTGTGAGCAGATTTCAAACAATCATTAGAGAATTAACCTTCTTCAAAAATAGCACAACTCACCGCTTTTTCTGTCAAACGACCAATAAAAATCAAAATGTATAATACTCACTGTTTACCGCTTCTAAAAGCTTTACACCGTTCCACGCCAAACTTGCCCTAAGTAATTAAGCCCTTCCACGAATAAATCATAAGCCATAAAAACATCTTGATTTACTTTAGTAAAATATTTTGTTACAAAAATAAAAACCCACCTCAACTAGACTTATATATGAATACAAATTATCTTCAAAAGCATTGTATTTAAAAAAAACTTAACTTTCTCTCAACGAAACATTTACCCTTTTTACAAGCTATAAAACTTTCTACGTTCAACCCAAAAAACAAAAACTTCATAATTCTTAAACCCTGATCCAAAAACCATCGTTCTAGATCATGGACTATTGTTTAACAGAACCATATCCAGACCGAATTATATTCGACATAGGTTGGTGGTTCGCAGGCGGCGCATTCTGCGGTACAGCTTTTCACTTCCCAAAAGGGTTTTACAACACCCCACGTGGCGCATGTTTCATAGGTGGAGCACAAGCTGTCCGCATGAACGCGCCACGTATAGCTGGGAGATATGCAGTATGGGGCGGATTATATTCCACCTGTGAGTGTGCTGTTGCATACGCGCGTAAAAAAGAAGATCCGTGGAACTCGATACTTGGTAGCGGAGCTGCTGGTGGCTTGCTTGTGATACGACAAGGGTTTGGGCCTATGGCTAGGGAGGCTTTGGGTACTGCTGCTCTTTTCGCTTTATTGCATGGGATGTTTTTAACGATTGATAAGTTTGTTGCGAAACCTGTGCCGCCGGTTATTTTTGAAGAGGCGCCAAAGAAGCGAGACAAGGCACAGCAGGCTGCTGCATCGTCGTGGTTTGGTGGTTTCAGACAAAAGAAATAGGAAGTTTCGGAGAGTTTTGATTCGCTATGCCTCCAACTTTTGATTTTAAATGAATGTGAGTTTGATCTAGTGAGAACTTGTTCATTGCTTTCGAGTTTGGTTATGATGTTATTTTGATTTCTGCATGAATTAAGTTATTGAATTAGATATTGTTTAGTGTTAATACAATTCCGGGCGCTTCCCTCATGAAGATTAGTGTAGGCTAACTTCCCAGGAAGTAGATCTTGTATTAAGTGAGATTCTTGATTGCTAGCTGCTAAGAAAACCAACACCGTTAGTCTCACCGCGGAACGGGGTTCCGCGGTCAACCTCCGGCGTGAGAGTAAGTGATAGTTTTAGAGAGATAAAGTTGGTTCTAGAGAGAGAGAGTATGTATGTGTTACCGTTTGAATAGTGGCGAGGCCTCTATTTATATGGTTGACCTTTCTGTCATGTTCTCAAGATCACGGGCCATGAGAACGACAGCTTGGGAGTGGGGAGTGACGTAGGTCAACTCCAGAGCTTGTCGCGTTGCTGTGATAGCGACGATTTTGGGCGGGAGTTGTCCCGCTTTCCCTTTGGGACCGCAGGTTGCGACGTTGAGTCTGGCGAGATTCCTACCTTTTACGTTGGACGCGGTTGTGTTCCTCTTCGGACGCGTCTCGTCCGCGGAGTGGCTTAGTGGCCATTGCCGGGGTATGTATTTGGTCCGCGACCGAACCATATGGGTGCCGGAGTATTACGGTCGTGCTTAGTCCGCGTCTGACCCGTATTGGTGCCAGGAGGATCATACGTGATCAAGTCCCCCCAGTCTAGTTGTGCTTGTTTGTCTCATTGCAAGCGCTGCTAGACTAAGTTATTCCGTGTATCCGCGGTTGGGTGTGCCGTAGGAAATCCTAGTCACTGCTGACTGTGTTTTCCATTTACGGCAAGGGTGTGCGTTACAGCTGTCCATTGGGATTCGCGAACCGCCCCCAGCCGCGTATTTTCTGACTGACAAGATGTTTTGGATGCTTCCATCTCGTTCGTTGATCTAGGCAGATCTGGGCCGTTAGTTACGAGTCGGCGACGTGGCGTGTTTTCGGCCGTTCGATTGACCCGTTGGTTTTACTTTTGGGAGAGTATAAATACCCCTCTTTTTTACCTTCTTGGCTACTGTTGCCATTTCATCTTCGCGAATAAAAAAGAAAACCGTCTACCAAGTTCTGTGTGTGCATTCCTACTTTATCAGGTTAGGTTTTCTTCCCTCATTGTAGTTTCATGGCTAAAAAACTTCTAAGTGACTTTACCTGTAAGCTATCACAGAAAGATTTGAGTGATTTTTGTTCTAAATATCATATCCCTTCGACTGTTCACCCTCTTCTTCCTGGTCCTAATGATACCATAAAGGATGCCCCTGAGGGTAAGGTAGGAGTATATACTAGGTTCTTTGAACTCTGCAACTTTAGGATCCCCCTTTCCGCGTTTCTGTGTAGGGTTTTGGAATATTTTCAGATCCATTTGTCGCAGTTATCTGTGTTAGCCGCCGCTAGGATTAGTCATTTTGAGATCCTTTGTCGCGCTCACGGTGGGACACCCACCATGACCTTATTTAGGAAGTTTTATTACTCTGGGATGAAAGATGGTTGGATGACTCTAGAGAAGCGTAAAGGTCCTAAGTCATTGATTGTGCCGGTTTGTTACACCGCTCCTTTGGATTCTGTAAAGAATTGGAAGGAGTTTTTCTTTTGGGTTGACGCGACCGTTTTCCCTTTAGCAATCTCGTGGAATGAGAAAGTCTCTGTTGACCGTGATCCACCTCCGACTGATGACGGCATTGACCTTGAGTTATTGCGTCGCCTTGACACCATGCGTGCTCCTTTTAAGAAGTTTCCGGAGCCTTTTCTTTGCGTGGTTGGGCTTAGCCGTGCCTAGGATGATACTACCGCGGCCTACCTTTATGGCTTCGGATACTGAGGGTGGGTTTTCCTTTTAGGGTTTGCCGCGTCTTATTGTCTGTTTTCCTTTCCTCGCCTCTTTTACTAACGTCCTGTGTTTTTATTGTTTGTCTTGCGAGATGTCTTTGTTTGCCTTTATCAACCAGCCGATCCATTTGAGGTGACGCGTCCGGTGAGAGGACTTTACTAGAGGGGGAGAAGACACTCCAAGATGAAACTGCTAGCCGTGTCATCGAGCCTTCTGAGAATATTATTACCTTAGTCCAAGAGACTATTATGGATAATGTTGAAGCGGCTAAGGCTGGTAAGGCGGTTTGGGAAGAAGAGGGTTAGGCTTGCTTGTTCCTTCCAAGCAACCGGAAAAGAAGAGGCTTACTTCGTGCCGCAAAGGATGCCGGGTCCACCGGTATGCCATCTTCGTTATGTTGATGATTTTTCTTGTTTTTTGCTTTGAAAAAAATAACTTAAGTGTTATTATGCAGGGGATGCGACCGCGGGGTCTGCTCTTGTTATGGAGCTTCGCGACGAGTCCGATTCTGGTCCTCATCCGCAGGCAGTAGCCCATGTTTCTTCTGAGGCTACTCCGGACCCTCAAGCCAATCCGGATTCTACTTCAAAAACATCCACCACTGCCCCATCAAGAAAACTTAGATGTGGATATGTCCGGCCCTTCTGAGCCGCCACTCATGCAACAGGATAGCTCGTTTAGGGTTGAGTCTCCCCTGCAGGATCAATCCGATCACCGCCCCGCGGCATCCGACGATGACTTCTATGAATCCTTGTCCGTGGATACGGCGGAGGCGAAAAATACTTATGTTCCGAAGTGGTTGCCCACAAATGAGTTCTGGATGAATGACCCCTGGATCTGCCAGAGTATTTTGGACAACCTTGCCACTCCTGGTTACTTGTCTACATTGCGCAACATGCCACACACGGATTTGCTGGAGCAGTATAACATGATGACTGCTCAGCAGCGTAAGTCCTCCGAGGTGCGCTTGCGGCTGCAATTTGAGCTCAACCAGACCAACAAGTTAAACAAGAGGCTTGAAAGAAAGGAGAAGAGGATTGCAGCTCTTAAGGAGAAAGTTCAGGTGTTGGAGTCCGATGCCGCGGAGGCTAGGGGTCTCCGCGAGCGTGTTGGCATGCTTGAGTCTGAATCGGAGGAAGTGAAGAGGTTGAGGGAGCGTGTAGCGCAGTTGGAGGGCATGATTGCGCCCAAAGATGAGCAACTGGCTAACTTAACCGTTGAAAATGCAGAATTGAAGGGTCAGGTTGCCGGACTTACCTCTGTTTGTGATGAGCTTAAGGAACAGGTTAAGGGTGTCGGGTTGCTGGAGGAGAAATTAAAGGAGTGTGAGGGAAGAGTCCGCAGTGAGTATGATGGTCAACTTGCTCGGTTAGATCAGCGATTGGCGGAACTTAACCGTGATTTTGATGAGGATTTATTCCCTAGCACTCTTATGGCAATTGAAGGTAAGCGGTGGGTGATTGGGCATGGTTTCCGCAGGGCGTGGATGGCGTTTAAGCAATTTGAGGAATTGCAGACGCGGTTGGGGGATTGTATTAGTAAGGCCATCGCCGAGGGTCTAAGGCAGGGTTTGGAAGCTGGGATTGGTCATGGTTCCAAAGGTCTAAAGCTAGAGCAGATCAAGGCCTACAATCCACGGGCTAAGGAGGTTTATCGCGAGGCTGTCATTCGCCTTAGCGATGTTCCTTTCCCCCTTCCGGATTCCCTAGAGGCGTGCAAGGACTCTTCTTTGGAGTTCCTTATGTCCCAGTTGGTGCTGCAAGAGGAACGACCAAGTGGTTCGGGGCAATTTGTTTTTAATGCCCCGGTGGAGGAAGAGGTTGCCCTTCCCAATTCTTTGCTTCAAACCATCACCAGACGCCCGCGCGCCATTGCCGCGTACAAGGAGAGGAAGCACCAGGCGTATGGTAAGAAGTTTGATGTTTGGAACCCTGAGCTGATTGTTTCGGAGGTTGAGCACCAGGTCACTTCTACCGGAGAGCCTTCCATGGTTACTGGGCCTACCGGGGAGGATGAAGAAGAAGAAGAGGAAAGGTCCGTCCACGATGATATGTTTGACACAAGTGTGCTTGACTATGCTGGGGATCACACTAGTGGTGCTTGAAGTAGCCCTTTTTATGGGCGGCATTTAGACTATGCCGCCATTTCAACTCATAGTGAAGCTTGGTACCATTGTTAGTTTCTTTTCTTAGGGTGGCAGTTATCGCGATGCCCCTTTTTTTTGTAAGCCGTGGGTATGCCCCCGAGTACTTGTAAAGAATTTTTGCGTACTTAAAGGAAATGTTTGAATCAATCGTACACGTATTCTTTTACTTGCTTGCCGGAGTTGGTTGATCCGGGCTTTGAGTTGTACCCTTGGCCGTACTTAGGGAGTCCGGGGGTAATAAAGAATGGTCAATGGGCTTGCAATACCACTATATGCCTGAGTCAATTTTGAGGTTGCTCGTCCTTTATGTGCGACATTGTTTGTCGCGGATTCGAGAGTCATGCAAAAGATGTAAAAAATGTGATTGAGTCTTTATTTTGGAAAATTTATAGAGCGGGCCAGGCATCTACGTTTCATTACTTAGAAAACATTACTATATAAATAAGAAACATGAAAATTTAAAGTTCCCCTGTTGTCCGGACCTGATCTGTGATCAACTTACAAGAGGCGGGGAAAACCTACTTACACTTAGATGTAACATTTCTTCAAGTTGCGGATGTTCCATGTTCTAGGGAGTATCTCCCCATCCGAGCCTCTGAGCTTGTACGCTTCATTCCCTAGTGCTTCCATCACTTCATATGGCCCTTCCCACTTTGGGCCAAGCTTTCCAGTGTCTTCCGCTCTACTAGCTTCGTTGCTGCGATAGACAAACTCTCCGGGCCTGAAGACCGTGCTTCGCACTTTGGCATTGTAGTACCCCTCCATCCTTGCTTTGCTGCGCGCTTCTTCGATGGCCGCGGCTTCTCTTTTCTCTTCCAGGATGTCCAAATTTAGGCGAAGCTCCTGGTCGTTAGGGACTTGATGCACGGCTGTACATCGGAGACTTGGCATTCCAATTTCGACCGGATAACTCGCCTCGTACCATAAGTAAGAGAAAATGGGGTTTCCCCGTTGCTCGTTTTGATCATGGTTCTATGCGCCCATAGCACGTGCGGCACTTCTTCTACCCAGTCTTTACTTCCCTTCTCCAGTCTCGCTTTGATGCCTTCTCCCAGACTTTTTTTCGCACTTTCGACCAGCCCGTTTTCCTGCGGATGTTTCACCGATGCAAACCGTTGCTTGATGTTGAGCTTCTGGCACCAGTCCTTGAATGGGTTGTCGCGGAATTGCTTTCCGTTGTCCGACACTATCTCTCCCGGTAAGCCGAAGCGGCAGACTATGTTGTCCCAAACAAACTTCTTCACTTGCCTTCCTTGCCGGGGCCTTCTGGGAAAGGTCCGCAGATGTCTATACCCCACTTGTAAAAAGGACAAAGAGAGGTGATTGGGGTCAGATTTTGCTGCGGATTTTTTGGTACCGGGCGGTGGACTTGGCAATCTTGGCACTTCTGTATTAACTCACGTGCGTCCCTGTGCATCGTCGGCCAATAATATCCGGATCTAATTGCTTTGGCTACCACTGCCCGTGGGCCGGAGTGCATGCTACACGACCCTTCGTGGATCTCTCGCAGCACGTAGTTGGCTTGGGTGGGGCCTACACATCGAGCCAAGGTTCTAGGAAAGATTCCGAACAGGATTCCGTCTCTCAACGCTGCATCGCCTCGCCTTGATCCATAGTTTTCTTGCCTTGCTGTCATCCGCGGTAGCATTTCATCCCTCGGATACTCGATCGGGTGTCATCCACGTATCCCCGTCTTCTTCCACGATAGCCAGTACTTCCTTTTCTTCGATGGATTTTTCTTTTAAGACTTCCACAAGGACCTGTTTTGTTAGGTGGGCAAAGCTGGTGGATGCAATTTTGCTTAGCGCGTCTGCTTGTTTGTTTTGACTCCGGGGAATATGTCTGATGGAGAACGTCCAGAACCCTTCAATCAATGCTTTGGCCTTCGCCAAGTAGCACGCCATGCTTTCCTCCTTCACTTCGTATGCTCCGTTTATCTAGTTTGCCACGAGACGGGAGTCAACATTTGCTGATAAGTCTTTTACCCACATTTGTTCAGCAATCCTTAGTCCTGCGATTAGTGCCTCGTACTCGGCTTCGTTGTTGGATGCCTCGAACTCGAAACGGAGGGCATAGGTGAACTCCTGCCCCTCCGGGCTTGTCAGGATTAAGCCTGCTCCGGACCCTTCCATGCACGAAGATCCGTCTGTGAATAGTTTCCACGGCTCTGAGTATTGTTGCTGGTCCTTTTTCTTGTCAAGAGTTTTGTTCCTCTGGAATCTCAGCAATGAAGTCCGCTAGTACCTGTCCCTTTATGGCTGTCCGGGGTCGAAAGGTGACGTCATGTTCGTCCAGCTCTATTGCCCATCCAGCCATTCTTCTACTCTTTTTTGTCTTAATCAAGACTTGCTTCAGTGGCTGGTCTGTGATGACCGCTACTGGATGTGCTTGGAAGTATCGCCGCAACCTGCGGGATGCATATACTAGTGCCAGGACAAGCTTCTCAATCGGAGTGTAATTCACCTCCGGGCCTTTTAGGGCGCGGCTGACGAAGTATACTGGCTGTTGCCTCGACTCCCTTTGCGCTAAACACACCGCGCTTACAGCTTCTTGGCACGCGGCTAAGTACATGATCAACTCCTCCTTTGGTTGTGGAGCGATGACCATTGGCAAGATTGGCAATGTGTCGCTTCATTTCTTTGAACGCCAGCTCTGCGTCCGGTGTCCAGTAGAAGTCGCTCTTTTTAATGAATTTCTTCAGCGTTTTGAAGAATGGCAGGGACCTTTCCGCTGACTTGGACATGAAACGACTGAGACTGTCTAACTTTCCATTCAGAGACTGTACTTCCTTTTGGTCTTCGGGATCTGAGAGTAGTTAAGGCCGCAGACTTGTCTGGGCAAGCTCTGATGCCTTCCTTGCTTACCACATGACCTAGAAACATCCCTGTTTCCGCCCCAAATGTGCACTTCTTGGGGTTAAGCTTCATGTTGATGTTCCTTAGAGTCTTGAAGGTTTCGTTCATATCCCGAGCCTTCTTCTCTCTGAATGGCTCTTGATGACTAGATCGTCAACGTACACTTCCAAATTTCTTCCAATCTGTTTCTCAAACGCCCTGTCCACGAGTCTTTGGTATGTGGCACCAGCGTTCTTTAGACCGAAAGGCATTTTGGTGTAACAGAAGATGCCTTGGTTTGTGTGAAACGCTGTCTTTTCCTCGTCGCCGGCTGCCATTTGTATCTGGTGATACCCCTTGGTACGCGTCAAGAAAGCACTTGAATGGATATCCGCAGAGGGATTCGACCTTCCAGTCGATCTCTGGCAAGGGGTAGCAATCTTTTGGGCAGGCTTTGTTTAAGTCCTTGAAGTCCACACACATTCTCCAGCTTCCGTCACTCTTTTTGACGAGCACGGGGTTAGACAACCAATCGTGGTAGTGTACTTCTTTCATGATCCCCGTTGCAACTAGCTTGGTAACATCTTCATTGATTGCTTTGTTTCTTTCTGGGGCCTGTCCCCTCTTCTTTTGTCGTACAGGGTCATAACCGTCCCGGACATTCAGTTTGTGTTCCGCGATTGTCCGCGGAACTCCAGTCATGTCGGAAGGCTCCCAAGCAAAGATATCCAAGTTATTCTTAAGCAGGTCGCAGAGGCTCTTCTTTCCTTTCTCAGTTAACCCGCCCCCTATGGTGACCGTTTAGTCAGGGAATTTGGGGTTGATTGCCACCGCGACTCCTTCTTTCACTTTTGTGGTTGTACGCGGGACTCTGGTTCCGAAATCATTCTGCATTCAACCGGGACCACCTTGTCACTGTGCAAAGTCACAACTCCGCCACAGGTAGGAAATTTCAGCATCCCATGCGTCGTGGATGGCACTATCCTTAACAGCCTAATCCCCGGACGTCCAATTATTCCGCTTAGGGAGACGGAGATCGCACCACCATGAAGTTCATCCAAGCACTAGCGACTTCTCTTCGCCTCCCAATGTTACTTCCAAGAGGATCTATCCTAACGGCCACGAGTTCTTCTCCTGAAGCCCAAAGGTGATGAAGCAGGAATTAGTCTTTGCGGATGTCCGGCTTTAGCTTGTTGAAGCAATGTTCGTACGGACTTCTGAAGCATTTCCGTGTCCACATACATCCTGTGGACTGTGCACCCCTCTACTCTCCTTGATCACCAGGATGATCATCCCAGTCATCCCCGGATATGGGGGGGAAAGATATTTCCATGTTCAAAACCGCTTCCGGACCCAGCTTGGGTTTGACCGACCGCTGCCAGGTGTTGACCATGTATATGGCGTGAGCTTTGTCCTTGGTTGCGGTGTCTTTCTTCCGCCTTGGGCCACCATTCTTCTGCGCCCCATTCTTGATCTCTTTGACCGATGTGCGAGCCGTCGACCTGACCGCCTCCTCTATCTGTTTTTTCAACTGATAGCACTCGTCCGTGTTGTGCCCCTTTTCTCTGTGAAAGTCACAGTACTTGTCCTTATTCCTAGACTCGGTCGGGCTAGACATTGGCGGAGGAGCTGTGAATTTGACCGTATCCATGGCTAGGATTTCTTTCGGCGTTTTTGTGAGGGGTGTGAACCTGTCCCCCCTCTTCCTCTCCGGCTTTGAGCGGGTCTTGAACTCCCATTTTCTTTCAAAGATCTGGATGCTTTTTTGTCCTCCGTCCTGGTTCTTCCACTGGGAGTGTTTCTTCTTTGACTGGTTGGCCGCGGCCACCTCACCTCTGAGGAATGCTTTCACGACCTTCCACATTTCATCCTGCGATTGTGGAATGTTATCATTGAGCCTTTTGATTAGTTCCGGGTTCGTTATCCCGTGCATAAAGCCAGACACTCTCATGCACTCTGGGGCTCCCTTTACATACATGCTCTCTGTCTTGAAACGTTCCACGAACACCTCCGTGGACTCCCCTTCCCGCTGCTTTATGTGGTGTAATTCAACAGGATCTTTCGTATACTTCTTCTGCTGTAGGAAGTACGAGAGAAAGCTCGATCGCAGCTCCTCAAAGCTGTCAATGCTCTCCGGATTCATCTCGTCAAACCAGCCGCTGGCGTGCCCAACAAGGGTGGAGTAGAACATGTGGCACCATGTGTGCATGGCCCATCTTTCCACTTTGGCCGCGGTCTGGAAGATCTTCAGATGATCCTCCGGGTCTCCTGTCCCGTCGTATGTTCTGATGTGAGCTGGCATTCTTGTTCTGTCCGGGAACTCGAAATTCCGTATACGACGGGTAAAGGGGTCTGTGTCAGCCACGTCATACGGGGAGTAGAGGTCGTCATCTTCCCGTTTCTTGCTTTTCGGGTGGACCTCCGTGTCCTCCGGTGCTTTCCTCGCTTTCCGGGGAGATACTTTCCCTGTTCTACGGCGGCATGAGTGATATGTTTCTCCTCCGCCAGACTTCGAGTGGGAAGCACTGCCGCGGGTAACACTCCGGCTCCGTTGGTGTCTTCGCTTCTCTGTTTTTCTGCCATAAAGGGCAAGATTTGATGGTAGTGCCTTTCGCAGAACTCTCTTATTGACACGTCTGTCGCGGCATTAGGGCGGTATTGTTCTGTGTCTTGCACTTTCTCCTTCCCTCCCGTGTTTCTGACCGTGGACGGCTCAGGAGACGGGGAAGGGTTTTCTGCCAAATTGCTCATTAGAGTTTTTTTTATGCACAAGGGAAACGCAGTTATGTCACTGGTCCCACGGATGGCGCCAACTTGTTAATACAATTCCGGGCGCTTCCCTGATGAAGATTAGTGTAGGCTAACTTCCCAGGAAGTAGATCTTGTATTAAGTGAGATTCTTGATTGCTAGCTGCTAAGAAAACCAACACCGTTAGTCTCACCGCGGAATGGGTTCCGCGGTCAACCTTCGGCGTGAGAGTAAGTGATAGTTTTAGAGAGATAAAGTTGGTTCTAGAGAGAGAGTGTGTGTTTATGTTACCGTTTGAATAGTGGCGAGGCCTCTATTTATATGGTTGACATTTCTGTCGTGTTCTCAAGGTCACGGGCCATGAGAACGACAGCTTGGGAGTGGGGAGTGACGTAGGTCAACTCCAGAGCTCGTCGTGTTGCTGTGATAGCGATGCTTTTGGGCGGGAGTTGTCCCGCTTTCCCTTTTTGGGGACTGCAGGTTGCAGTACGTTGAGTCTGAGCGAGATTCCTTACCTTTTACGTTGGACGCGGTTGTGTTCCTCTTCGGACGCGTCTACTGTCCGCGGAGTGGCTTAGTGGCCATTGCCGGGGTATGTATTTGGTCCGCGACCGAACCATATGGGTGCCGGGAGTATTACACAGTCGTGCTTAGTCCGCGTCTGACCCGTATTGGTGCCAGGAGGGTCATACGTGATCATTTAGCATACTGAGTTTCAATCATATGTGAGATCTGTAATGCAGTATTATGAATCAATCTTGACATGTTGTAGTTGTCACCAAAATAACAAATTTACACATTTGTCGTCATACGGATTGAACACAAAATTAATTTATCTGCGTTTTTTTAGGAGCGGAGTAAAGATTTTAATTTAAGGGGCTGAATTTAAAGTAAAAGTTCTAGGAATAATATCGCATAAAAATGATTTTCCAAACCTATCATAACCCAACATCAAAATAATTAGAAACTAAGCTAAATTAGATAAGTATAGGTTGTCAAGTAAATTCCTTTGGTGTTAGGGTTTAGGCTATTAAATGGTCATATGTTTTTTCAAATGTATCGATATGGTACGTGTATTAATTTTCGTTTTAATATAGTACGTGTACTTTTTGATTTCGTGCTAATATGGTATGTGAGTAACTTTTGACCGGTAACACATGTTAAAAAGTGATTTTTTGAGCAAAAATAGTCCCTTGTGATTTGTTTCTTTTGCAAAATAGGTCCCTTGCAATTTTTTCAAAATAAATCTTTGTGCATTTTTAGGGTGCGTTTAGTTGGTGAAATTTTTTCCTTTTAAAAAAATGAATATACTTTTACTTTCTTTGTTTTCATTCGTTTTTGTACGTTTTCATCCAATTTTTTTCCGTTTTTATTCGTTTTTATACGTTTTTATCCGTTTTCATTTGTTTTCATCAGTTCTTATATGTTTTTATTCGTTTTCTTCCGTTTTTATACATTTTCATCCGTTTTAATTCGTTTTCATCTGTTTTTATCCCTTTTTATTCGGTTTCACCAACTAAACGCACCCTAAAAATGCACTAAATCTTATTTGAAAAAATCACAAGGGACATATTTTTAAAAAAACGTATAAAAAAAATAAAAATTAATAAAAACGGATAGAAACGCATAAAAATGGATGAAAACGAATGAAAACGTATAAAAGAGGATAAAAACAACTAAAAACGGATAATGACGAATAAAAACGTATGAAAATGAATAAAAATGGATGATAACAAATGAAAACATATAAAAACGGATGAAACATATAAAAATGGATAAAACGAATGAAAACGTATAAAAACGTATAAAAACGAATGAAAATGTATAAAAATATATGAAAACGTATAAAACATATGAAAACGGATAAAAATGGATGAAAACAAATGAAAACGGATGAAAACGTCTAAAAACGGATGAAAATAAATGAAAACCTATAAAAACGGACGAAAATGAATGAAACCGGATGAAAACATATAAAAACTGATGAAAACGAATGGGACCTATTTTGCAAAAGAAGCAAATCACAAGGGACTATTTTTGAAAAAATCGCAAAGGACCTATTTTGCAAAAGAAACAAATCACAAGAGACTATTTTTTAAAAAATCACAAAGGACCTATTTTGCAAAAGAAACAAATCACAAGGGACTATTTTTGAAAAAAAAATCTCAAAGGACCTATTTTGCAAAAGAAACAAATCACCAGACCATTTTTGTATAAAAAAATCATTAAAATAAAGCTGGTAACGGGTTTTACCGTTAACCGGTCACTCACGTACCATATTAGCACGAAATCAAAATGTACACGTACCAAATTGGAACGAAAATTAGTATACGTACCATATCGGTACATTTGAGAAAGTATGTGACTATTTAATAACCAAAACCTTATATTGTACTCCTTCCGTCCCATAAAAAATGTCCATCTTACTATTTATATTTGTCCCAAAATGAGTGTCCAGTTTTTATTTACGAACAGTAATTATGACCGATTTTTCTGCTTTACCCTTTCTAATCAAAACTTGCACTAATTACTAATTTTTAATTTTTATATTAACTATGAGGATAAAAATGAGTTTTTACCAATCAAAACTAGCATTAATTACACATCATAATTTCTCCTATTTTTGTTTGTGAACTCTCTTTTGAGACGAAGAGAGTATTAGTTAAGTTATTCATTTTGAATTTTGAACAAAATTATCTAACTATCTTATAATAGAGGGATGAACTTCCCTCATATTAATTATTTTAAGATTTCCTTATATAGAATTTTAAGCAAATACAAGTTACAAAGCATCATTTACAAGTATTTAAAGCACAACTAAAACTAAAAAAACACTATTCAACACATATAATTAATACACAATTTAATTTACCCCTTCACCAAAAAATACAACTATTTAACCACAATGTACAATCTAACCAAGCTTCAAAAATATAAAATGCATATTGTACAACTAAATATAACACTTGATTTTTAACAAAATCATAAAATCAACACTAAATTAAATGCATTTGAATGTATTGACAATTTTAATAGCACATGATACGGCAACAAAAGACAAGAACACTCACTTTTTCTTGTGAATCTAACTATATAAGACCATGTTTACTGGTGAAATGATCCGATCGATCGGAGTCTATAAGACAAAAAAATACTTTATATTATATTAAATGAATACAAAAGAAAGAAACCACAACATCATGCTCTAAATCTCCCAGCAAAACCGTGCCACGTATCACGCTCTAAATCTCCCAGCAAAACCACATCTTTGAGCCAACCGTGCCACGTATCACGCTCTAAATCTCCTAGCAAAACCACAACATCAAAACCTTTACATTAGTGTTTGTTCTTCGTTTACAACAGAAATAAACCAATAAATTGTGTTCATATTTCGAATTGAAAGAAAGAAAGTAACCAATGAAATGATGGGGTTTTGTGTATAAGATTCAAGTTGGGATGTGAGTGTGGCTGTGGCGTATAAGATTCAAGGGAGAAATAAAGGGGCGGACGTTTTTTGTGTGTGTTATGTTGTTAGGGTTTGTGAAAATGATAGTATAATTAGGGTAAGCAGTTTTTATAACCCCTAGAAATTATAGTGGACATCATTTGGGCCAGTATTTGTTGCTATCCGAATTTTTATGAATGGCCTGTATAACTGAAAATGTTAGTTGGGCTCCAAGGTGATATCAAGGCTATTATAAGAGTAGACCAAAATTAATCATCTTTGGTTGGTAATGTTGATTAATGGTAATATAAATGATTAATGGAGGAATAAGAAAATATATCATTTATGGTTTTCATTTTATTTCCGACTATTAATTCAGTATTAAATTAAATAGAGGAACTTTTTTTTTTCTTCTTTTTATGTGAAGTGATTAAATCGGTAATATTCTCAAATACTTATAAAGGGTCTAAGACTCTCTTTTATTAATTGTTTTAAGACTATTATAAATAGAATTTTAAACAAATACAAGTCATCAAACATAATTTACAAGTATGTAAAGCACAAATCATTTTTATCTTAAAACACTATATCTTACATATAATTAATACACTATTCACCAATAAATACAATTCTTTAAGCAAAATGTACACAGGCTTGTAGCACAATTACCACTCAAAAATCCAGCAGCCCAAAACAAAATAACATTTGTTCGTCAGAAAATTTAGTCACAGGGTACCCGCCGCCGCATTGCGCGGGTACCCTGCTAGTCGATATAAATAAAAGGGCTTAATAGCTCAATATCTAGATAACATAATGAGTTGATTTATTTTTGTGGTATGCGGGTATTTTGAAATGATAACGATTACTAAAAAAATTAATAAAAGAAGGAGAAAATGTTGCAATCGTTAAAAAGATAATTTTTAGTGACGTGAAGCTGATGTGACAAGGTAAATCCGCTCATCACACCTTCCATAACCCTCACAACAACTTCTTTCTCTTTATCTCAACTTCTTGGATTTTTTATCACTTAAAAATACCTCTAAAACATAGATATACACAATCCTAATAAATAATACTCTCTCATCTAGACAAATTTCTATCACTTGTTTCTCTGTCACGCTTCAAGTGCCGCAAGAGAAAAAGATTCTCTTTTCCCGCAAAGTGAGGCGGGGTGTTACGCTTCGCCCCGCTGACATGGCCTAGTTTCCCGCATGTTTCCAGCTTGCACACTAAGTAATTAAGCTCTTCCATGAATAAATCATACGGAGTGATCCATAAAAACCATCTTAAATTTATATTCGTAAAATATTTTCTTACTAAAAATTATAACCGACCTCAACTGGACTATATATAAAAACAAATTTTAATTCAAAAGCTTTGTAAATACTTAACTTTCTTCCAAAGAAATATTTACCCTTTTCACAAGTTATATTACTTTCTACTTCCAACCAAAAAAAAAAACCCCTCATAATCCTTAAACCCTTCTAAACCCTGATCAATCCAAAAAGTCGTTCCAAATCATGGCGGATTTGCAAAGAGATCCATGTCCAGACCGAATTATTCAAGACACGGGTGCGTCATTCGGTATGGGCGCTATAGGTGGATCAGTATTTCACTTCCCAAAGGGATTTTTCAACTCCCCGCGTGGCTCTCGTTTCATGGGTGGAGCACAAGCTGTCCGCATGAACGCGCCACGTCTAGGTGGGACTTTTGCTGTATGGGGCGGATTATTTTCCACCTTTGACTGTGCTTTTGTTTACGTTCGCCAAAAAGAAGATCCTTGGAACTCGATACTCGCTGGTGGAGCTACTGGTGGGTTGCTTTCGTTGCGGCAAGGTTTTGGGCCTATGGGTAAGGCGGTTATGGGTACTGCTGCTTTTCTCGCTTTAATAGAAGGGGTGGGTATCACGCTTACTAAGCGGACTGCACAACAAGAGATGCCGCCGGTTATGGTTGAAGAGGCGCCCATGGCGCCACAGATGGGAGACCAGGCGCAGCAGGGTGCTGCGCCGTCATGGTTTGGTGGTCTGTTTGGAGCGACTAAAGAGGAAGTGAAGTCATATGTGAAAGATGAAGTTATAGAGAGCTTTGATCCGCCTATGCCGCCAACTTTTGATTATAAATGAATGTGAATTTGATCTGGTGAGAACTTACTTTATAAGATTGACTGAAAATTTAAATGTTTTCGAGTTTGAGTATCTAGTTCTTTAATTTGAAGATATATTCAGAGCAGAGTATCTTTGTATGCATTAAGATATTATTGGATTAGATCATCTTGTAGCTTATATACCTAGTTAATCTTTGACTAGAAAAAGAGTTGCAACTAGTATAAAATCAGGTGTGGCCCGTGCCACACCCGGCTCTCATGTGAGTCTGTTCCTTGTCATAGTGTTATTGCTTGGATGTGCTATTATATATGTTTGAAGTTGTGAAAATTGAGATAACCACTTGTTAGTTTTTGGCAAATTTTGATTAGTTAAGGAATTATATGTAAAATTACTCCCAAAGTATCAAAGCAATTTTGTTGCAGCTAATTATAAACATTATAAGCTGATTATCACGACTTGAAACAACACACCAAGTACTCCCTTACATGTTCCTGTTATTCTGTTTCAAGTTCTCAGTTCGGGATTATGGAAAATGGTGTGATATATGATTTACAAATGATGATTCAGTATAGCTTGGTTAATTATTTGATTAAAGCCTGGGTTAGTGACATAGTTTTACATTTACGTTAAAAGATCATTACTTTTTCTCCGAATGTTGTTATATTGGCCACAAATGATCATAACCAGTTTTGTCGATTCTACAAAACCGATTATTGCAACTCATAATAGCCAGTTTTGTAGCATATGTTAATACCCTCTTTGGAAACAATGTATTCATTCAGTGATCCGAGTTTGAAGGTCTGTGCTACTTGATTTTCTGTTTGTCCAATACAATTGTTTGTTAGAACCGTAAGGTCTTGTAACTAAAGATTGGTGTGGATTACATTGAAATACTTCGACAAAGAAAATGACTACAATGAATAAAGGTTTTAAACGAAGCATTTCAAAGTAGAACAATTAAACTTGTTGTCAGCTTATATGGTCTCATACTCTTGTAAATGTCTTATAACCAGTTATCCGTCACTTGTTTGTTTGTTTTTGTTGCTGCTTTTTTGGTTAGGACTTGAGGCACTTGTATGGTCTCATACTTTTGGATTTTGAGTACCCTCCATAGACTTGTAATACTCAAAGATGCTAATACTATTAACATGTTTTTAAGCAATTTGCAAATAGAAAGGTTTTAATTTAGGATTGAGATCCTTTCAAATGTTTCCTCACAAACATAACATTAGGGCCTACTGAGGACCCATTTTTCTTATTGATTGTGAAAAATCATTATCGATTATATTCATATGTACTTGAGAATATCTCAAATCATTTAATTTATAGGAGGTAATTTGCACAATCTATTAATTGATTAGGACACTCAAAATTATTGTGTATTGACATATAAATTATTTTTACTCATGTTCACCCTGCAAGGGTATTAATGTCAATATACAATACTTTTGAGTGTCTCAATTAATAAATGAAGTGGCAATAGTCGCCTTTTTTTGGTAACTATACTGTTATATGTTAATTCATGGTTCCAAATGGTATATTCGCATGCTATGCACATATAGTTGCCTAACATATAAGAAAGAAAGGGCAAAACGCATTGTATGGTATTTTTTTTGAAGCGATGCTTTTCTTAAAGCTAGATGTAATAAGGAGACCCTAAGAGCTCACAGTATCATAAGGGAGGGGGAGGGGGGGTTATGCCCACGTGGCCTGGCGTTGTCAGCGTTACCCCACCGGGCACGAGCAAAAACCAACGCCGTTGGGTGTTGCGTTAAGGCATCAAGGGTATTAATGGAAAAAGACAATTAAAAAAAAAAGTTCAAACCCCACAATGGCTCTAGCGTTTTTTTTTTTTTTTTTTTTTTAAACAAAAAAGAAAACAAAACACAACCACTTTATATAAACTCTTTTACACACAAATACTTTACTTCCATTCTCACTTTTGTATTCGCATACACAAAAAATGTCTCAATATCCCAACATCGATCTATTTTTCAACAACCTCATCAGGATGTTGCAACCAAACTCGCCATCTTCGTCAAACCCTTCGACATCTTCATCCGCAAACTCAATATCATCACATTCTTAATTTTCGGGGTTCGACAGCCAATACACTATGGCGACTTACACACCCGAACAACTATATCATCAACAACTATTTCAACAACAACAAATACTTAACCAACAATTCCAAAATCTACAACAAAATCAACCACCATTAACCGCACAACCACCAACCGAAACCCACGAACAAAAGACCCGACGAAAAGGAACACGACCCGCAAAACGAGCAAAAGACCTGAAACCACAACCACAACCAAAACTGAATCCACATTGGTTTCCTTTCGTTGGTTACCGTCCGAGAAAACGTTATTAGCCATGTATTACGTTGCCGTTTCTGACAATAACAAATCCGAAGGGACAACTCCAACGATTCATTTTGGTATAAGGTTCTCCATGAGTTCAACAAAACTAATTTCCAAAAACATAACAAGGACATGTTGACGAGTATCTGGCATACGTTGAACCATAATTGCCAAAAATTCAACGCTATCTACAAACATTTCAAACGTATGGGTATTGGTCGTAGTGGGAAAAACAAGGTTGATTTTTTGAACCGTGTTATGAGCTCATATCGTGAAGAGTCAAAAGGGATGCCGTTTTCTCATGATGACGCGTGGAAAATCTTGAAAAAACACGCCAAGTGGGACGCGTCCGAGCCCGTTACACTGGTTGATCTCACCGGACATACCGAGCTATTCGGAGATGATCCGAGACCACGTCCCTCGGCAAACCACGTCCTTCAGAAAAACTAAATTGGAAACCACGTTGAGCACCACGGGATGTAACCCGTTGGAAATTGGAGATGTTATGGAAACTGAATTTTGACTCAAACGGGAAGCCACTCAATCGGCTTATGAGCTCACCCTCTCAAAACTTTCATTCACGACCGAGGAGTTCTCATTTTATATGTTTGAAGACGCGTGCTCAAACCGAGGCCATTCCACCACCACTATCACCACACTCTCAACCTCTAATCAATCCCAATTTCTCAAACCGGTTTTCGCTTTTTGACGATCAACTTCACCACAGTCTCTACCAATTTGCCACACCTACCGAATCATCCATCCAACAATATGAAAGATTGCACAAACTTACTTCCACACGAATGCTTAGCTTCAATATTCAACTACCTAACAACTACCAACGATTGCTACAAATTGTCAAAATTGGTAAGGTTAGAGCTTTGTAGGAGTGAGACGATAACTGATGTGGAGATGATATGTATTGCTGAAAATGTGTTGCTTTGAAGATATTTTTTATTCAGGACTGTGATGTACCTAATTAGGGGATTCAGGCTTTTGCATTAGGTTGTCCGAATTTCGCAGAGATTAGGGTAACAAAGTGTAAAAAGGTGACTCATGAAGTTAAAGATAGGTTAAGCGCGAGTAGGGAGTCGTTGGTGGTTAAATTGGATCCACCAGTGATAGTGGAGTGCAAAAGCATGTAGAGGAGGTTCCACCGGCATCAAACGATGTGGCTGTCACTGGACCTGAGCGTGTATCTACTAGCTCTACCTCAATTCGCAATGGTGATCGGTCATCAAACTTAAGGAGAGCTCATGAATGATCCCCTCTTTTTCACAAACACTTGAATTAGTAAGAACTATTCTGTTGTTGATCTCTATCTGCATTTAGATTCTTATTCTGAAATAATAACAAAAAGTAGTATTCTATCTAGTACGGAATGATAATTTGACTTGACACATTACTTGATGACTCTTGTTCGTTTCTTTCATTCTCTTTCATTTGGCTTTTGATTTGTTCTCATTGTCTATTTGAGCGGAGCTTATCATCAAACTTATTTATTTATTTATTTATTTTTATTTTTATTTCTTAATGTTATATTTGGAATTGAGGTCTTTCAGCCATTTGGTGTTCATATGTTCATCAGCTTTTCTTCTTGAGATTTTCGTTTCTTCCAAAATGGGAGGTTTAAGTGGACAACATATATGTATGAAATTACCACATCAATTTTATTTGGTCTACTACTTCTTCATGCAAAGAACTTGCACCATCTTATCAATATACGTATTGAATGCGAATATATGCTCTCGAGATTGGTCCACTGCCTACAAAGGATCAATGGGTGTACATAGATACAGAAGAAAATATATACCCACCTATTATCAAATGCCCGACTGCATGACCAAGAAAGAATAGAATCGTACCACATGACGAGTCCAAAAGAAGATACAAATGTCTGCGACATAATGAGTATGGACATCATAGTAGGACTTGCAAGAATCCGGCATTCGAACCATCTCAAAGTTCCAACAAGTTTCAAGCATCTACCAGTAAAAGGTTATACACTTTTCCTTCTCTAACATATTTTCCTAAAGCATATACTTGATAAATCCTAAAAAATTGTTTGCTTAATAGGGAACGAAGGAAGAATGGTACTCAAAGTAAGAAATCAAAGTTGAAGCATTCAGCAACATAACCTGATTTGGTCCAGTGACGGGTTTTTGATGAGAACCTGGAAAACAACAATTTGTAAAGCAAGTAATATTTGACTGGAACTGATGATTTTCTTTAGGAAATCTAAGTTGGTTTAGAGATGGCTATGTGAATTTAGTGATGTGTAAACTAAAAAGTTGGTGATTTTTGTTTTAAGTTTAACTTTGATCGAAGGTTTTGATTTGGTTGAAATCTAATTGTTGATTTCGTTGAAATATATAAGAGGTTCTAATTTGGGTTGTAAGGGTATAAATGTCATATGCAAAATTGTTTTTAACAAAATAGATGAAAGGGGTAAATATGAGAGTTTAATTTACAAAAATGGGTATATTTGTTATTTTAAAGTTTCATTTGGTAAATACAATTAATGAAGTTTAAATAAGGATATATGTAATTCTCCCTTATATGTTTTCATACGTTTTTATCTGTTTTGATACGTTTTTGCCCGTTTTCTTATATTTTATACGTTTTGGTCCATTTTATACGTTTTTCTTACGTTTTCATTCGTTTTTATGCGTTTTCATCCGTTTTATATGTTTTCTTACGTTTCCAACCATTTTATACATTTCAGCCGTTTCTATTTATTTTTATACATTTTCTTATGTTTTCATACATTTATATCCGTTTTTGTCAATCTTTATACTTTTTATCCGTTTTTATACATTTTCTTACGGATAAAAATGTATAAAATGCAAGAAAAACTTATAAAGACGAAAACATATAAAAACGTAAGGAAACATATAAAAATGGACGAAAACGTATACAAATGGATCAAAGGTAAGAAAACGTACAAACATGAATGAAAACATATAAAACGAATGCAAACAGATAAAACGTATAAAAACGGACGAAACGTATAAAAACGGATAAAACGTATAAGAACGGACGAAGACGTATAAAAACATATAAAACGTATGAAAATGTATCAAAACGGACGAAAACGGATAAAAACGTATGAAAATGTATAAAAACGGACGAAAACGTATAAGAACGGACAAAAACGTATAAAAACGGATAAAATGTATGAAGACATATTAAAACGAACGAAAACGTATAAAAACGAATGAAACGGATAAAAACGGTAAAAAAAAACGTATACAAACGGGCGAAAACGTATTAAAACGGATAAAAATGTATGAAAACGTAAGAAAACGGACGAAACGATTAAAAACGAATAAAACATATGAAAACGGAGAAAAACGTTTAGAAAGGGACAAAAACGTATGAAGATGTATGAAAACGGCCGAAAACGTATAAAAACGGACAATAACGTATGAAAATGCAATAAAACGGATAAAAATGTATGAAAACATAAGATAAACGTATGAAAACGTATAAAAACGGATAAAAACATATGAAAATGTAAGAAAACAGATAAAAACGTATTAAAAATGACAAAGAATTATAAAAACGGACAAAAGCATATAAAAACGAAAGAAAACAGATAAAAACGTATGAAAACGTACCTTAAGTTGGAAAACTTTAAATTGTAAACGGTCGTTATTATAAAGGATAGACGATGCAATGGTTTTTAACGAAAATGGCCACTGTGTAAATGATAACGAAATCACTTAACACCAGTTAAAAAATGGACGATAATTGTTATTTTTTGCAGGGATAAAGATTGTGATTATTCATGCAACTTTAAATTATTAGGGACTATGGGTGAAACTTTGGGCAAATCAGAGGGTCCATCCATGTAATTTACTCTAAATAATAAATAATCATCGGCTAGGCCCATATAACATAATCTATTCACGCATTAAAGGTTAAATATTCGATCCTTGATATATTCGTATAATTGTTATCACAAGTTAATAACTCAATTTACTGCTATTCAATTCTTTCTGGTGAGTAATTTATTAATCGTCCATATATGTTTTTTTATACATGTAACTTGGCTCATGAAAACAAATCCTTTAGGTTTTAGGAATCTTATACAGTTTTCTAACATAGATATTTGCCTAGGGGATGAAGAATAAGGACCGAGACGAACAGTCTGAAGACGGAATGGTAAGTGATAGCAAAACCATTCGAAAATCGACAATGGTTAAGAAAAGAAAGACAAGACTTACTAAAATGGTATTGTACACTTGCAATTCACTAGTAATTTCAGAAAAAGGTTATCAATAAAAAATGTGTAACGAGTTATAATTACTGTATATATTTACTAGGTTTGCAATTCTTTATGTGAAGACTTGATGTTAGAAATAGAAAATATTATGGGATGAGAATAGTTATCATCATTTCCCTGGATTGAAGATCTCGTCTTCCTCAACAAGCAAAAGATCATTCGCATTAATTGTATTTCCTTATTTAGTTCTTAAGCTCTTGTATAAATAGATAATAATCCATATTGTAATATATAAAAAAATCAATACAACTCTTTTAATCATCTTAACATGGTTTCAGAGCCTATGGTTCTGGTCTCATCATTTACCATTTAAACGCTTCCATAAACCATCAATCAAAACCTAAGTCACCATGGTAAATGGTGCCGACGGCCCAGGATCCGATCTCGCAATTCAAATTGCAAATCTCTTGCAACAAAACGCTAGTCAACAACCCCAGAATCCAAAACTTTACGACAACCTTCAAATTAACCTCAAACTAAATAGCCAAAATTACACCTTATGGACTCGAATGATTCGAGTGGCCATAGGCGGAAAATCAAAAAGCCTGTTAAATCACTTAACTGAAAAACCACCAGAAAACACAACATCAGAAAAATATGAGATATGGGAACAAGAAGACCTAATTGTGTTTTCTTGGCTCATTCAGAATATTGAACCTGTGTTAGCAGGAAACCTCACAGAGTTTTCCACTGCCAAAGAACTATGGGATGCTTTAGCAATCACTTACAGCAGTGGGAAAGATAAGCTACAAACTTTCAACCTCCACGTAAAAGCCAACGAACTTAAACAATCCGATAAGCCCCTCGAAGATTTCTGGATCTCCTTACAAGGAGTATGGGGTGAAATCGATCGAATTGACCCCAACCCGATGAAGTGTCCAGATGATATCAAAATATATGCCAAAATCAGATCTGATAAAAAACTGTTCCAGTTTTTGAATGGTTTGGATCGGAAATTCGAACCCGTCAAACGAGAAATCCTTCGGATCGAACCACTTCCTACCGCCGCATATGCCACTGTCCGTAAGGAAGCCGCTCACCAGAGCATCCTGGGAGCAACCATCGATGAATCACAAGGCATCGCCTCCGGTTTAATCGCCGGAGAAATGAACGGCGGCGGATTTGTATCTAAAAGTTTTCGCCGAAACGACGGCAAGAAAAAAGGGACCCAAGATGATAAATCTCATCTGAAGTGTGATGAGTGTGGCATGTCGAGACACACAAGGGAGCAATGCTTTAAAATTGTTGGTTACCCGGATTGGTGGACCGATGGCACCAAGAAGGGTATCAAATCTGTTAAAACAGAGAAGGATAAAAACACCACCCCTACCGTCAATACTAATAACAGTGGTGGCCGGCAATCGGATGGATTTGGTGGAGTAGCGGCGGCTCGGGTAGAGAAGGGAGAAGACCACTTTTCAGTGGTACCAGGTAAAAGGGAGAAAAGGAATTCACCTACTTTTCAAAATTTATCTCACACTACATATATTAATATGTCAAATGGGTTTAATTTAATTGGAGGAGCCCACATGGCTCAAGACGATTATAACAAATCCAATGGGCCATGGATATTCGATTGTGGAGCAACGGATACAATGACTTACGAATTATCCGACTTCACAAAAATATCAAAACCCACGAAAACACACATCCAAGTGGCGAATAGGGAAAAAATGGATGTAAAAACCGGAGGAACAATTGAACTTTCCCCAAACATTAAACTACCTAATTGTCTCTTTGTTCCTTCCTTGTCACACAAACTTTTATCAATAAGTCATGTGACAAAAGAACTTAATTGCGTAGTTCTCATGTATCTGACTTTTTGTCTTTTACAGGATATCAGGAGGGGACAGATTATTGGGCGTGGCACTGAGAGAGAGGGACTGTATCATGTTGATGAAGTAAATTCAAGTGGGAGTGTGATGCTAGCTCATGGAACAAGTGAAAGTGAAGCCTGGTTGTGGCATCGAAGACTGGGACATCCTTCAGTTAGTTATTTACATACTTTGTTTCCTGAACTTTTTCCATTAAATAAATCAGTTTCTTGTGAAACTTGCATATTAGCTAAAAGCCATAGACAAACCTATAAACCTAGCAATACTAGAATGCAAGTTCCTTTTTCATTAATTCATTCGGATGTGTAGGGTCCTGCCCCAGTTCTTGGGGGTCAGAATTTCCGGTATTATGTAATATTTGTTGATGATTGCACTCGGATGACCTGGATTTATTTTTAAAAAAATAAAGCTGAAGTATATGATAGGTTCACTGTCTTTTATGCCATGATTCAAACCCAATAACAACAGTCTATCAAAGTTGTAAGGTCAGATAATGGTGGAGAGTATATAAACTCACAAATGAACCTATTTTTCCAATCCAAAGGGATTATCCATCAAACCACATGTCCACATACCCCAGAGCAAAATGGTGTTGCTGAACGAAAAAATAGACTTTTATTAGAAATGACTAGAGCTCTAATAATTGAGTCATGTGTTCCAAAAAGTTTTTGGCCCGAAGCTCTAGCCACTGCCACCTACCTCATTAACCGACTCCCGACAAAAATCCTCAAAATGAAAACACCACTTAAAACCCTCACGGAATATCATACACTTCCACCAGCGCTTACTCTTCCACCTAAGGTGTTTGGATGTACTGTATTTGTCCATGTTCCAAAATCATATCGTGATAAACTTGATCCGTGTGCTGAAAAGTGTGTCTTTGTGGGGTATGGAGTAACTCAAAAGGGGTATAGGTGTTACAATCCGAAAACTCGTCATATGTTCACCACAATGAACTGTGATTTTCTTGAAACCCAGTACTTCTACTCCTCGCCACACAGTGGTCAGGGGGAGGAACAGTGTGACACACTGAGTTGGCTAGGTTATACTTCCGAAGGAAGCTCTTTAAACCCCAGTACCACAGTTGATACAGAACAGTCTCCAGAAGAACAGTCCTCTCCTCAAAACATCAGTGTCACCGAAGATATGAGTCCTAACCTGGTATCCGAGGTACGTAATTCTTCACCAAATGTTACACTTGAAACTACCGTGCCAGATTCCACGAATGAAAGTGTGCAGGAAAGTGAAGAACAGAGTGATACGGAGGTTCCAGGAAAATATGTACTCCCAGCAAGATCAACCAGAGGAATTCCTGCGAAACGTTTTTCTCCAGAAAAATTTTCCAAAAGATCTAAGTATCCTATTGCTAACATAGCAAGAGGAAATCTATCTGAAGAAGCAAAAGCATTCATAGCAAAGTTATATTCAGAAGAGGTTCCGTCAAATGTGGAGCAAGCTTTAAAATTAAAAAGGTGGAAGGATGCTATGAACGTTGAGATGGACGCACTAGTGAAAAATGAGACATGGGACAGATGTACTTTACCACAAGGAAAGAAACCAGTAGGATGCCGGTGGATCTATACAATTAAATATAGACCAGATGGTACAGTTGAAAGATATAAAGCTCGATTGGTTGCCAAAGGGTACACTCAAACATATGGAATTGACAACTCTGAAACATTCTCTCCGGTTGCAAAACTAGATACAATAAGGGTCCTGTTCTCAGTAGCAGCAAATCAAGGATGGCCCCTTCATCAGTTTGACGTAAAAAATGCTTTTTTACACGGAGAGTTAAAAGAAGAAGTATATATGGAAGCCCCCCCGGTTTCTCTCAGGATTTCAAACATGGAGAAGTCTGTAAGTTGAAGAAATCTCTGTATGGATTGAAGCAGTCCCCCAGGGCATGGTTTGGCAGGTTCACACTGGCAATGAAAAAGTATGGGTACAAACAAAGTAATTCTGATCATACTTTGTTTCTCAGTCGAAAAGGATGTCGTATAACATGTTTGATAATCTATGTTGATGACATGATTATCACCGGGAATGATGATAGTGAAATCAAGAAGCTAAAAGAAGATTTATGTACAGAATTTGAAATGAAGGACTTGGGAAGTCTGAGATATTTTCTTGGAGTTGAGGTATTGAGATCACAGCAAGGGATATTTATTTGTCAAAAGAAGTATATACTGGATTTTTTAGCGGAAACAGGGATGATTGATTGTAAGCCGGCAGATACGCCTATGGTTGTTAATCAGAAATTATTTATGAAATCAGGCGCTAAACTTGCTGATAAAAATAGGTACCAAAGAATGGTAGGAAAGCTTATTTATCTGGCTCATACGCGTCCAGATATAGCTTATGCTGTTGGAGTAGTAAGTCAATTCATGCACCAACCTCAAGTAGAGCACATGAAGGCAGTTCTAAGAATTATCAGATACCTCAAAGGAACTACTGGACATGGAGTTTTGTTTAAAGCAAATGGTCATCTTAATATTCAGATGTATACAGATGCTGATTGGGCTGGAGACAAAGGAAACAGAAGATCGACTTCAGGATATTTCTCTATGGTAGGAGGTAATCTTGTCACATGGAAGAGTAAAAAGCAAAAGGTTGTCTCTTTGTCAAGTGCAGAGGCTGAGTTTCGAGGTATAGCAAAAGGCTTAGCAGAAGCATTATGGCTGAGGAAACTTGTGACGGAGTTAGGATTCACTTCCAAAGAAAGTATCCGTATTATGAGTGACAATAAAGCAGCTATTCAAATCTCAGAAAACCCAGTGCAGCATGACAGGACTAAACATGTGGAAGTTGACCGACATTTCATCAAAGAGAAACTTGAAGACGGGATTATTAAGTTACCATTTGTCAAATCTGAAGATCAACTTGCAGATATCCTAACTAAGGCAGTGGGGACAGTCATATTCAATAGATGTCTAAACAAGTTGAATTTTGGTGATCCCACTATTCAACTTGAGGGGGAGTGTTAGAAATAGAAAATATTATGGGATGAGAATAGTTATCATCATTTCCTTGGATTGAAGATCTCGTCTTCCTCAACAAGCAAAAGATCATTCGCATTAATTGTATTTCCTTATTTAGTTCTTAAGCTCTTGTATAAATAGATAATAATCCATATTGTAATATAAAAAAAAATCAATACAACTCTTTTAATCATCTTAACACTTGATTGCTGAAATCTTTGCAAGATTACCGTCCAAATCCGTCATCCGATTTAGATGTATCTCCAAATCATGGTATTCGCGCATTGCTAGCCCTGATTTCATACGTATGTACACTCTTGTTCGAACTTTGAATACTCCTGAAAAAGTCCTTATCCAACACGTGACTTATCACGAAGATAAAGGTAATGAAATACTAGAAGACATATATACATTACATTCTAAAGACAGATTGCCTTTGAGTCCAAGACGTGGGTACATGGATGTAACACCAGTCCAATTCCCTTTGGGGCATATAAACATTATCGGATCATGTAACGGAATTGTGTGTCTTTACAAAGACGGTACAGTTGGTTTTATTCTATGGAACTTTTCCGTTAGACGTCAAGTACAAATACCCGATCCTCCTTTTAAGAGAGCGGTACAAGAAGGTTCTTTAGTATCCCTAGGGTTCGGTTTCGATTCAGTCACTCATGATTACAAGATTGTGGGTATATTAGCCGGTGAAAATGCAAATACTTCATTTATTTACTCCTTGAAGACAAACTCATGGAGTGAAATTGATTTCCCTAATACAATATTTTATGGGGACCAAGGAGCATGTTTTTTAGATGGAGCATTGCACTGGGTAGAAACTAGGTGTTTAGACAAAACACAAAACTTACACGAATATAGTATATTGACATTTAGTTTGAATAGTCATGTTTTTGGCACAATTCCGCTGCCAGAAGCAAGTTGGAAAGCAAGGTGGGAAAAAAACTATGGTTGGGCGGCAAGAGATATAAGAATCGTTGATGATTGTCTAGTATTGATATCTAGGGATACTTTTACTCTTAGTTATGTGAGGGTTTGGGTGATGGGAGAGTATGGTAATGTTGCATCTTGGTCCATGGTTCATGAATTTGATATAACCAAACAATTCAATGGATTTGGATTTAAGAAACTGCTCACCAATGGTGTTTTATTGTTAAGAGCAAAGTATAATGATCCG
The DNA here is from genome assembly GCA_910596185.1 of Chrysanthemum makinoi. Classification (NCBI taxonomy): domain Eukaryota; kingdom Viridiplantae; phylum Streptophyta; class Magnoliopsida; order Asterales; family Asteraceae; genus Chrysanthemum; species Chrysanthemum makinoi. Next base: position 324,539,997 of record OU343221.1, read on the forward strand.
TGCCAGTATGAAGTGTATTATTGGGAGGCAGGGGTGCAAAGAAGACTTTTGAAATTCAAAGAAACTATGTGGGAAGTTGAATGGGAAATGTATGTCGAAAGTCTTGAATTGTTAGACAAAGGGACAGCTTGCGGAAAAACCATTTCTTGGAGATAGAAAGAAGCGGGAAACCATCTATAAGAGAAGCAGAGAAAGAAAAGTCTCGTCGTGATTATTTCATGGTTTGATATTAAGTATTCGTCTAGTATTTGTTTAATCTCTTGTTTGAACCTATTAGATGTTGATTTATTTAGCTAACTATAATAGATCCTTTTTACAACAGAAACTCGATAGCATATATCTTACTTTTCCTGTGTTGGCATGTTGGATGATAAAGAAACCATGTCTAATTTCGTGAGTATCTAAGAATGTTTAAAAACTCGATTTTACATATTTGGTGTACCTTTAACTCTTTCTCGGTAGTTGCAAGAATTTCCTATTAGCGAGCTACTGATAATCTTGTTTAAATCTGAAAATGTTCAGTTGTTATGCCTTGTATAAGATTTGAGTGATGATAAATACCTATGCATTAACCTAGGCGATGAAAGATTTCATTCTCAAATGTCTAATGATGGAGGAATTGTTAGGTGAAGAAGCTTGTAAGAACATCATAATCGAGCAGTCTCATGATGGTTCAGATCTCGGTGCTGCTCTTCTTGCAGCCTAATCCCCGCATTGCAGAATAAAATGAGTCTGGGTAGTCGTGTATAGGTTTTTGAGAGTCATTTGATTGAAAATGTATTGAGTTAAACTAGTATTATAATCGGTGACGACAATGTCGTCACTAAATTACGATGGCCCACATCTGGTAAAGTCTAGAGTTGAAAAAAGTGGGCCCCAAATGTCGTCACTAAATACAATGAGTTTTTCGTCACAAAACTCTTTAGTGACAAAGGTTTAGTGACGCAAAATCCGTGACGATATATCGTCACAAACACACTTGGTGACGACACCTTGTGTAACTTGGTGACGACTTAGTCGTTACGAAAGGTGTTTTTATTTGTAGTGAATATTAGTTATTAGAAATAAGAGGTGATACGCTTCATTCTTCTGTAGTCGTTTCAAATATGGCTATAAAAGGTTTCTTTACTTTTCTTGGCACAATTTGCATTACTAAGGTCTAAGAGGATTAGGTGTGGTGAAGAGTCATCCCCTCTTCATCACCGTCACGTCACTGTCACACCATCATAACAAACCTCCACAAATAATCCCCCTCACTCACAACAAACCTCAACCTTTTCATTTGGTGCCCACCAATACAACTTTATTTTTTTTCCAAATTTTCAAATAAACTAAATTTATTTCATTAATAATTAAAATACATTAACAACACAATAATAAGAAAAAATAAATACGATACGTAAAAAAAACAACGACAGGGGGAAAAAAATACAACACATCCTAATGGATCGGATCTTCGGCATCCCACTTCGGGTAATTTTTCAAAATCTCCCAAGCGTGAACATACTTGAACTCCTTCCCACCAAAGCGTTGCTCAAAGTTCAGTTTCGCATTCTCGAGATGATTGTGGTCATTTTCACCACTTCGACGCTGCAAATGTTTGTAAATAGCGTTGAATTTTTGGCAATCAACGTTAATCCTCGACCATTTACCCGTGATTGAATTTTTGGTACGATGGTCATCGGTAGTCTGATCATTGAACATCTCCATAACGTCGTTCCAAAATAAATCTTCGGAACGGTTATTTCCCATATCTCGAGCTTGCGAAATTTCTATCCAAATTTGCGCAAGCAACATTTCTTCAAACTTGTTCCACTTCGTATTTTGAGACATTGTTTTTTTCTTTTTTTTGAGCTACAGATATAGAAAGTTGGAATTGATGAAGATGAGAAAAAATAGTGGTTATGGTTTGTTATTTATAGGGGTGGTATAAGTTTGTTTTGTTTTTTTGTTTTTTTTTTTAATAAAATTCAAGTAAAATAATTTTTTTTTTAATAAAATTCAAGTAAAATAAAAATCAGATTCAAAACTCAAATTCAAATTCAAAGCTCAAATTCAAAATAAACGGTATACTTTTGAGCTGGATTATTTAAATTCATATTAAAATTCAAATTCAAAATCAGATTCAAATAGGAGCGGGATTATTTAAATTCAAAATTCAAATTCAAATTCAAATGGTATAGTTTTGAGCGGGATCATATGTGCTTATATATACAACTCTACCAGACACAACTCACACACACAAGTTTTAGAGAGATTATGGAACAGGAGGCACGCGAGGAAGCTGCTCATCGTGAATAGAAAGCCAGGGAAGCTACCTATCTTAGGGAGAACTACTTTGACATCATGGAAAAAAAGTACTTTAATGGCGAGTTTTATTCCTCTTCGAGTGACGAGGGTTGGAACTCAGATGATTCGTATTCTTAAGTTTTAGTAGTTTTATTTTCATCAATTTCGTTGTAGTTTTAATGTTTAAGCGTATTATGTATTTCCTGTTTTCAATTAATCTTCAATTAATGTAGTATTTTAACTTAAATGTTCAATGTAATTTGTGTTTTTAATTTTATATTTGCATTCTTTTTTCCTCCAAAGTCATTGATCTTCTATTATAAAAAACACTTCATCTTCAAAAACAATTTATATTTTTTTCCTCCAAAAATATTCATACTCTAAAACAGAAAAAATAAATAAATAAATAAATAAAATAAAAATAAAAAGTACACAGCAAATGTTCGTCGTGCAGACGAAGAGCACAACAACGGCGAGCTACGGCGAGTCTTTCCGTTGTCGTGAAGAGGGACGGCGAACGTCCACGTCAGACGACGAGGGTTGACGAAACGCCCACACCTAACCCTCTAACGTCTATGTAAGAGTTTTAATAAAGTATTGCTGATGTATTACCCCCCTTACTTGAACTTTAAATCTGTAATACATTCCACTTTCTATGTATGGCACTCTAAAAGTGGCTTGAATGAAGCCTTGAACTATACTTATACCAATTTATTTATATGTGCTGCAACAACCTTTAAACAATAACAAGTCAGCAATACTCATGAGATAAAAAATAATAATTTTGGTTCTGTTTAAAAACAACAGTATATACTTAAACAATACTATCTTTATTTGCCTATGTAGAGTCTTCTAACATAATGAGTAGTTATTAACATAAGGGAGGACGGAGTGGGCAGCGGGTACCCAATCGAGTAGTTGAGCTCGAGCCGGTACACCGCCCCTTGTTGCTCGGGTACCTTCATCGAGTACAAAATTCGAGCTCGGAACCCGCATGTGTTGTGTTTGTATTTTTTTTCTTTTGTTTTTTGGTTTTGCAGGTACAAGAATTTGGGAGGAAGAAGACTTGCAGGTAGGTGAATTTGGTTTTGTCAGAGGAGGAAGAAGACAGGTACAGATATATTGTTTTATTTACAAAAAAAAAAAAAAAAAAAAAAAAAAAATCGGGTACTAGGGTACCACTTCCTCCACTTAGGGTAGTGTTAGGGTAGAATTAGGGTAGTTTTTAGTTGGAAGGTTTTTATTGGATAGAGGTGAGGTGGCACTCCCAGAGTATTAGGGTACTAGTGTACACTCCCTCATACCTAATAAATAGTCATGGGCTAGGCCCATATAACATAATCTATATAAAGCATTAAAGATTAAATACTCGATCATTCATATTCGTTTGATTGTTACTGTATCATATTAGTTCATAACTTAATTTACTGCTATTCTTTCTGGTGAGTAATTTATTCATCGTCGATGTTTATTTATTGTATAATTAGTTCACAAGTTAATAACTCAAGTTACTGGTATTCTTTCTTGTGAGTAGTTTATTAATCGTCAATGTTTATATGTTTTTTTATACATGTAACTTGGCTCATGAAAACAAATCGTTTAGGTTTTAAGAATCTAATAAAGTTTTTGAACATAGATATTTGCTTAGGTGATGAAGACTAACGACCGAGACGAACAGTCTGAAGACGGAATGGCAAGTGATAGCAAAACCATTCGAAAATCCACAATGGCTAAGAAAAGAAAGACAAGACTTACTAAGAAGGTATACTACACTTGCAACTTCACTAGTAATTTTGGAAAAAGGTTATCAATAAAAAATTTTGTAACGACTGATAGTTATATATTCTAATTACTAGGTCTGCACTTCTTTATGTGAAGACTTGATTGCTGAAATCTTTTCAAGATTACCGTCCAAATCCGTCATCCGATTTAGATGTATCTCCAAATCATGGTATTCTCGCATTGCTAGCCCTGATTTCATACGTATGTACACTCTTGTTCGAACTTTGAATACTCCTGAAAAAGTCCTTATCCAACACGTGACTTCTAACGAAAATAAATATAATATAGTAGAAGACATATATACACTACATTCTAAAGACAGATTGCCTTTGCGACCAAGACGTGGGTACATGGATGTAACACCAGTCCTGTTCCCTTTATGGTCTATGAACATTATCGGATCATGTAATGGAATTGTGTGTGTTTACGAAGAGACGATTGGTTTTATTATATGGAACTTTTCAGTTAGGCGTCAAGTACAAATACCCGATCCTCCTTTTATGATAGCAGTACAAGAAGAAAATGTTGTATCCCTAGGGTTCGGTTTCGATTCAATCACTCATGATTACAAGATTGTGGGTATATTAGAAGGTGAAAATGCAAATACTTCATTTATTTACACCTTGAAGACAAACTCTTGGAGTGAACTTGATTTCCCTAATAATACAAGAAAATTTTATGGGGACCAACGAGCATGTTTTTTGGATGGAGCATTGCATTGGGTAGAAACTAGGTATTTAGATGAAAAACAAAACTTACACGAATATAGTATATTGACATTTAGTTTGAATAGTCATGTTTTTGGCACAATTCCGTTGCCAGAACCAAGTCGGCAAGCAAGGGTAGTATACCATGATCGGATAGCAAGAGAAATAAGAACCGTTGATGGTTGTCTGGCATTGATATCTAGGGACTTGATATCTAATTGGGATACGCCTAGGTATACAAGGGTTTGGGTGATGAGGGAGTATGGTAATGTTTCATCTTGGTCCATGGTTCATGAATTTGATATTCTCAAACAATTCAATGGAGTTGGAATTAAGAAACTGCTCACCAATGGCGGTTTATTGTTGGATAAAACAGCAAAAAACGAGTGGTATGAAGTTTATTATCCTAAAACACGTTTGGGTTCGAAAATTCTGAAATTTAAAGAAACTTGTTGGGAGGTTGAGATGGAGATGTACGTCGAAAGCCTTGAATTGTTAGACAAAGGGACTCCTTGGGGAGAAACCATATTTTGGGAGAAAAAGAAACCACAAACTGTATCTAATGGAAGAAAGAGAGGTAAAAAAGAAAATCTGGCTCATAATTAGAGGGAAAATGTTTAAGAACTTAAGTTTACGTGAGTTTACTTGTTATTATATCGTATCAATGATCCTATTTACGTATGACCATTTGAACTTTTACTCTGGTCTAGCCTAAAACAAAAAACCACATTTGTTTGCCCAAGTTGTTTAGTTAACGATATGTAATGTGTTTGGCTTAGCAGCTTATTATTTCTATTTTTTTAATGTTTTTACTCAAGTACAAACACGCCCAAAGTTATTAGCTTGTTTTCAGCATCATGCTAATGTAAACACATCTTTTAACGAATTTGGTGTTACCATCATACCATGCATAGTGATGCAATCCAGCATCTAGCTTATCTTAAAACCTATTTAATTTAGTCTAGTTTGTGATTAGAGGAATCCTTACTATAATATTATCAAAATGATGTACTGTAAAATTTTAGTTGCATGGTATGTTTGACACGGAGCGGTGCGAAGCTTTTTGAAGCAGTGAGCAGTGAGCAATGAGCATTTTGATTTTTATTAATTCATTAATTGTTTGGCAAATGAGCGGTGAGCTTTGTTATTTTTTAAGAATGCTCATGTTTCCAACGCTTCTTTAAAAAGCTGTGAGCGGTGAGATGTGGCTAATGCGCACAACTTACTACTACTTTTAACAAACACACCCTAAATGATGTATTGTAATATCGATGTTTTTAATATATATATATATATATATATATATATATATATATATATATATATATATATATTTTAAAGTCTAGGACCCACATGTTGACAGGTAGCAGATCAATTACAAAGGCATTCAAATCTAAAAAGTGTAAAAAGTCATTCATATAACGACACATGTCCCCAACCCTAAATTATACAAAAAAATGATCCATGGGTAAAATGGTCATTTGACCCGTTTTTTGCTTTTCCACCTCAAACTTTAAGTGATCCTATCTCTTGTTTTCATAAGTTTTTATTTGTTTTCTTACGTTTTCATTCGTTTTGATACGTTTTCGCCCGTTTTCTTTCATTTTTATACGTTTTGGTCCATTTTATACGTTTTTCTAACGTTTTCATTCGTTTTTATGCGTTTTCATCCGTTTTTATATGTTTTCTTACGTTTCCAAACATTTTATACCCTTTCATCCGTTTCTATATGTTTTTAAACGTTTTCTTACGTTTTCATACATTTATATCCGTTTTCGTCAATTTTTATACATTTTCGTCTGTTTTATACATTTTCTTACGGATAAAAATGTATGAAAATGCAAAAAAAAAAAAAAAAAAAACGTATAAAAATGGACGAAAACGTATAAAAACGTAAAAAGTATATAAAAACGGTCGAAAATGTATACAAATGGATAAAAGGTAAGAAAACGTACAAACATGGATGAAAATATATAAAAACGGACGCAAACAGATAAAACATAAAAAAATGTATAAAAACAGACGAAACGTATAATTCGGACGAAGACGTATAAAAACAGATAAAACGTATGAAAACGGACGAAAACGTTTAAAAACGGATAAAAACGTATAAAAACGAACGAAAATGGAAAAAATGGATGAAAACGTATAAGAACGGACAAAAACATATAAAAGTGGATAAAATGTATGCAGACATATTAAAACGAACCAAAATGTATAAAAACGGATAAAAATGAACGAAAACTGATAAAGATGTAAAAAAACGTATACAAATAGGCGAAAACGTATTAAAACGGATAAAAATGTATGAAAAAGTAAGAAAACGGATGAAACGATTAAAAACGAATAAAAACGTATGAAAACGGAGTAAAATGTATAGAAAGGTACAAAAACGTATGAAGATGTAAGAAAACGGCCGAAAACGTATAAAAACGAACAATAACGTATGAAAATGTAAGAAAGCAGATAAAAACATATGAAAATGTAAGAAAACAGATAAAAACGTATGAAAACTTAAGATAAACGTATGAAAACGTATAAAAACAGACAAAAAAAATATGAAAACGTAAGAAAACGTATTAAAATGGACGAAAACAAAGAAAAACGGAAAGCATATAAAAACAAACGAAAACATATAAAAACGTATGAAAACGTTCCTTAAATTGAAAAACTCTAAATTGTAAATGGTCGTTATTATAAAGGATAGTCGATGCAATGGTATTTAAAGGGCTAACGTGTAAATGATAACGAAATCACTTAACATTAGTTAAAAAATGGACCATAGATGTTATTTTTTGCAGAGATAGTGACTATCCATGCAAATTATAAAATATACTAAAGACCAAAGGTGAACGGGGGGCAAAAGAAATTTTTTAAGGGTTCCGTTTTTTGCTAACCGGGTCTCCTATTGGTTGGTCCTTAATTACTTTTTGCATTGTCACCCAAACAGTATGTCATTAGATATTGTGGCAGATTCTTAGTGGTTGGAGTTTGATGGTGTATCGACTGTTCACTGTCCGTTCCATGTAATGACTCCGTAAAACCAAAAAAGGTATGATTTAACTATGATATTTGTGGGTTCTTCCAAACCTACTTTTCATGCCAAAAACACACATTAAATCCCTTCCGCTATCAAAAGCCGCCCCCGATTCCTTCTTACAATATACACATTCTTCCAGATGTTCACCACCTTAATTCATTATGTTCACTCGTGATCAAAATCAATTTAAACTATTAGGGACTATAGGTGAAACTTTGGCCAAACCACAAGGTCCATCCATGTAATTTACTCTAAATAATAAATAATCATGGGCTAGGCCCATATGACATAATCTATTTAAGCATTAAAGATTAGATATACTCGAACATTGATATTCGTTAAATTGTTATCACAAGTTAATAACTCAATTTACTGCTATTCAATTCTTTCTGGTGAGCAATATGATAATCGTCGATGTTTATTTATTGTTATATGTTTTTTTATACATGTAACTTGGCTCATGGAAACAAATATCGTTTAGATTTTAGGAATCTAATACAGTTTTCTAAGAAGGTATTCTACACTTGCAACTTCACCAGTAATTTTAGAAAAAGGTTATCAATCAAAAATATGTAACGAGTTATAATTAATTAATTACTGTATATATTTTACTGGTTTGCACTTCTTTATGTGAAGACTTGATTGCTGGAATCTTTGCAAGATTACCGTCCAAATCCGTCATCCGATTTAGATGTATCTCCAAATCATGGTTTTCTCGCATTGCTAGCCCAGATTTCATACGTATGTACACTCTTGTTCGAACTATGAATACTCCTGAAAAAGTCCTTATCCAACATGTGACTTATAAAAATAAAGATAATGAAATACTAGAAGACATATATACATTACATTCTAAAGACAGATTGCCTTTGAGTCCAAGACGTGGGTACATGGATGTAACACGAGTCCAATTCCCTTTGGGACATATGAACATTATCGGATCATGTAACGGAATTGTGTGTCTTTACAAAAAGGGTACAGTTGGTTTTATTCTATGGAACTTTTCAGTTAGACGTCAAGTACAAATACCCAATCCTCCTTTTAGGAGAGCGGTACAAGAAGGTTCTTGTGTATCCCTAGGGTTCGGTTTCGATTCAGTCACTCATGATTACAAGATTGTGGTTATATTATTAGACAGTGAAAATGAAAATACTTCATTTATTTACTCCTTGAAGACAAACTCATGGAGTGAAATTGATTTCCCTAATAGTACAACAATATTTTATGGGGACCAAGGAGCATGTTTTTTAAACGAAAAAAGCTATAAATGCTTAATGTACTTACTATACAAACTCATTATGCTTTATCTACTTCATTTATTCTCATAATACATAACTGCAATGATTTGTTAAGGGTGTTTTGGTCATTTCCCACATCTTCTTCTTCTATCTCCAAACACCATAATTTCTAGCCAAATAACCCATTTCCAGCCAAGCAACCATCACTGAGACACTGAGTAATTATTGATGCATACATCAGGTGCCTTTAACATATAAGACAACTAACCCATTTCCAGCCAAGCAACCATCAGGTGCCTTTAACATCAGGTGCCAAATATTGATACTGAGGTGCCTTTAACCCATATAAGACACTGAGTAATTATTGATGCATACATCAGGTGCCTTTAACATCAGGTGCCAAATAACCCATTTCCAGCCAAGCAACCATCTGAACTAATATTATTTGCACTCTCCTATACATGAACCAAACTATAAAGCATAACTGAATAATCAAGGATTTGATACCCCTACTGCAATAACTACAAATACAGTAAAAGATCATATAAAATCTGACCTACGAGGAGTGGTGGAAACTACAGAGGATGGAGAAGATTGATTGCTACTATCAGCTAGCATTCTTTAATTCAGTCAATAAATTCCTCGTGGTCACTGTTTGACTTACAGGTTTTATGGGTGGGAGGGAGAAGGGGTACTTAAGTCTTTTCGCAAGAGAGAAAAACATATAATTAAGCATAATGATAACCAACGTGATACATTATTAAGTAAAATGACAATAAAAAAAGTTGAGAAAGCATAATGAGTTTTTATGGTAAGTACATTAAGCATTTATAGTTTTTTTCCTATTTTAAATGGAGCATTGCACTGCGTAGAAAATAGGTGTTTAGACAAAGCACAAAACTTACACGAATATAGTATATTGACATTTAGTTTGAATAGTCATGTTTTTGGCAGAATTCCGCTGCCAGAAGCAAGTCGGAAAGCAAGGTGGGAAAAATACTATGGTTGCATGGCAAGAGATATAAGAATCGTTGATAATTGTCTAGTATTGATATCTAGGGATACTTTTACTCTTAGTTATGTGAGGGTTTGGGTGATAAGAGAGTATGGTAATGTTGCATCTTGGTCCATGGTTCATAAATTTGATACTCGTATAACCAAACAATTCAATGGATCTGGATTTAAGAAACTGCTCACCAATGGTGTTTTATTGTTAAGAGCAAAATATAATGATCCGTGCCAGTATGAAGTGTATTATTGGGAGTCAGGGGTGCAAAGACGACTTTTGAAATTCAAAGAAACTATGTCGGAAACTGAATTGGAGATGTATGTTGAAAGTCTTGAATTGTTAGACAAAGGGACAGCTTGCGGAAAAACCATTTCTTGGAGATAGAAAGAAGCAGGAAACCATCTATAAGAGAAGCAGAGAAAGAAAAGTCTCGTCGTGATTATTTCATGGTTTGATATTAAGTAATCGTCTAGTATTTGTTTAATGTTTTGTTTGAATCTATTAGATGTTGATTTATTTAGCTAACTACTAATAGATCCTTTTGACAACAGAAACTCGTATATGTCTTGCTTTTCCTGTGTTGGCCTGTTGGATGATAAAGATCCAAGAATGTTTAAGAACTCGATTTTACATATTTGGTGTACCTTTTAACTCTTTCTCGGTAGTTGCAACAATTTCCTATTAGCGAGCTACTGATAATCTTGTTTAAATCTGAAAATGTTCAGTTGTTATGCGTTGTATAAGATTTGAGTGATGATAAATACCTATGCATTAACCTAGGTGATGACATACATGGTTAATTACATTATATACATACATGGTTAATTACATTATATACTACTGCTACCCGATACCTTTTGTACGTTTCAAGCTTTTTGATTTCATTAGTCAGAAGGTGATCAGGTAACACCGCACCCTGTTTCTTTGTAGACGATTCTTTGATTCTGATAGATAGTATAGGCTCAGTCAACATGTCGTGATTATCTGGGTCATTGAGTCGCTTGGGGATATCAGGATGAAGTCCAAGTGCTCTCTGGATCAACAGTTTGGTGTATCTGACATAGGGAGTCTTTGAGCCAAGCTTTTTGTGAAATGTCATCATGTCATCCCATATCAGAGCTTCAATTTCGATGTCCTTCTTATTGATTAAGGACCAGAAGACTTGCAGTTCCATGAGCTTGGGATGCTCATAGCCACTGTCACGACCAGAGACCGATTTGGTGATGATGATGTAGAGGGTTCTCCACGGTTGAGGAATGATCTTAAGCTCCACGTGAGAGTGCTTAGTAATGATTCCTGAAGCTTCATCATAGCCAATATCTATCAAGAATTGCAGGACTGTCTCTTCAGTAGGTGTGGCAAAGAAGTCAGTTGGCACGATGTCTGGAATGATAAGCACAGCCCGTAAGTCTGCAAGAGTGATGGTGACTTGTTTGTGATTAAGTGTCACTGTCACTGCGCTTTGACCTGTGATCCTCTGCATTGAATTCCGAATTGTGAATGTAGATTTCTCGGTAATTAGCAGAGTGTGAGATCATGTTCTGGTAGGGATGATTCCTTAGAATATCCACAGCAATGAGACAAGAAGATTCTGAGCATGTGAGGGTTTCAAAGTCAACCCTAAGGTTGTTCTTTCCAATCTTTCTAGGATAGCCATTGGGGAAGATGTCAGCAATTGTGAGAACTTCTGGTGCATCCACATTTATTTGAGCCGCCATGTCGTGATCTGAAATAACATTAGCCAAAAGAACCAATATATCGAAAGACACAATGTTAGTCAACAGAAGGTTTTTATTGTCTAATTATTGAATGTACAGAGTTAATGATTGTTACGAGTCCTAAGTCACTTGTTGGTCCAATAGTCCAATGACGTCGTGAAATGTTTCGTGAGTTAGTTAACTTTAATTTTTAAAGTTTATGTTATCACTTATAGTTCACAACATATCAAACGTTTAAGTTTATTAGTGACATTATTGGATTCGTGACGTCATGATTCAATTATTTACAAGTTTGCACGCGTAACAATTCAAAACGAAGGTTTGATCAAGGCTTATGCGTAGGAATAGTAGCTTATGGCTAAACAGGAGAAGTATACGCGTAGACGCAAGCTTATGCGTAGGATCCTTACTTACGCGTAAGAAATGTTACGCGTAGGAAAAGGGGACCTTATGCGTAGAGCTTACGCGTAGGCGTATAAAAACCTTACGCGTAAGGCTTACTCGTAAGAGTAGACCTTATGCGTAGAGGTCACTGTTTACGCATATCCTTCACAGGATACGCGTAGTCCCATTGTAGAACCTTACGCGTAAAATTTCTCTTACGCATAACTTTCTACGCGTAAGGTGATCCTTATGCGTAGTTTAACAAAGACCTTGATTCTGAATTTTACGAGTAGCAAGCCTGAAATAAAATCATCATATCATCAACCTTAACATGTATAGTCATATTAAAACAGATTATGGCATGAAACATATTACACAGTTTACGCGTAGAAACACATACGCGTAAATCAAAAAACCCTAATAGTTCAAGAATTACGCATAACAATTCTAACCATGGAATTTGCACCAAACTTTTTCTGGTAGGTCTAAGGTGTTGTAATAGTCTGATAACCAAGTTTTAACATCTAAATCGTGGTGAATCAAAAATACCCAAACTCAAGAACATTAAACCCTAACTTTCATTTTTTTTAATCAATTAGAGTTTCTGGGTTGTTATAGGGCCTGGAAATCTTTAATTCAACATGATATAAACATCACACAACAATATTTTAGACCAGAAACCTTCACATTTAAAAGTACCCAAAACCACGCATAAACCCTAATTTCCAAAATCCATCAATTTCGTGTATCTGGGTGCATTTTGAGGATAAAAAAGATATCATTGATGTTCTAAAAAACGTTTTGACACAACCTTTTTAACCACAAACACACAACACATGATCATGTGTTCTTACGCATATGCGAAGAACACAAAATCAACCATATAAGTAAATTTAACCGTTGGATTTATTTGAAAATCAAAACCAATGTTTAAAATCATGTTAGAAGCATTAATCCACTTACAGTTTGATGATCAAAAACATGGATTGGAAGAGTGATTCTTAGGCGTAGGATTTGTTTGGTTAGAGTAATAAATGTGAAGTGATAAGTTAGGTGGAAGGGTTTTATTAAAAATAACTTTAAGCTTTTGGCAGTTTTAGTCCCTCCACCTTTTCCAATTTCATCCAAAGCCTTTTAACTTCCATTTTGGTTACCAAACGAAAGATTTTTAAGAAAGAAACTTGACGACACTCCCCCTCGACTTAAGAAAATAATGAAAGGTTATAAATTTTAGTCCGAGGAGTGTCATTGAACCAGAAAAATTTACCACCATTGATAAAAGAAACAACCGGGATATGATAACATGCAAGTACACAGATGATTTGAAACAGTTAAGTGATTATTTTCTCCCCCTCAACACTTGATCGGAAAAATACTGAATTTTGAAAGATTAGAGTGTTGACGGAAGAAATGTACTTGCCATGTTGAAAGAAAAATAGATAGAAGAATATTTTTGTAGTTTTATCCGGTTTTATATTTTTGTATTTTGTTTTTGAAAACTTATTTACAAAATAGATTTTGGTGTTTGACAGGTTTTTAAGACTGTTTTAGGAGGTCATCCAATTCCTCTTGTGTCAAACACCTCATACCAATCCGGTGGACCAACTCATTAAAACTAGCAGAAGGCAAGGCGTTGGTGAGCAGATCTGCCAATTGGTATTCAGTACCCACGAAGTATAATTCAACTGTACCCTGTTCCACGTGATCCTTGATGAAATGATAGCGAAGATCGATGTGCTTAGATTTTGAGTCTGGCCGAGTTGCACGAGATCGCAATGGCACTCCGATTGTCGCAGACATCGGGATTACGTCAAATACGTAACCATGGTCTTTGAGTTGTGTTCTCATCCAGATGACTTGAGCACAACACGTGGACATGGCTACATATTCTGCTTTGGTTGAGGACAACGATGTACAATCTTGCTTCTTTGATTGCCAAGACACCAGTTTATCACCAAGAAATTGTAGTGCTCTTGAAGTACTTTTTCGTGAATCTAAACATCTGCGTGATCGGCATCGAAAAGCGATTAGTTCAAAAACAGAATCCTTCAGATACCAGATCCCCAAGTTAATGGTTCCCTTGATGTATCGGAGGATTCTTTTAGCCTCAGAGAGGTGGGTTTCAGTTGGTCGTGACTAATAACGGGAGCAAAGATAAACGGCAAAGACAATATCAGGCCTGCTGGCTGTTAGGTACATTAGAGACCCAATAATACTACGGTATTTGGTAGGGTCTACTAATTTCCCATTTAAATCAGCATCTAGCTTCTTGGTATGAGTCATTGGTGTGGCATAAGTGTCACAGGTTTTCATTCCAAATTTGTTTAACAATTCAAGGGCATATTTGGACTGACTCAAGAAAATACCACGGGGTGATTGATGAACTTGCAATCCTAGAAAGAACGTAAGTTCACCCATCATTGACATTTCAAAATTTTTCTTCATTAATTTTGCAAAAGCGATTGAGTACTTTTTATGTGTAGACCCAAAAATGATGTCATCCACGTAAATTTGAATAATTAAGATATGTGCCCCGTGATATTGTATAAAAAGAGTAGGGTCGACCGAACATTTGGTGAAATTATTGGCAATAAGGAAAGATGATAGCTTATCGTACCATGCCCGAGGAGCTTGTTTGTGACCATACAGAGCTTTGTTCAGTTTGTAGACGTGGTTCAGAAACTCAGGATCAACGAATCCATCCGGTTGGCTGACATAAACCGTTTCTTTAAGTTGTCCATTGAGAAACGCAGGTTTTGACATCCATCTGAAAGGCCGTCATATTCATATGAGCCGCGAACGCGAGAAATATCCGAACGACCTCAAGGCGAGCAACGGAGCAAAAGATTCTTCAAAGTCTATACCCACTTCCTCGGCGATAACCCTTAGCAACTAGGCGTGACTTGTTTCGGATTACGTTCCCGGCATCAATTTGTTCTTCCAAATCCATTTTAGACCGATGACATAAACCCCGATGATCTTTCAACCAGGTTCCCATACTTCAAGACGTTTGAATTGGTTGAGTTCTTCTTGCATGGATTCTATCCAGGTGTCTTTTGTCATTGCGTCTTTGATGTTTTAGGCTCGATTGGCGGTGAGTGCATAAATGCAATGTTCACCGTCGAGTGAAGATGTTGTCTCGTAACGACTGGTTAATTCGGGTTGCCAATAATATTTTTCCAGAAGATGGTCTTTTGTCCATCTATGTGTAGAGGGTTGATGTTGGTATACATTGTGCGGATTTTGAGGATTCAAATGGCTTGTTGAAGATTCCGCGACATCAGTGCAGCGATCTCATTAGCAAGCGGGTTAAAGAACGCATTTGGATCAAAATCGGCGGTGGGGGTACTTCATTGAACATCATCAGGTTCATCATTGTTGAAGGCGGTTTGTTCAACTGTTGTGTTGGAGTCAACTGGTGGTGCTTCTTCAACAATAGTTGTTGTCGCAGTGTATCGGTATAGGAATATTATCGGGTTGTGCGAAATAGCGGATACACGAGCACGTTCATCAATATCGTCACCGAACAGAGGAGCAAATAACCTTTCCATTTGTTGACGAGTGAGCTGGGGGCTTTGTTCAGCTGATGATGGGGTTTGGAGAAAGTTTAGGCGGTTGTGACCGGGTTCTAAGCTGTTATACTCAGAAGCCATTTCCGTGAGTTCATCAAAATGAGCATGAATCATTTCCATAACCTCCTTTGTTCGACGATTTCAGATTCGGAAACCTTTAGAATTATCACAATACCCAATAAAGACTCCAATGTCAGCTTTGGCTTTGAGTTTTCCAAAGTCATCACGATCATTATTCGGATAGCAAAGAGATCCAAATACATGAAAGTGTTTTAGATTCGGTTTTCTGTTGTGGACAAGCTCGAAAGGTGTTTTGTTGTGGCGTTTTGTAATCATAGAACGGTTTTGAGTATAGCATGCAGATCGACTTACGCCCACAAGTAATCTGGGAGTTTGGCATTTATTAACATAGTTCTTGCAGCTTCCACCAACGTTCGGTTTCGTCTTTCAACAACTCCGTTTTGTTAAGGTGTACGAGCAATAGATGTCGATCTTTGAATTCCCACTTTCTCATAAAATTCACGAAGGGTTTGGTTAACAAATTCAGTTCCTCTGCTTCGATTTGTCGGACGGTGTTTCGAGTGAACACGTATTTTCGTGAGAAATGTGATAATCATCTGTGGAGCTTGGTCTTTGCTTCGAAGAAAGTAGACCCAAGTCCAGCGTGGATAGTCATCAACGATTACTAATATGTAGCGTTTGCCATTGATCGTTTGCACACGCATCGGGCCACACAAATCCATGTGAAGAAGATGAAGCACATGCTGAGAGCTGTGTTCCACCTTTGAAGGAAAATGAGCACGAGTGCTTTTCCCTTGTTCACAAGCTGAACATAGGTGATCTTTTGAATACCAGAATCGTGGGAGTCCTTCAACTAGTTTGTGTCGAGCAAGGTTGGTGATAGTCTGAAAGTTTAGATGTGAAAGACGACGATGTCATAGCTAGGATTTTTTTGATGTTGCCTTTGAAAGTAAACAGATGGGAGATGAAGCAACCATGTCTTGCATAGAGATAGTGTAGAGACTAGAATTACGCGAGCCAGACATAAGGTCGTTTCCTTGTAGATCACGAATGAAACAAGTTTTCTCCCTGAAAGCGACCTCCAAATCTCCATCACAAAACCGACCTCTGAAAGCAGTTGTGACCGAGGCCTTCCACATAGTAAACCCTGCTGATTTCGATGTTCCCATTGATATAGTCTCCGTAGCCCATGATAGCTTCGTAGTGATCATTCTCGAACCTGACAGTGCCAATGAACTTTGCAATAAAGTTTGATAACAGTTTAAGGTTTCCTGTCATGTGTCGGAACATCCGCTATCAACAATCCAGAGAATGATCTGTATCACTGCATTACACACAGACGACACAGATGGAATAGAAGTAGATGTGGAACCCGAAATGTTAGAGGGTTCCGAAGCAGATATAGTAGACATACACATATTAATAACTTTAGGCATCCATTTAAATCCTAGCGTGTTATATATCCATTTCTGCCATCTATAACTACTATTTGCTTTAGTCTTAGTGAATGCACTAGGTAGTACTACATTCTTTGGAGGTGAAACTTGAGCTACAGGGACAACAACGCTTGCCTTAGAATCTAAAGAAGGCGGTCTACCAAGCACAGACTTAGAATGATTAGTGGGCCTAGAGGTATTCCGATTCTTAGGATTCCGTAAACGAGAGATTATAGCTTTAGCAACACATTTGTCATGACAATCCAAATTCATACTTTTACGACAAATAACACAAGGTGCATTAGACTGAATATCAAAAGTACTTAATGGTTTAGCATTCGTTACATCACTATTTCTATTACATTTGCTAGACGCAATATCTGTAGTGGAAGCAACGTGAGTCTTATTCATAGTCCTAGGGTGTTCTTCTACTTTAGCATTCCTTATTGATCTTTTCTTAGGTCAAAACTTCCTATTCTTCGATTGAGTGCTCCTAGGCTGTGAAGTGCGGACGTTTGGAAAAGACGCAACTATTCCTGTTTCAGTAGAAGGAAGCACGTTAGCAACTTGTGATTTGGCAGTAGGGATTCTAGGTTCACGATTACTAAGTGTGACTGGTGCTATTCTCTTAATCACGGTAGGCGGAAGTTGTTTATACTTTCCTAACATTTCTCTTAACTTAAAGATAGTGTGAATCAAATCTTGATTTTCAGAACAAAGATTTCTCGAAAAATTCATGACTTCCTTAGTGTGTGCAAGAAAATGATCAAGCTCGTTGGATGCTTCATCACGAGTCTTTTTAAGTAAATCAAATATGACACCATATTCTTGTTTAACTTTTATAAGTTCTTGTTCATATTTAGAGATTTGACATTTCAAAGACACGTTTTGATCATCCAGTTGCTCAAATTTTAGATTAAACGATTTAGATTGCAATTGGTTGATTTTCTTTTGCAAAGCAAGTTCACGATTTTGACAATCTTTTTGACACCATTGAAGACGACGTTTAGCATTTGAAAGCTCGTTAATCAAACGTTCATTTTCAGCTTTTAAAGATTTGATTTGATGCACATTATCTGAATTCTCAACAGTTACAACATTTTCAATAATATCAGCAGAGATATAATCAGATGCATATGGCAAAGAATGAAACAACACAACATTATGGACATCAGCACAGATAAGATCTTCCAAGAGTCGATCAACATATTTTCTCAACAGTTTCTTTTTACGTTTAGTATTAGAAATAGATGTTTCTGTTTTCTCGAAAACGACCTTCATCAATCCAAGTTCCTTATGAAAGTCCCTTTCCCAAGCTAATGCACAACTTTTCAAATTTTTAACATTAGGTAAAAGATTTTTCTGAAAAATGTCTCTTTGTTCTCGCGCCAGAGGTGATTGAAAATGTTCAACTTTGATTTCAGAATGATATTCTATCTCATGTTGTAAAGTTTTGAGGTCAGCCATGAAAAGGTCAAAATATCTAAGAATTTTGCGATTTTCCGGTTTTGAATTTACTTCACTGATGGAAGGTAAAGGACCATGAGTTTGTGCATAATCTGGTTGGGGATTAACATTAGAAGACTCAGACGTTTTTATGATAATCCTTGGTGTGTTAGAAGAATCCGTTGGTGTGACGAAAGTGACCGCTTTTTTATAATTAAAAGGTTTGTTGTAAACAACATTTTCTAATTTTGATCGACTCTCGTCTTCTGCATCTAATTCCTCTTGACGATGATATTCAACAACACTCATAACAGTATCATCAATTTTGTATTCTGCACTGGAAACTTCATGATTTGGTTTGAATGTTTTTAGTGAAAGCTTAGGTTTGTAATCAGCTAGATTTGGTCCATATCCTTTTGGATTGGGTTTTAAAGTAAACTTTTCAATAGCTGTTACTGATTCACCATGTTTGTAAACAACAGTTTTAAACTCTTTAAGTTTGTTTTGCAAGCCGATAATTTCTTCAAGAAGGTCATCTATTCGATTCGTTGAATGCTTTTTGTATGCAGAGAACTGTTTTTGACAAGTTAACAACTCAGCCTTAGCTTTTTGATTTTCCAAGGTGAGAGCGTTAATTTGCTTTTTATGTTCATGTTTCAGTTGTTCTATTTCAGACAACAAAGCATTCTTCGAAGCGGCTAGATCACGCATCTGTTTCTCTAAATATTTTTCATTTTGATGAGATTTAGTAAAGGCTGCTTCAAAATCGTTTTCACGTTTTTCTTGAGTTTTGAAAAAGTTGAGTTGCATTTTTAAACATTCAAAATCCTTGGTTAACAGTGCATTTTTACTTTTCAAGTCGTTATTTAATGGACAACATTCTGCAATTTTTGATTGCTGGTCTTTAAGTAAGAGAGCAAGATCTGGATGAGGCAAAAGTTCGGCTTGTTCAACGTGAGTCACAACATGATCATTATTTAGATCCTCAAGTATAACCACGGAGTCAATTTGATTATCAATAGAAACCATAAGGTCATCTTGATCCTCAAATGTAACTACGAGGTCTAATTGAAAATCGTCGGAATGAGATGTGGATGACTCATTTTGAACACTCTGAGCCTTGCCGGATTCAGATGTTGGCGGAGATATTAAATCACAGATAAATATGGTTTGTTCGGGTACCTGAGACAAGCCATCAGTGTCATACACTGGGCCTGTGTCACTCATGTGTAACTCTTGCATATTAGCCATCAACATAACAGCTGCATTAGCCTGCAAGTCCTCCATATCATCATCTGAGTCTGCATCTACCATAAAGCTCTGTTCCTTGTCTGTGAGAGTTCCACCAGCTTCATCCTTAAGAGCTAAAAGAAGAGCCTCTTTGTGATAAGCACTGCCCCGAGTCCTCGGCTTTGGGCATGCATTAGCCAGGTGTCCTTTCTCATTGCAGTTGTAGCATCGAAGACCATTAACCCCATTTTGAGCATTTACCTGTTCCACCACTTGAGCTCTGTTGTTATTCCTACCCACAGCATTAAACCTTTGACCACCGCCCATCTGACGACCATAACCTCGATTCTGAACTTCAACTCATCCATTGTTCACAACAGCTTGATTACGTGTGTTAGATGAGGAACGAATTCGATTGTTGGATTTGTTGGTATAACGGCTAAAAGCATTAGCAATCATAACAAATCCTTGTTGCAATGCTTCGAACGGATCAGAATCCTCACTAGCTTCACTGACATGTGCTTGAGCATTGTTGTTGTTGTATGGAACCAATTGATTTTGTTGAGGTTGTTGCTGTGAAGGATCATATGGTGTGATTGTAGCAGTTGGTTGAGTTTTTGGTTGAGGAGAATAACTGTTTTGAGCATACAAGGCAAGTTGTTGATTTTTCGGATTAGTCGTTGAAGCAATTTGAGCACGGAGAATCCTTTCCCTATCAACTTCCTTTTCATGAGGCTTCAAGTAATCGTACAACAATCCGTAGGTAGAATGATGCATGTTCTTCGCTTGACGGAGAAAAATGACATACTTCTCCCATTCAGGACCAAGACAACTCAGGAACTTAGTATTCACTGCAATTCTTGGCATGATGATGTTATGTTTATCCAAATCATTGATGATGTCTGAAAAACGATGATGATAAGACTCTAGTGTCTCTCCAGGTTCAATCATGAAGTGTTCATAAGCCAAATAAATTTTGGATTCCATATCTTCCTGATTGAGTGTAGATCCTTCCATAAGTAGATGAATATGTTCCCACATTTTCTTTGCAGTCTTTTGAGCATCAACACTTCGAAGAATTGGGTTTGGTAATCCTAAAAGGATATATTGCATTGCAAGTTCATCAGCTTCATAGTGTAGAAGTTCTTAAGGATTCAAGTCTGCAATAGTAGCAATGTTCGTTTGTTCATCTCTTGGTGGATTAGCAGTTGGATCTCCGGGTACAATGACATTAGGCATCTGAAATGGACCTTCCAAGATAACCTTCTTTAAGAACTTTCCATGTGGCTTCTTTAGATCACAAAACCTAAAGAACCTTATCACCCATTGATCGTAGTTCCCTGTAGTGAGCATTGGAGGTCTATCAAGTGATCCAGCCTCATGAATTGATTGTTGGCTGCTTAAAGCTTCACACATCTTTGCAAACCAAGTGGGTTCCTTCATAGTATTCCTTGATGGATGTTGATTGAATTCATTTGTGTAGGATTGAACTTGAAGACTTGGTGGTGTTTAAACCATTTGAGGAGGTGGAATTGCACCAAGTTGTGGAGTATGTTGTTGATTAAATTATTGTTGATAAATTGCTTGTTGTTGATTCCATTGTTGATGTTGAGGACTTAATTGTTGTTGACGTTGAGTATAAGTGTAAGGGAAATAGTTAGAGTATGGTGGTTGAGACATGTTGATTAACTTGTGTTATAAAAATGGATCTTTGTAGTCGAATGAACCTTAGTTGTTGAAGTGTCCTTAGGCGTATAAATCACAATAATCCAAGTAGCACTTATGCGTAAAAACACCAAAGTTACGCGTAACAATCACTAGTTACGCGTAGAATTTAGCTTACGCGTAAGTATAGAAAAGACTCTAAAGTTATGCGTAGACACAAAGTTAGGCGTAGAAACTTATGCGTAGGATTACCTTATGCGTAAGACTTGGCTTAGGCGTAAGATGAATCTTATACGTAGGATTTCTACGCGTAAGCTTTATGCTTATGCGTAAGTTTAGGGTTTTGCCCAAATGATCTTTTACACTATCACAGTGCAAAAGATATCCAAAGTCGATGTATTTTCAGGCTTATCCAAGCAAGAAAAAACGGAGTAAACCACGAAACTGAAGATCAAACCACGGATAAAGTTACGCGTAAGATTAGGGTTTTGATACGCGTAATCTTACTCGTAAAAATGATTATGCCCAAATTTGTTTCTAAACCAGATTTTTGTTATGGAATAGCGTTAATAGCACCAAAATAACACAAAAGTGTGAACCTTGATGAACCAAAACATCTAAACGGGTTACGCGTAGAACTTCACCCACGAACAAAAACAAGTTTAAAAACTTAGATCCACGCGTAAAGTTTGAAACTTTTTGCCAAAAACAAGTATTTTAACACCTTAAAACGTTGAAAGTACAAGAATCTTGGATTAAAAAGTGTAAAAAACAAGTTTTTAAGCGAACCAAAGTATCTTGTTATTCTACGCGTAGGACCAAAACCCACTTCAAGAAATAACGATTCACCCAACTAGTTAGGCGATTGATACCACTGATACCACTGTTAGGTCACTAGTTTTACAACACAAGCATTAATAAAAGAAATAGATGAAGAGATGATCGGTTGAACCCTTATCTACACACACGAATATAATAAAGAAAGGTTAAAGGAAAGAGTGAAATAGAAAAGAGAACAACCAACCCTCAAGTGAGGGTTTACATGACGTATTTATAGGAGGAAAGCTAGGGCAACACTCTTAGTTTCCATCCTTTCCTTAATGGACATGGGCCTAAGCTCATGGGCCTTCTACACAAGCTTAAGGCTAATAACAAACATAAATGCCATAATTAAGCTAACTATTACATATTAATTACTAACACTTGATTATAGTTTAGGAGTGTTTCCAACAAGAGATCTAGCCATCCTCATTCACCAAAGCATATCAACATATGAAGATTCAAGATCTCTTGATATCCTCATTGATTGAAGACTTCTTATTTAAGAAGATCATTTAGATTAGTCATTCATATCCATTAGACATTTATGTCATGGGTCATCATTGTAAACATTATTGCATGATCACAACACCTTCACCAAACTAGATTAGATGGGTTATGTGTTTGAACCATAAAACACAAGGTTTGTTATGTTGGGCCATAAAACATAACGGGAGTGGTTGTACCCAAAAAGAACTCGACATCTAGCTTAGTGTCGGAAATATTGTATAGGCGACGTTAGGTTGGTTCTACCTCGAACTAGAACCCGGTATTTAGCTTTGTACCGGAAAAAGTATAAGCGACGATTGTAAGGTTTTCTCCGCCGAGAAGGGAGCTTGTTGATTTAGTGAAGTAACTCTCGAGTTGGGTACTCGGGGAGTGGAGTAGGGCGGAGAGGAGATCCGTGACCGAACCACTATAAATCCTCGTATTCGGTTTGCACTTTCCTTTTTTATCTCTTTACTTTTATAATTGCTTGTGATGTGGTTTGATGTTTATGCTTGTGTGACAACTTGGTTTACTATGCTTTATACTAGTCACAAACAATAATTGGTACTTTCATATTATAACAAGCTTCATAAACGATTTGATACAAAAGATCTAACGTTTTTAAACGGTAATGTATTCACCCCCTCTACGTTTTCACAATTGGTACCAGAGCCTCGTAGCTCTTATTTTCAAAACAAATGGTTTTTAAAATGGAGCACGATCCATGTATCAAATTACCATTGAAGCGAAATATAATATGAAAAATGGCTTGCTAATTATAGTTAGAAATTTTGTTGTTAAATGTTTAGATAAGTCACATTAGTAAAAATAATAAACAAAATATGTGTATTATATTTTTTCTATCAAATCTAGTAAGTCCTACACTTTTTCGCTATGAGTAAGTACATTTTTCAACTTTCTGTGAAGACCACGGATTGGGCGGAACCAAAAAAAAGGGTTCCTTCCTTGTAAATTTTTGGTTCCTTGGTCTGCACAGTACGCAGTTTTTTTGGCCAACTTAAAAAAATTCATAACTTATTAACCGTAAGTCCGTAGGAGTCGAGCCACCTATCATTTTAAATGGAATTGAGTCTACTTTCATTTAAAACTACTATCATGACCTGAGTCTAATTTTAAATAAGTGAAATAGACCAAATACTACGAGTATGTCCAAGATATTAAGTTTCGCTTTAACATAAAAACTCAAATTTTTTAGTCAAGCAATTTAAGATGGTATTCTTAGAACATTGATATAATTTATTTTAAAACTAAATAATTATGTAATATGTTTAAAGAAAACTAATCAAGCTTGGTAACATCATCATATTTAAACGATAAATGACGAAAAGTGTTTTTCTTGTTATGCTATGCTAAATGACCACTTGTTTATGTTGTTTGCATATATGTTAGTTGATTATTTTAAAATTGTTGTTTACACTTTTTTGTTTGCATAATATAAGTGTCAATCTTGCCATGTTATTTGTTCGCTTGCTTGACGATTTCTTGTTTATGCACAATAAGACATTTGCTATATTTTGTGCACTTAGTTGAAAAATTGTTTTACCATCACTTATAGACTTAGATCACTTCCTTTGCATAGGTTATACTAACATCTCACATAACTTATGAAATATCATGACTCGCTTAGCAATGAGTACTAAGTAAATTAGTCAAGTACTTTGAAAAATGGAGGTTTTAAGAGAGTGTTTGGTACAAGGACAAAAACAATGTTGTATGATGTAATTTATTTGTTTTTACTTTGTAGGATGATAATATGACTTAAAACAATGTTGTATGCTAACCGGTTTATGCAGGTGGATAGCACAAGTGTGTTATCAAATTTTACCCATTTTTACTTTTATGTGAAAATCGTTAGCCCTTTGTCAAAGTCTATGCTCCACTATGTTTGTATATGTGTTATCGACTTTTCCTAACTAGAAGTAATTAATGTCACATGTTTTAAGCAAAATTTCAGGTTTTGAAAAACTCTCCGACACCTAAAAAATGGGTCTGTGAACTTTTTTGGTGTCCACAGGTCAGACGGCACCAAAATATTGGTACCTTCTGTTATGCATTTTGGTACCGCCATACATGCAGGGACCAGGCGGCACCAATTTAAGGGTTCCGCCTGTGTAAAGAAATGGTGACGTGGATCCTACAGGTAAGTTGTTGAATTTTACTAAATCCCGCAATCTAATTTACCAAATCTCGTTTCTAGGATACTTGTTAATGCATATCTTTCATATCTCACTCAACACATCCTCAATGGATTAACTTAGGATGTTTGACATGATCTTAGACACTTCCATCTCATTAGACACTACCATCTTTGTATGGATTAACATCAAATAAAACACATCTCTCCGTGAATCCTTAGCTCCATAAATCGACACATTCAGGATGGTTATTTTCACACCTACACTGTTACTTTTCCTTAAGCTTAGCATTTCTTAAAGAAAAGTCAAAATGACTAAATCCTCAACCTCAAATAAACCACTAGGATTAGAATTCGATCTTGTTGCTTCATTAAACTTGAACTCTTCATCCTCGGACTCGTTACCTCTCAACATCTCATCACCCATTCAAGATGTGAACTTTCTAAACTTAAGTACTCCAACTCCACCACCAAAATCACCCATCATTATGACTACTTCACAACCATCCAAAACACCTTCACAACCAAAGTCTCCAAAACTTGTACTTTGTGCAACACCACCAACATCTCCTCACCCATTTGCGGATGACTTAGATGACTTATCGAGACTAACAAATCTGGACTCATTATTTGCAAAGATATCATACACAAGTCTAACATTTGACTATAGATATTGTTTTGTATCCACATGTATTGCCTCACTTGGTTAACATGAAAATAATGTGTCATCCTTCAAGACGATAAGTATTTACATCGAGTCATAACTCACACGTATGTTAAAGACATATTATCAAGTCTTGCTATCCTTGAGTTCAATCTAAGCTTTATAATCTCAACAAATTAGGATTGACAACTTAAGTATTTCATCCGAAATATTCAAGTACATGTGACTTACGATTGTAGTCATTAAAAGTCATATCCGAAAAATCAACACCCAAGTATTTTAACAGCACATGTTGAAAAACTAATCCTAAAATGAATCAAACACTTATCCAAAACAAACAACCCACTGTGCCACTTATCCCTCTTTGACACCTACTACCCCTCTTCCATCTTTTGGCACCATTAAGCGTGTTGCTCATGAACTTCCAAGAGCATCCTTTAAACCAAACGTGCCTTTTCAAGGTGAACCTATACCTCAGCCCCTAAGCTTCATAGACATGACCAAAAATTCAAGCACTTCACCCACTAGTTGTAGCAACCAATGAACCATAAGAATTAGTATCCGTACTTTTTTTGTTCAACATCTATGGACAAATAATCAACCTAAGTACTCCCATAGCACAACAAACCCCTACATCACCACATCCTTATTTAGACACACTAGAAGACCTACCACCTAGATCAACCAATCCACCATCCTTACCATCATTTGAATTCGTTGAATGTATTGCTCAAAAGGCCCTTGTGTCCAACACTTGTACTGAATCAAATGCACGTTTGAACAAACTCAACCATCCTTTCCCACATATAAGGACTTAGATAATTCATTACGGCTAGAACCTCAACTATCAAATAAGCATGGTGCTCTTGGTAATTGTTGTCAATTTCCACTAGGTATAAGTAGTACTACCTTCACAAATTATCAAAGTATTAGTAATATTTTGTCGTTAAACTTCTGCATAAATTTCGTTAAACCTCAAATCAACATTTTAACAACATATGTTAAAATGCAATCTCAAAGCCAACATCATACACCCCAAGAGACAATGACTCTTGAGGAGTATACATAAGAAACTCGAGTGAATTCCTCTTGTCATCATCTAGTGAATATAATCTTGAGACCAAGTTTATTTAGATGGGACTATCCGATTCAAACACTTTGGCTTCATATCTTCATTTAAGAAAACATGATGTTTTGAAAAACATTATGCCTATGAAATCATGCGTTAAGTATTTATCTTGGTAAAAGGATATTGTATATCCTATGCATTTTTCTCTCCTTGCGACATAAATGGTTGTGTTACAAGAGATTTCATTACACCTCATTGACTAAATGATCTTGAAACGAACATCTACAAGTTCTATGAACTAGCGTATCCAATTCATCTTGTCATACTTATTTTCATAAGCATGCTAACTTTATCCCATGCGATAATCTCATTTGTTGAAAGATACTATTTGTATCCATTTCCTTTCAAGCGTACATCATAACCTAACCTTGCTCAAACCTTGCGCACATCCAAGGTTAAAACTACACATCTCTAGAACATACACATGATCTATTGAAGTTAGTAACCTTATTTAGATTCTTGTCAAATAAAGTTCGAAAGAGCTTTCTTGAGAACATTCTTAATTTAACATATTCCATTCCCTAGTCTTAGATAATCAAATCACTTTTAAATTATACACTTCAGCCTAAAAGATGTCATCCATTAGATCATACAATTAGCTATGTAATTTGAACAACCTTAGATTCTAAAAACATGATTAAAACATATTGTTTATCAACACACCATTGTTAAAATTCATGTGTATAACATGACATCTTCATCACCTTAGTTATATTGCATATTAGTTGCGTCACATTAAGCCAAGTATTGGTAAACTATCATCTTTTATGCACTTTAATAGGCAAAAGTCGGAGTTCCCATCTTTCTAACATGAGAATGACTACTGGAGAACCTATTGCACTAGAAACTCAATTTGACCTAACGGTTGAATTGCTTCATGGAGAGAAGTTGGGTATGTGGAATCACCCGTAAAAATGGTCGTGTTTAGCCTTAATTGAGCACCGCTAGTAATAATCTCATATTCATTCTCCAACTTGAAAAATCTGTTTTCCTATACTTGCCTAAAGTAAGTGTTAAAACATTGATAGTTTGTCTCGCCTTAGGAATACTAATCAAACAAGTAGTATATATGACTTTTCTTTTAAAACCACTTGCATTGCACTTACATGTGTTGATTACATGTTCTTGTTTGATACGATAAGTTGATTTGACATTATCTTAGTGTTTGATAACTAGTCAAATGTGTAAACCTTAGTACGGTTTTATCTTTATAATGCTTGTATTCTTGTTTCATGCTACTAAACGTTTAAACCTAAACTTTATTTGCATGATACTTACTTTTGAATTATTTTTAGCATGATTAACATGTTAATATGCCATTTTGATACTTGATAATTTTGATATGATATATTTGTATTTGAAAGTTATTAGTTGGCATTCATTACATCTATGTGTAGTACGATCCAAATGATACATGCTCCAAATTGTTATGTCTTAAACATGGCTTGCATGAATCTTTCATCTTGTTTCTTTTGCTTCTTGTCACACTATTTGTTTGCTACGTGTGCACATATAATCTGTCAAAGTGCTTTTGGCATGACAAACTTTTAGAAGCCTTTTTATCTTACAAATTAATCACATAGATTATTGTATATCCAAGTATGCTTAAGTGTCTAATTCTAACGACAAAACAATCTCATAAATGAAATGTCTTGAATAAAGTCGTATTCTTGCATAATATGATTGTTTTGATGCTATCTTGTGTGGTGATTTCTTATCTACTAAGTGTAATGTGTTGTTTTTGCTTATATAATATGTTATCATTTGATTTCTATCATCTTTTGTCACTAACAAATTTGTTTTGTAGGTTGATAACAAATTATTTGTTATCTCACTTGGTTCTAACTTTTATATGCTCATTTTGCATAATCCCCTTTATTGCTACCTAGATTAGTACTATGCTTTATGGGACCCCTACACTTGCATATAGTTTAAAAGCATATAGAATTAAGTTCTAGAGGGTTGGCTTTGCATTTTTGTCTTTCAACCGACCTCTTTCCAAATCTCATTTTTGCTTCCGCTTTCCAAAAATCATCTCCGTCATTATTTAGTTATAACAATACTCTAATCCTCTTCACTTCCTATTAGGAAACCACATGCCTCATCATACGATCATCTCGTATTAATCGAGAAGAGGTACGTGACTTTAAGGATGAAGTTCATTGTATGCTAACCATCATCCAGAAAAACATCACTAAGCTCACCTCTTTCGTTAACCCGAATAACCTCCTAAATACTTTGTTGTCATTCCTTATTTGATACATTACACATTATGTTGGATGTCCACCAATTAAGGGGGAGAGAAATCCATTCACATAATTGTCTTTTGTCAAAATTTATGTCGCTTAGACTCTAAAATACCAACACATAGGTAAACACCACTTAGCTAAAACAGGTTCACGAAACCACAACTAGTTCAACCTTTTTAACTTTTTATCACAAGTTTGCACCAATACTTCATCAAGTGAAAAACGCATCATGTGTTTTTACAAAACGTCTTCATCTCCACATATAGGATTTTCCTTAAACTAGCACCTTACAACTTCACTATCTAGAACACCATCATAGGATCTTATCCTTTTCCCGCATATCATGCATGTCATTGTTAGTGCAAATGATAAATTAATCAAAACCGCCATTCCCAACACCTTTTTAACACGTTGGTCTACCCAACTCTCAAATGATGTCATTCTCATATAGGTACTCATTATTATTATTAGTATTTTTCATATTGTCTTCACTTCTTTTCAATGTGATAATCATCCATGACGGTCAAAACCATGCTAATACTACCTTTCCCATTGTCACCTAGAATAGGTCATCTTTATAATTCGTGTCAATCAATGAACGAATATATCTTCATGTTATCACTTTTATATTTTTTGGTATCTTCATTATAATATTCTTAGATAGAACGCATTATTGATTACTCTTGGGTTGAAGCATATGAGAACTTGCTCAAAAAAATAGGTTGTTAGCATCAATAAATCATTCAAATCATAACCCTTATGCATCATTGAAATGCAATGTCCATTCATATTTTTTTCCTCTTAGCTTTAGTCACTTGACATGACGAAAGGATTGCATGAATCCATATTTTTATATTTGCTATACATACGAGTTTCTAACTCCTTAATAGCTTCCTACCTAATCACCACCACCTTCCATCACCACTTTCACTAATCATCACCACCATGAATTAGCAAAAACTTACTTTTGTAAATCTCGAGTCATCTACCATCACCACATGAATCCTACTAGTAAACCGACACCAACACTAGCACCACTAGTGGCACACCCGGTGGGAGACTTCATATCTTCTTTCTAGGAACTATTTTGTAGGCTTTTATCATATTATATTCTCACTTTTCTTATGATTGTAATTAGGAGACTACACTTCATGAGATCTTTGATTATATCATTTATCACATATATACATCTTATTTTTCTTTGTGAAAAAGATGAAATATATTGCACTAACGTTTTTCATTGTAGGTTCATCATCATATACACTCGATTGTATATAACTTACTCATCTAAGGATGAAGTTTGCATCCATTATTTTTCTTATTTTAGGTGCTTCTTGACACCCTCGAACAAGGAGGAATATCCTTTAAGCACTCATATTGCATCGTCTATACACTTGTTTGTATATGACATATTTGTCTAAAGACAAAGCTTCTATTATACTAATATTTATTTTGAAGGTTCATCTTGACGACCTAGAGCAAGGGGAGCTTCCTTCAAGAATTTACTGAATGCATCTTATACACACTTTGTTGTATATCACTTACTCTTCCAATGACGAATATAGTTTTGCACTAATATTTATTTTTTAGGTTTTTAATCATACCCTGACGCCTCAAACAAGGGGAGCAACCGTCAAGGGGGAGCATGCATGCTTTTAGCATCATTCTCACTTTTCAACAAGCATTTTGCTTCGATAAAAGTGGAGAAAATAGGATAACATTGCTATGCCTTTCTTTTCATATATTTCTCACAATTTTTGTTGCATAAAACTAACCTTGATGTAGGTTAAGCCTCTTTATTCGATCCATGGATCCGCTACCAAACAAGGGACGGATTGAAGTAGACGATTTAACTTCACTAGGGATGAAGCAAGCTCGCCTTTTTGGGGGAGAAATTAAGTTAAACTCCAAGGACACGCCCTTTTTGTTTCGATAAAAGGGGGAGAAGAGTGTAAACGGAGAAGGTAATGTAAAGGCAGTAAGGATACAAGTAACTTTTTACATTTTACTTTCTATTATGTTTACATGTCTTTGTCATCATCAAAAAGGGGAAGATTGTTAGTGCAAATATTACGATATTTAATCTATACAGTCTCGTTTGTTTTGATTGATGACAAACATGTAACTTGTAATACATAACGTAAAATGTACAAGTTACTTGTAATTACATTTGTCTCAACATACATTCAACACCTCTCGATGTCTCAAGTCCTCGTATGTTACAACACAGGTTCGTACATGTTTGTTATGTGGCATTATGATCAAACCCATTAACAAATCATTTAGAATGTTTAAAATACGTTTAGAGTCACTAAGTATTTTAAATAGGTTAACCATTCTATTTCGAACCTCATTTTATATTTTGCATTCACAAGTATTTTATACAAATACATCTTTTGTAAAATGTCTAACAAATATATAATTTTATTTGTACAAGTAAACTAACTATAATATTGATACAAGTACTAAAGTTTACTTACACTTGAAAAAATATATTTTATTTTGACAAGCACTCAACTAGATATTTTATTTTACAAAAGGTTACTTACATTTTATTTACAAGTAACTTACCTTTTTAATAAGTATATACATTTGTTTAAATGTATTTTTTATAAAAAGGAAAACACTCTTTTATTACCTCATGTATAGTGTCATCTAAATCTTTAAAAGATTTTGGAAGATATTCTAAGATATCAAATCTAATAAATTATTATATTTTTTATTACCACTTTTGGTTATAAATACCATCTCATGGTTTTCTCATATCTTCATCCCTTACTACATATATTCTCTCTAACATTCTTTCAT
Source organism: Chrysanthemum makinoi (assembly GCA_910596185.1). Lineage (NCBI taxonomy): Eukaryota > Viridiplantae > Streptophyta > Magnoliopsida > Asterales > Asteraceae > Chrysanthemum > Chrysanthemum makinoi. Next base: position 324,571,847 of record OU343221.1, read on the forward strand.
CACTTAGATCTATAGATAAACATGTAGTAGCATCCATCAATCACCCTCACCATCACATGATCATAATGCTTCTAATATTCATCTTTGTTATAAGCATATTTTACATTTTGATCAACCAAGGAAAGTTTAGAGATCTAGCCATCCTCATTCACCAAAGCATATCAACATATGAAGATTCAAGATCTCTTGATATCCTCATTGATTGAAGACTTCTTATTTAAGAAGATCATTTAGATTAGTCATTCATATCCATTAGACATTTATATCATGGGTCATCATTGTAAACATTATTGCATGATCACAACACTTTCACCAAACTAGATTAGATGGGTTATGTGTTTGAACCATAAAACACAAGGTTTGTTATGTTGGGCCATAAAACATAACGGGAGTGGTTGTACCCGAAAAGAACTCGACATATAGCTTAGTGTCGGAAATATTGTATAGGCGACGTTAGGTTGGTTCTACCTCGAACTAGAACCCGGTATTTAGCTTTGTACCGAAAAAAGTATAAGCGACGATTGTAAGGTTTTCTCCGCCGAGAAGGGAGCTTGTTGATTTAGTAAAGTAACTCTCGAGTTGGGTACTCGGGGAGTGGAGTAGGGCGGAGAGGAGATCCGTGACCGAACCACTATAAATCCTCGTGTTCGGTTTGCACTTTCCTTTCTTTATCTCTTTACTTTTATAATTGCTTGTGATGTGGTTTGATGTTTATGCTTGTGTGACAACTTGGTTTACTATGCTTTATATTAGTCACAAACAATAATTGGTACTTTCATACTATAACAAGCTTCATAAACGATTTGATACAAAATATCTAACATTTCTAAACGGTAACGTATTCACCCCCCCCCCCTCTACGTTTTCACAGGTTTGTCAAGATTGGTGAGCGGTTTGTCACGTTGGTATTCCCTGCAGTTTAGCAGCGATTTGATATAAGTTTTCTGAGAAGTACGCGTTTTGTATTCTTGGTTGGGGGCCCATGGGAAAGCGTCTTATCTGGTTTCTTGACTTGTTGAAAACGACATATGCTTTTGACTTGTTGAAAAATAGACTTTGATAGATGACATGAGCCTTACCCCTTTGATAATACATGCTTTTTGACTTGTATATATGCGTTTTGACCCCCTTGTTAGACATGCGATTTGATCCCCTTGAAATGTGTTTATTTCTTGCGGTTTGACAAAAAAAAAATACACACACACACAAAAAAAAAAAAAAAATTACTGTTTACCAATGGCAATCTTACGGTTTCATTGTCCATTCGCGGGTTTAAGTGGTTGTCAGGATGGCAGTGGAAATGGGCTCACCAAAACCTCGTTGATATCTCATCTTTGTGATCGTCATTTCACTAAGGATGCACTAGCCACAACCAAACTTTCCTTGACCACTAATCTTGTTGTTTTTTAGGCTGCTGAGGTTACGTTGAAACGTATGGGCCTTTGGCTATGTGGGGTTTGTTTTAAGACGCACACCCTTCGCTCTAAGTGTCGGCATGGTTCTGATGTTGTGCCACCCCCTGATTGTGGTGATGGTGTCATTAGGTTTGTGCTGTTTGATCTCATCAAGCCACAAGTTCCCTCTTCTATTGTGCATGTTGAAGACCAGGTTTTGGAGGCGCATTATGGTTTTGATCTTCACTTACTTGACACTCTACTTTCCAAGGGGTTGCAAACTGTCAAATCTATCCTCTCGAAGTGTCGTTTGGGATTCTCTCGCGTTTTGAAAGGAGCTCTTGATAAGGTGATCTGCACACCTGGGGACATTTCTTCTTTGGGTTAACCTGTTAGTCTTGCCTCTTTGTCTCCTTAAAACCTTTTGCCCGAGGAGTAACATAGAGTGTAGGTCTTCCATTAAACGCCAACGCCAAGAAGAATATATCGCTAGCGCCATTCACTCCTGCGGTACGGTTGGTGGGAGTTTGCAGCTTGTTAGAGAGGTTTTGGCTGAACCGTCCCCTGCATGGTCTAATATTGATGAGGATAAACTGGAGTTGGGTGAACGCAATGTCAAGCAATGTAAGAGGAAGATCTGTGATGGCCATTATACTGGGGCTGTCAGAGTTCTTTCCTCTTCGGGTGTCGCCCCTTATAATGATACCACTCTTGAGGACTTAAAAGCTAAGCACCCCTTCAAGTCTGCTCCTTCCCTGCCCGATATACCTATTGACCATCATAACCTCATTGCATCTCCTGCTGTGGTCCTTGATATGATCAAGAGTTTTCCTCGCGGCACATCTTGTGGTCGTGATGGTTTGCGCGCCCAACACCTTTTGGATTGTTTTAGTGGTGCTGCTGTAGCTATTTCCGATGAGTTAATTGATTCTATCACCCATGTAGTGAATCTTTTTCTTGACGGTAAATGCCCTAGAGCATTAGGTGAGTATATTGCTAGTGCTCCGCTTACGCCACTGATCAAGCCCGGAGGTGGTATCCGTCCAATTGCTGTGGGGACTGTTTGGTGGCGTTTAGTCTCCAAAGTTGGTGCTTCTATGATCGGCCACTCCTTAGATGGTTACTTAAATGATCTTCAGTTTGGTGTTGGGGTCCCTGGGGGAGGAGAGGCTATTCTTCATGCCGTGAATAGATATCTTGAGGACCGTGGCGGTGAGGAAGGTCTTTCGATGTTATTGGTGGATTTCAAAAACGCCTTCAACTTAGTCGATTGTGAGGTCATGCTACAGGAGGTCCGCCTGCGCTGTCCCGCCATTTCGCGTTGGGTGGAATTTTGCTACTCTTTCCCAGCTAGATTATATTATGGGGAACATACGCTATGGTCACACCAGGGAGTGCAACAAGGTGATCCACTTGGACCTCTTCTCTTTGCTCTCGTGTTACATCCCTTGATATGTAAGATTAGAGACTCCTTTAGTCTTTCCCTTCAAGCTTGGTATATCGATGATGGTACTATTATTGGAGATACCTTGGTCGTGGGGAAGGTTCTAGAGCTTATTATGTTGGATGGACCTCAGCGCGGCCTGCACCTCAATGTTGATAAAACTAAGGTTTTTTGGCCAACAGAAGACCCTAGAAGCATGCTTGCAGGTGTTTTCCCGCCCAATATTGCTAGACCGCTGCATGGTGTCAAATTATTGGGTGGGCCAGCTAGCATTGACTTTGAGTTTAGCAGTGAGCTAGTTATGAAAAGGACTGCTAAAACCATTGAGCTTATGGATGCTGTTGCTAAACTTAGGGACCCCCAATGTGAGTCGTTGCTCCTTCGTGCTTATGCCGGCAAGTTGTATTTTTCTATGCGCACATGCTCCCCCCGGATCTTTGAGCGTGCTCACGCTGCATTTGACGCGGCACTGCGTTCTTCTTTGGAACGTATTGTTACTGCAAATGGGCCTGGATTTGGTGAATGGCAATGGAGGTTGGCCACCATGCCATTTGTATTTGGTGGGTTTGGCGTATATTCAGCAGGGGATGCCTTGAACTATGCATTCCTTGCATCTAGACTTCAATCTGCCAAATTACAGACTAAGCTCCTCAGACATTCTAATATTATAACCTCTGGACCTTCCTTCGAAGAGGCCTTGTGCGCTTTTAATGCGAAAATGGAGATTGACCTTCTGAGTAACCCGGATGAGATCGTTGCCCCCAAACTCATAAAAAAATTGGCAGATATATATTTCACACGTGTTACCCAAAGGGCTGAATCCACATTTTGCCTATCCCCTCGACAAATGGCGCTCTGGAGGTCGCAAAAGGAGGACTACACTTCAGACTAGCTTAGGTGGTTCCTATATCTAGGCTGGGACAGACTATGAATGCCAGAACTTACATGTGCGTATTATGTTATCGGCTAGGCGTTCCCCTTTTCTCTGTTCAGATGCCGTGCTCAGCTTGCTCCAAGGTTTTTGCAGGAGATATTTACGGGGATCATGCTGTATCATGTGCTGGCACTATTGGTATTAAACATCGGCACAACATGGTACGTGATACTTTGGTTGATATCTGTTCTCGATCTGGGGTCTCGGCTTGTAAAGAGGTCGACATCGGGTAGGGCGGAGAAAGGGGGCAAGTCTTGCGGCCAGTAGATATTTTGCTCTATTCCTGGGACGGGGGGCAGGATGTATGTGTTGATTTGACGGGGTCGTCTCCCCTCACACAAAATGGTATGATTGATTTTGCGCCAGGTCGTGTGGTGATTGATGCTGCAAAACACAAGCGTGTCAAATATGGAGCTTAATGTGCGGATATTGGATATGGGTTCATCCCTTTCTCGTTTTCCTCTTTAGGGGAACTTGAGGCAGATGCGGTGACCTTACTTAAGCGGATTCGGAAGTTCTCTATAACTCAAGATGTTGGGGCGCGTGCTGCTACCTATATCTTCAGTAGGATTAGTTTCTTATTGCTAAAGGTGTGGGGCCTAGATAGTTTCGAGGCTCCCAACTAATTTCTTGTAATCCTATGGTTTTGTTTATAATAATAATAATAATAATAATAATAATAATAATAATTATGATTTTCTAATGAAGTAATGTTTTATAAAATAATAATAATAATAATAATAATAATAATAATAATAATAATAATAATAATAATAATAATTAAAATATAGTAAAATATAAAAGTAAATTGTAAAATATACCCCTCTTATATGTAAAAGAGTAAACTACAAAATACATCCATTATATGAGTAAAAAGACCAAAACAGCCCTCCTCTATACTCCCGTTAGCAGTTAACGAAGAAAATTTTGTGTCGTTGGTCCTTAGGGATGTATGTTGGTAAACGTTTGACTAACGAAGGATGTAAGGTGCCAATAGTTTCTGACAGGGATGTAAGATCTCAGAAATTACAAATCATAGGGATGTATTTTGCAGTTACTCATTTACTTATGATATCATGGATTTATACCTAATTTGCTATAACAAGTGAGTTATCTGATATTTGATTCTCAAGATATATAGAAATGTCATTACTGAATACTGATTATCAAGATGTATAAAAATGCATGGATCAATATTATTTCTACCCACAAATGTGTTTTTTGATCGATAAAATACGAAAATAGTCAAATATTTTGGAACCAAATAGAAATATGAATTTATAATTCGGGGCGGATTACAGGGTTGTCGTTATTGTTATCGGGGCTACAAAAGTTTTCAACTTTTAAGGTAAGAGAGAATTATGGGCTGCATAAAAAAAAGTTGAAATCCGTGATATATTTTTTTAAATAAACAGGTCTACGCTATGTACTTTGTAAATTGTCAAAGATACGCAATATATTTTCAAATAATCTTAGATCTCGCTAAATTACCGGTTAGCAGCAGGTTACCAGGTCACCATGGATTAAAAGTTACACCATTGGTCCCCCATACTGGACCAAATTCGCGCAGTTAGTCCTATTTTGATAACGCTCGTTAATTTGTTTTTTTAAAAAACTTAATTTTTTTTTCTTAAAATCTACATGAAATATATTTTTTAAATTTATAATTAAAAAAAATGGAAAATTTTTTATACACCATTTTTAACGGTTTTTTTTAATCAGGATAAACACTTTATATTTTTATAAATATCTTGAAAATTGTGATTTTGTAAAAATAAATATAAATTCTGACATTTTAAAAAAATAAAAATCTGGAAAAATTGGGAAAAAACTTATTTTTAAATCTGATTTTTCTTTTTTTTTTTAAATCGGAAAATTTTTATTTTAAAAATCTGGAAAAATCAGATTTCTTTTTTTAAAAATCAGAAAAAAAAAAAATTATAAATCAATAAATTTTTATTTTTTTTAAAATTAAAATTTTCAAGATTTAAAAATATATATATAAAAGTTTATCCAGATTAAAAAAAAAATCTAGAAAACTATGGAAAAACTTTATAATTATTTTCTTTTTTTGAAAAATCTGGATAATTTTTTTTTTAAATTTCAATTTTCAGGATTTTTAAAAAAATGTAAAAAGTTTATTCAGATTTAAAAAAAAAATTAAAAATAAATGTATAAAAAAATTTATCTATCTTTTTTTTTTTAAATTATAACTTAAAAAATATATATTTTAAGTAGATTTTAAGAAAAAAAATTTAAAAGTTTTTTTTAAAAAAAATTAACGAGCGTTACGAAAATAGGACAAATTGCGAGAATTTGGTCCAGTTTGAGGGACCAACGGTGACCTGGTAACCTGCTGCTAACAGGTCATATTAGTTATATGAATGTTGCAAAAATCGTGAATCGGTAGTCGGGCGATCGACCACCCTGCAGCGTGTAATCGGTCAAGTCAGGATTAACCGGTGATTAATCGGATTGGCATTTCCTACAGTTTTTTGGTATTTCTGGAGACCAAACTAAAAATCTTAACCGATTCCAAGCATGCTATGTTTACAAACCTCAATAAAAGGCTCCAATTTTGATTATGATGCCTATTGTGCATTATAAGTGAAATATACGATCCCCAAATTAAGTATAATGCTTAAATTATTATTATTTTTAAAATGACCGATTTGCTCGATTCGGCCGATTTTTTACCGATTCGGCCGATTAATCGGCCGATTTTTTGAGTGCTTAGTGTCGATTTTTATCCTAGACCCATTTTTTGACCGATTTTAAAAAATCGACAAGGTACTCGGCCGATTAACGATTAATCGGCCGAGTTGACCGATTTTTGCAACATTGGCTATATCAAAAATTATTTGAAAATATATTGCGTATCTTTGACAATTTACAAATTGCGTATACCTTTTTATTTGAAAAAATAAGTGGCGTATCTTTCAACAAGAACAACCAAAAAAAAAAAAAAAAAACTGCAACAAAAAAAGAAACCGTGTTTGGTTGCTGCATGTACAAAAGTAGAAAACCTTATTGATCATTTCTTGTTCATCTGTTGCATCATTATACTGCTACAAATCAACATACCCTTTAAATTTCTCTGTAAGTTATCACTTATTTATGCTCCATTTATCTATTCAGCTTTTTTATGGTATTGTATTATGTTAATAGTTGTGTTTACATTTAAGTTATGGGAAATGAATCCTTTAATGTAAAGGTGTAATTTAAGGTTAGCTTAGGTAGATAGTGTTTTTAACCGAAATATATCTCCCACTTTTGCTGTCGTTTGTGGTAAATAAGTTTACGGTGCTTGTTTTTGTGTGGCGATGGGTTCAAATATGCGGATTAGTCGGCCAAAAAGATCGGAAACCATGGTTACCCAATAAAAATCTAAATTTGCTAAAATAAAATATAATCTAAACACTTAACTAGTCTGGGCGGCCTAGTAGTAAAAGGCTTGCGACTATCATCACTAAAATGTAAGAGTTCTCAAGTTCAATTTATGCTTCGTGAAAACAACACTGATGTGACCACATCAACCTTCTCAAAAAAGAATAGGGCTCTACCTGGTTTGGATGGTGGCAGGCTTAAACCTTGTTGATTAGTCAGCCAAGAGATCGGAAATCATTAGCGTATATTATAAAGGTTGTAAAAATCGCGAGTCGGTAGTTAGTCGGTCGACCCCCTTGTAGCTTGTAATTGGTCTAGGTGGCGATTAATCGGATTGGCATCTCCAGCGAGATTTAGGTAAGCTTGACGAGTTTTGGGTATTTCCGGCAAAATCCGCCTTAAAAAATAACTTGTAATAGATATAAACGACGACTAAAAGTGATTAAAACAAGTTTCCGGCTAGTTTTGGGTATTTTCGGCGAGATTTGCAGGTTTCCGGCAAATTTGACCACCGTTGACTGCCATTGACCATTTTTTGGCCTATTTGTGCTTGTGGCCGTTTAGCGCCCAGGCGGCAATTAATCGGCCTTGTAGGCTTTTTTTTGCAACACTAGTTATTATAGATAAACTTAAGCCCAAAAAATAAGGTCAAAGAAACACCTCCAAAGAGGGTGTTTGGCATTGCTTATTATTTGATAGGCTATCTGCTTATTTTTTTAGCTAAAGTAGTTTTGGCTTTGTGTTATCCAGAATGCTTTTGCTTATATGCTTATTTTGGGTAAACAAATTAAGCACTTTTTGAAAAGCAGGTCAGCAGTTCCTTTCAGAGTGCTTATCTGAGATGAAATTGAAATTGTTTTCTTACTCCACAGTTAACCCAAAACATTAAATAGAGAAGCACTCATTCATCTAAACACTATTTCCTAAAGTACTTATCGAGTTATTTCTAAGTAGCTTATCAGTAGTTACACGTAAGCAGAAGCATAAGCAATCCCAAACACTCTCATATTCATTCAACTTATGGAATGATTTGTTTAATGTAAAGTTAAAACTGAAGGTTAGCTACTGTTTCAAATGGAACTATATCTTCCATTGTTGCAGCTTAGTGACCAAAGAGTATCGGTTGGTTTACTATCAGTAATGCATGTTGTCGTTGAATATGCTTCTGTGAAAGTTATTCAATATGCTCGGTTCTGAACTAATAATACTTCTTGGTTTTTTGCTGTTTCTGAAAAACTTGTCAAACTAATTGATAGGTTTTATGCTCAGCTTAGTTTCACGACACACACAAGGCGAAACATATGTCTAGTTAATTAGTCAGTTGACTAATTTATTGATCGTTGATGAGTTGCTACTGTCCTATTTTTGTTCTATGTAGATAATATATACAACCATATATGACACTAATGAGCAAATTCACAGTTAGAACCGAAAAGGGTACCTAATTTCATAGGCATCAACATTTACTCAAATAGTTACATGTTAGAAAGAATACACAAAATAAATACCAGGTATTAACTAGCTATTAATTAATGTTCCAGGCAAGAGACCATGGCTGATGATATAATGCTGAGGACTACGAGCCGAGTCGAACAGCTGACACTTGAAGACAAGGCAGTAACAGAGTGCAAAATCATTGAAAAATCGATAGTGGTTACAGGAAGACAGGAAAGACTTACAGGAGAGGTATTGTACACTAGTGACTACTGAAATTTTATTACAATTTTACATATATATGTTTAAAAAAATCTGAGTTTTATTAAGGATGCATCAACAGAAATAATTGTTTCTCGAATTAAGGTTTTAGGGTTGCTTTTTTGAAAGTGTTTATCAATAAGAAAAATAAGCTGAAATTATTGTTAGTCTTATTATTTCTGCTTGAAAACAATATTACTAGGTTAACGTCCGTCTGACCGAAGACTTAATTGATGAAATCTTTGCAAGACTACCAATCAAAAGTCTCATCCAATTCAGATCTTTGTCTAAATCATGGTATTGTCGTATTGCTAGCCCTGCTTTCATCCGTATGGTCACTACTGTTAGATCGATGAATACTCCTAAGAAAGTCCTCATCCAACACGTGGCTAATGGGGGAGCTTGCAAAGGAACTTTTCGCGATATCAGAGAATACATATATACATTACATTCTGAAGACAAACTACCAGTGTGTCCAATACGCGGGTACACGGATGTAACACCAGTCCAGTGCCTTTTCCCTTTCTCGCGTATCGACATTATTGGATCATGCTATGGAATTATCTGTTTATATAAAAAAGAACCCGGTTTTATTCTATGGAACTTTTCAGTTAGACGTAAAGTAACAATTCGTGATCATCCTTTTATGAGAGCCAACGAAAAAGATTGTCAAGCATCATTAGGGTTTGGTTTCGACCCTATCGCTAATGATTACAACATTGTGGGTATATTATTCGATGGAGCAGTACACACTTCGTTTATTTACTCCTTGAAGACAAATTCTTGGAGTGAAATCGATTCTCCTACCAGACCAATTTATTATGTGTTGCCAAGAGCAATTTTGTTTAATGGAGCATTGCATTGGGTGGCGACTAAAACATCAAACATACGTGAACGTATCATGATATTGACATTTAATTTGAGTAGTCATGTTTTCGGGACAATTTCGTTACCAGAACCAAGCCGGAGAGCAAGAGAACTAACAATCGTGAATGGTTGTCTAGGTTTGATTTCTAGGGAAAATTTTACTACATGGGTTTGGGTAATGAGAGAGTATGATAACGTTGCATCTTGGTCCTTGGTTCATGAATTGGATATGACACGATTTAATCGAGTCAGAGTTATAAAAGCGCTCAGTAATGGTGGTTTATTGTTTGGCATATCAAAATATAGTAATTATACAATTTATTATCCAGATACAAGGGTGCTCTCTGAACTTTTGAATTATAAAGGAACTAGTAGGATAGTTGATATGGAAATGTATGTCGAAAGCCTTGAATTATTAGACAAAGGGGCTCCTTGCGGTAACACCATCTCGTGGGAAAAGGAAAGAAGCAAAGAAAAAGTCAGTTCGTGATTGTTTTCTGGTTCATCGTTATAAATGTCTTGTTTAAAACTGGTATGTATCTTGTTATTTTTTGTATGCTGGGTGATGAAAGATTTCATTCTCAAATGCCTAATGATGGAGGAATTGTTAGGTGAAGAAGCTTCTAAGAACATCATAATCGAGCAGTCTAATGATGGTTCAGGTCTCGGTGCTGCTCTTCTTGCAGCCTCTAATTCCCGTATCGCAGAATAAAATGAGTCTGGGTTGACTTGTATTGCTTTTTGTATAATTGCAGAGGTTTTTGATCGAGTCATTTGATTGAAAATGTATTGAGCTATACTCGTATTATAATTTTATGTGTCCAACTAAAATCATTCTTACTGTATGAATAAACTTTGTAATTTGTTCTCTTCTGGAAAACATGATACCTATATAAACTTACAGAATGCACATCTGGAAAATTTATGAATAAAATTTCTCCTTTATAGGTGATCATTCAAGTATGTGTACGAGTGACAGGCGCTTGTTAAAACACACTTGTTGATGTCTCTTAGGATATCAAACAGTTCATTGTCTAATATGAGGTGTCGTGACTTAATAGCATATGGTTTGGCCTGTACAGAATCATGATGATTTAAAACCTGAAACTACAAAGGGGGCATTTGATATTCAGCTTGGAATGTAAGTCTGGACAAAATATATAAGAAGGTAGTGTGTCCTTTATGCATCGTTTGGATCTCAGTTTTGCGGTCTGCACTCTACAGATACAAAAATAGTAAAATGGGTCATGGGGTTTGACTTGGTCCATGTCATGTCGATAGCCAAACTTTCGAGAAAATTGGATATAAGTAAGCTGTGTCTCAAAGCAACCTGTGTTAGAGATGGTTTGCAAGATCGGTCTGCCAGCAATTTCCTGGTTGGTGATTTTTTAAGTCGCAATGTGTCACAAGTATGCTGGAAAGGAAGGTATCGCTAGTGGACCATGAAAGATGGGGCTAACTCGCCCCTAATAAGTGGTATTCCTAATGGAGTATTTGGCTATGAGAGTTGGAACGGAATATATATAGCTGTGTAGTATGGTCCGTAATAATGTTTAGCTTGCACTAGAATGTCTTCCTATTATAGTCTCTGTCTGTAGGCTTAGTCACGTTCAGGTCTGCTTAAAAGTTCATTGCTATTTTTATGCAGTTAGCGCACTTTTTTATTAGTAGCAAACACATACAGAAAATATGGCAATGCAAAAAAGCTTATGAACTTATGACTCTTTGTGCCGGTCTAAGTACTGCATAGGGCTGCAACCTGATCAAACTGATCTAGAATGGAAACCAAAAATAGAATATTATTCACAGTGCAGCCAAAATCCATACTGCTTTGAATTAGTTAACTTATAGCAACATAAGCAAGCTCTATAGTGTGCTTTCCGCAGTGATCTTCCGGCAAGAAACCACCACGAGACCCATAAGACATATACAAAGTGACCTTACAATCTACACATACAGTGTTTCTAATAGCGCTTCTAAATATCGAAGGGCTAATTGTCGCAAGGTCTTCTAAACTCTATTTTGAGACAAACTGACAAAGTCATGCACAAGACCTCTAACTTCCCAGATTTTCGACTAAATCTATCATTCCAACAAGAGCTAACCAAACCAAACCAAAGGTCAAGTAATACCATTCAACTACATATTCTGCTACTTTGATCAATATATTCATTGCAACGACATAGTATCATTTAACGTCATAGACATAGGCAAACAACTTTATAATGTTTAAACTAATGTACATGTAAGACTGCAGGCAACGTAAAACACATCATTTATTCTAAAAACACGTACACTTTAACCAACTCACTGGCGAGACGACTCAAGGCTCGTATTATTCATCCTCTCAAGAGCCAAAACAAGAGCTTGAGTACCCAAATCACCTTCACCATGCGCCTTAAGCGAAACATAAAGCTGTTGCGCAAGTGCTAAACCCGGTAACCCAATGCCCATTTTCTCGCACTCCTTCAAACAAATCCCTAAATCCTTAACAAAATGATTCACATAAAAACCGGCCTCGAAATCCCTTTTCAATATCCTTTGTCCATACAATTCCAATGACTTAGAACCAGCTGCACCACTAGATATAGCATTCAAGTAATCATTCAAATTTAACCCACTTTTACTAGCATAAACTAACCCTTCTATTAAACCAACCATAGTTGAAGCTATAGTCACCTGATTAGCTAATTTACAAAACTGCCCCTTCCCGGGCCCACCCATATAGTTAACCTTCCCTAACAAAGTCAACACAGGAGTCAACTCCTTAACTACCCCCTCATCACCACCACAGAATATCGAGAGCGTGCCCTCACGCGCCCCTCTGTCCCCACCGGACACCGGCGCGTCGAGCGCGTGAACACCTCTCTCACTCGCCACGCGCGCTATCTCAACAGCCAAAGAAGGCTCTGAAGTCGTCATGTCAACCACCACCCCGTTGACTTTCATCCCGGTCAACACCCCGTTGACTTTATCAAGGATGACGTGGCGAACGTCAGATGGGTATCCTACTATGGTGAAAACTATGTCGGACTGTGAAGCTACTTGGGCCGGGGATGAGGCCCAATGGGCTCCTGAGTTGAGAAGGTTTTGGGCTTTGGATTGGGTTCTTGTGAAGATGGTGAGCTTGTAACCTGCTTTGAGGAGATGGGAGCACATGGACTGGCCCATTACTCCGGTGCCGATCCAGCCTATGGTGGTGGTGGATGGGCTGACGGTGGTGGTGGATGTCATGACGTGGCGGCGGTGTATGGTGGTGGTGGTGGTGGTGAGGGTGTGGTTGGTGTGGAATGATGAAAATAATAAACGGATGAGTGGTTTGGTTCTCATTGTTTGGTTTTATGAGATGATAATATTTGTCCTTATCTTTTATTTGTTTAGATTAACAGTTTAAAAGATATTTAAATTATAAAAAATAGGTTAAATAATAAAATGATTTTAATTTCAGCAATTAATTTTTTTTTAGATAAATGATGGAGATGAATCCCTGTATGTAAGAAAAGTTTAGTATGTAAAATAACTCTCTTTATAATTTTTATCAAGTAGTATTATATAATTTAAACAAAAATATTTAAGGTCAAAGTTGTTCCATAAAGTCAAACTGGACTTATATTTTAGGACGGAGGTAGTATAAATTATATTATGTCTCGTCTTGAGACCTCGATATACCATTGATTTTGCCATTGATTTTGCTACATGTATCAAGATCTTTGTTAGGCACAAAATTAGGCATATTAATTAGGTATGCCAATCACTGCTCAAATTTTATTTGTAGTATTTATTTTTGTAAAAAACACTGAATTTTCTAAAATGTACACGGTCTTAATAAATTTAGTTTCTAGTTATTATTTAGTTGCTCTATTAATAGGTGAAAAATAAACTTTAGTTTCACATAACTTAATCATTTTATATGAAAAAATGAAAATTAGAATTTTTTTGTTAATTTTTTCCATTATATTACGGTTAATAAATTTTTTGCACCCGGTCACTTTTGACTTTGTTTCCATACATGTTGAAACTATTTTCGTCTCAAAATAAATTTTTAACTTTTTATTTTGGATTGTCATAAAATAAATGTTCATTTTTTATTTCAATCAGTTAAAACAGATTTTAATAGATATGGATAAAAGTTGATTGATGAAAAATGTAGTTAGCAATAATTTGTAAAACTTTGTGCAATTTTAACATAGACGTTTATTTTATACGCACATAGTATTACAAGATTTGACGGATTAAAAAGTGAATGTCTCATATGCATTTTATTAAATTGAAAGAAAACTAGCAACTCAAAAAATTGAGATCAAATACATTTCATAAAAAATAGGGTGAAAGCTAAAGGTACGCAACATACTTTTTCAAAAATATACATCTACGCAATATACTTTGTTAAGGGTCAAAGCTAGCTAACATACTTTCAAAATTTTTTCGATCTAGCTAATATGACCTGTTGGTAGTAGGTTACCAGGTCACCTTTGAAAAAAAATTGCGCAGTTAGTCCCTACATGATAACGACCGTTAGCTAGATGATAACGACCGTTAAAAAAAATAAAAAATAATTTTTTTTAATTCATAATTTTTATAAAAAATGGATAAATTTTTATAAAATATTTTTTTAATTCGTAATTGGTTTTTTTTTAAACGTTTTTTTTTTAATTACGTACTCCCTCCGTCCCATATTAATTGTCCACTTTGACCTTTTTTAGTCTTTCTTGTTCAACTTTAACCATTAATATTTTTATTTGTGTTATATATTACTTGATGAAAATTATACCAAATGAAAATACATTTAAAACCCAATCTATTTATATATTTTTCATCAAGTACTATATTACACAAATATAAATATTTATGGTCAAAGTTGAATAAAAAAGACTTAAAAAAGTCAAAGTGGACAATTATTATGGGACGGAGGTAGTAATTTAAAAAAAAAAAAACGTATTTTTTAAAAAAAAAAACGTATTTAAAAAAAAAAAAAAACGTAATTTTTATAAAATTTAATTTTTTTTTTAAAAAAAAAGCGTATTTTAAAAAAAAAAAACGTAATTTTTATAAAAAAAACTTATTTAAAAAAAAAACGTATTTTTTAAAAAACGTAAAAAATACGTTTTTTTAAAAAAATACGTTTTTTTTAAAAAAAATTTAAAAATTTTATAAAAATTACGTAATTAAAAAAAACGTTTAAAAAAACCAATTACGAATTAAAAAAATATTTATAAAAATTTATCCATTTTTTATAAAAATTATGAATTAAAAAAAATTTATTTATTATTTTTTTTAACGGTCGTTATCATCTAGCTAACGGTCGTTATCATGTAGGGACTAACTGCGCAAATTTTTTTAAAGGTGACCTGGTAACCTACTACCAACATGTCATATTAGCTAGATCGAAAAAAATTTGAAAGTATGTTAGCTAGCTTTGACCCTTAACAAAGTATATTGCGTAGATGTGTATTTTTGAAAAATTATGTTGCGTACCTTTAGCTTTCACCCTAAAAAATATCGATATATTTTATATACTAGACGAGTACCCGCGCCTAGCGGCAGCGGTTCCTAGCGGCAGACTATTAACAATATGCGATATAGTGGTAAGTGTTTCGTATAACGTTCAAAATAGAACGTAAAAAGATCAAAATGTAATTGCAAATTGTAACATGTGATAATTCAACTCTAGACGAGTACCCGTGCACAGCAACATGATTTTATAGCGTCAGATAATTTTAGTGATAAAAAAAAGTTTACGGGTTATAAACGAAAAATAATAAAAGTTTGAGGATTTGGGGATTAAACATAATATTTTGAAACCCGGTTCGACCCTGGTGGTACAACCAGTTGAACCATTCCGGTTAAAAAAACGGGTCAATTTATACCGGGTCAACCCGCTGGGTTAGAAGTGTCCTGGGTCAACCCGGTTTCCAATGTGTATTAATAGTTTCCCTTTGGACTTGTTGCCGAAATGTCTTGTTTTTTGTTTTCAGACATTATAGCAAGAGTTGATGAAAATGATGGAAAAGAGAAGGATAATTTATACTACTAATTTTCCATAATTATTGCTCCAAGTAGTAAATGCAAAATGGTAAGTCATTAATTGATAATTGTCAGTTAACAAATTTCTTCTCTCAACCCATTATAAGACCATATAAAAAACGGTAACACACTAATTGAAAAATTAATTGCACGACTTTCCATGATTTTCACTATTTGCAATATCTTTAAATTGATTTCGAGGTTTTTGAAATTTTCAAACAAAGTTGACTATTTTTCAAACGCATGGCTAGTTAATAGTGCCTGCAATAGTAATTGACTGCAATGCATTTCAACATTTCATTTTTCAACTATTCAACATTAAGCCGAGTACTCGCGCCTAGCGGCGGCGGTGCCTAGTTGCAGACACAATTTCGGTGGTAGCAATTTAGTTTTCAACATAAGTTTGATGCGTTGATTTGTGTCTGGTGCGACGGTTCATGTGAGTTCTGGTTTATGCATAGTTTCTAGTCGTGGTTATAAATTATCGATGTATACAAAATTAGTTGTGGTTAAAAATTATCAACGTATACAAAATAATTAATTGAAATAAATTCATTATTTTAGCGGACGTCACATATTGCAACATCACAAATGAGATTATATATTCCAATCCAACCTACCAACTTTTTATTAAATAAATTCCCGTATGAAAAATTTTTGGCTATCAATTCCCATATGGAAGATATGCCAAACACAAAACAAATTGTTGATGGAAGATATATTGTGTATGAGTTTCAACATTTCATTCTTTCCTTTTTAAACATTCAATCAATACGTATAGCATTTAGCATATTGAATAATTTCATAGTAATATTTATGTTTATATATATGGTATTGATTATGTGTTTTCGTGAATCATAACTCATTCAACAATTTAATTTTTTCTAATTCAATGAAGTCAACAATTCACCTTTTGACCATTTTTCCCAATGTAGTTAAAATTTTTATTTTTGACATTTTAAAAAGTTTCAAAAATCATGACTTTCAATATTTAATATTCAAGTTTTCGCTTTTTCCCTTTGACCATTTTTTCATTTTAGATAGTAAAGATATGTAGTTAAAATTTTTATTTTTGACATTTTAAAAGGTTTCAAAAATCTTGACTTTCAATATTGAATATTTAAGTTTTCACTTTTCCTCTTTAACCATTTTTTCGTTTTAGATAGTAAAGATAAAGATAAAAATAAATAAAAAAAGAAACAAGCTCAAAAGTTTTGTAAAATTGAGGATGCATAACATGTCAAATGTATAAAGCTTCGTAAGAGTTAATCGTTGTTGACATTCTAAAAAAAAAACAAGAATAGTATTATTGTTCCATGGTCTGTATATTATTTTGAAGTATAATTTAGTGTGTCCATGTATGTCGTGCTAACACAAATTTCCTTTTTATGTACTTAAAATTTTTATCTTTGACATTTTAAAAGGTTTAAAAAATCTTGACTTTCAATATTCAATATTCAAGTTTTCACTTTTCCCCTTTAACCATTTTTTCATTTTAGATAGTAAAGATTTATACACTGCAAATTAAACAAATCATGTGGTTTACTGGCACCTCAAAGAACCCCTTCTCAATTTGTACCTCCATCAATTTGTATCGGTTAAAAGTATCGTACACTGTAGCGAAATTGGTATTATTGTTGTTGAATATTTTTTAAAAATTACATAAAAGGTTAGCTTAAATAGTTTTTTAGATCAACTACATATGGATTAGAGCACGATGTTGTCACATTAGTAGAAAAGTCCCTATTGAAACAAACACATAACACATTGTTTACTTAAACAAGATATACTTGTAAGCAAAGATCCAATTTTGTAACAATAGAAAGAGTTAAAAAAAAAGTTCCGCAATCACGTAAACTCAAGTTCTTAAACATTTTGGATGAGTGATGATTTGCACACTTTATAAATTTATTGGCACACTCCAATTTATGATGTATTGATATATTTACCTTTACAAGGTGAAAATGAATAAAAATGATGTAAGGTTATAAATGTAAAAACATTGTAAATTGGAATCATTAGCCAAATTTTCTTTTATTACCTCTCTTTCTTCCCCAAGATATAGTTTCTCGTTTCTTTACTCCCAAAAGATGGTTTCCCCGCAAGCAGTCCCTTTGTCTAACAATTCAAGGCTTTCGACATACATTGCCATCTCAACCTTACAACAAGTTTCTTTAAATGGCATAATTTCATCATCACTTTCATTGTATGTTCCTCTTAAATTCAACAATAAACCGCCACTGGTGAGCAGTTTCCTAGTTCCAACTCCTTTGAATTGTTTGATCATATCAAATTTATCAACCATGGACCAAGATGAAACATTACCATACTCTCTCATCACCCAAACCCTTATATCACTAAGAGTACGAGTATCCCTAGATATCAATGCTAGACAACCATCAACGATTCTTATTTCTCTTGCTATCCAACCGTGGTATTCTTCCCCCCTTGCTTTCCGACTTGGTTCTGGCAACGGAATTGTGCCAAAAACATCACTATACAAACTAAATGTCAATATAATATATTCGCGTAAGTTTTTTGTTTCGTCTAAATACCTAGTTTCTACCCAATGCAATGCTCCATCTAAAAAACATGCTCTTTGGTCCCCAAAAAATCTTCTCGTACTATTAGGGAAATCAATTTCACTCCAAGAGTTTGTCTTCAAGGAGTAAATAAATGAAGTATTTGCATTTTCACCGTCTAATAATATACCCACAATCTTGTAATCATGAGTGATTGAATCGAAACCGAACCCAAGGGATACATCATAACCTTCTTGTACCGCTCTCATAAAAGGAGGATCGGGTATTTGTATTTGACGCCTAACTGAAAAGTTCCAGAGAATTAAACCAACTCTCCTTTTGAAAACACACACAATTCCATTACATGATCCGATAATGTTCATACACCCCAAAGGGAAATGGACTGGTGTTACATCCATGTACCCAAGTCTTGGACTCAAAGGCAATCTGTCTTTAGAATGTAATGTATATACGTCTTCTACTATATCACATTTATTTTTGTTATACGTCACGTGTTGGATAAGGACTTTTTCAGGAGTATTCAAAGTTCGAACAAGCGTGTACATATGTATGAAATCAGGGCTAGCAATGCGAGAATACCATGATTTGGAGAGACATCTCAATTGGATGATGGAATTAAGCGGTAACCTTGCAAAGATATCAACAATCAAGTCTTCACATAAAGAAGTGCAAACCTAGTAAAATATATAATTTATTACTCGTAACAAATTTTTGATATAACCTTTTTCTAAAATTACTAGTGAAGTTGCAAGCGTACAATACCTTTTTAGTAAGTCTTGTCGATTTTAGAATGGTTTTGCTATCACTCACCATTCCGTCTTCACGTGTGGACTGTTCGTCTCGGTCCTTACTCTTCATCACCTAAGGAAGTATCTATGTTCAAAAACTGTATCAGATTCCTAATAACGATTTGTTTTCATGAGCCAAGTTACATGCATAAAAAATCATATGACGATTAAAAAATTTCTTACCAGAAAGAATAGCAAGTAACTTGAGTTATGATAACATAAACGAAAATCTATGGCGTCCAATGCTGGTATGCGAGTATCTTGATAATTGGTAAACCCTAGCCTTTACAATACTCGGTGTAAAATATATATGTTTCTACGGCCCAATATAAAAGTTATTACTAAAGGCTACCCAACAAAAGTCTCAGTATCATAAAACAAAGAGAAATGATATAGGGATCTAATGTTAGGCCTAAATTTAAACCTAAAATCAAGTATCATTATCTTGATGGGTTGTAACATAAGTGTGTCCATGTCTGTAGCCATCAGGATTATAACACTTGGTTTTAGGTATAAGTTTACGCATAACTTTAGGTCCCTCTATCATTTCTCTAAAACAAATAACCATCCCTTGTTTTAATGTACTCCTATATAAAAAGGTAAGTTTAAAGTAAAAAGACAAATATTTGTGAAAATAAAAAAAATAAAAAAAAAGTTTTTAATTAAAAATTCTCAAAAAAAAAAAAATCTGTTTATACACTCTACAACAAAAATATTGTGTGGTTCACCGACACCTCTTGGTTTGCACCTCCTTATAACATTCTTTCAAGTTTTTTTTTTTTTTTTTTTTTTCTTCCTTCCTTCCTTTTGAAAACCCCATGTGTTTCGGTTAGAGGTGTGACTGTGTAAATCATGGGTACATGCTTTAGCGGGATTTGGGTATTGTTGAATATTTTCTTAAAATCACATAAAAGGTTAGCTTAGATACTAGCTTTTTATATTAACTATATTATGGATTAGAGCACGATGTTATCACATTAGTAGAGCTGCCATTTAAACAGCTTGGGTATTGTCATTTTGTAAAAACTTATAAACCAAAGCTAATTTTAAACACAAAACCTGATTTAGAATGAACCCAGTCAACCTCCTCTTGGCTCACTCTTTTTATTAATGAAATCAATTGCTAAGATAGCAAGTATGTTTACAATACAGAAACTGAAGATACAAAACAATTAAAGGGTTTCCCTCAAACTCACAATCACAACATAACAATGAGAGAGATACACGCTCAGAAAACACACAGAGATATTTGGAAGTTATGAGAAGAATAGGCTTGACTTGAGCTTATATACTCTTGACTCCAGATGTTACACTTTGCTCCCTTGAGGAATAAACACGGGAACACCTTTAGCACTTTATCTTTGGTAAAAATAACATTTAGCCCCTTGAAGATATAGGATAAAGCTTATAATTCAACACTCCCCCATAAGCTTTAGCCATCCTGCACTCCCCCATGAACATTAGCTTGTCTGCACCTCTTCACTAGACTTAAAACCTGCAAACACATTCAGCAAACCAAGACTTTTGCAAAACTTGTTATGGTCAGGAATACCAAGCCTCTTGGTAAACATATCTGCAATGTTGTTCTCAGACTTGATCTTTTTTGGCTTCAAAAAACCAAAAGAAACTTTTTCCCTTAGGAAATAAAGATCAATTTCAAAATGTTTACTCCTTTCATGAAGCACAGGATTCACAGCTATTTGCATAGCTGAACTATTATCACACCACATCTCAATAGGCAACTCAACATCAATATGCAGATCTGCTAAAATTTTAGCAATCCACATAACTTCACAACACACATTACACATGGCTCTAAATTCAGCCTTAGTTGAGGATCTAGAACTAAATTTATCAGATTCATTCAACACTGTTGAAAAACATAAGTAACCAAAGCACCTTAAATTTAAAAAATTGGGCTCAATTTCATAAATCATTTCAAAAGGACTTTTACCAGACAACACAACAGTAGGTAACCTATTAATCAAATAGGTAGCAGTTAGAATAGACTCAGACCACATGTTCAAAGGTAACCCCCATGAAACATGAGGGCTCTAGCAGTGTTTAACAAATGCCTATGTTTTCTTTCAACTACACCATTATGTTGGGGTGTATAAGGATGATAAGGATTTAAAATATACACTTTTACGGGGTCATTTAAGCCCTTAATCGCCCACTTTTATATCTGTTACTGCTTAATTTCGTTCCTTTTCACTTTTTAGGTCTCTTGGAAGCAAAATGCTGGAATGATGCATTTTTGGACGAAAAGGAGTGAATATATGAAGAAAATGGCTAAGTCAAGATCAAGACACTCAAGCTGTTGGAATTACACCTGACGGCGTCCAAAATAGAGGGTGACGCCGTCCCTCTTTAGGTGGTTCAATTTGTGACGACTCAGTAGCGATTTTGCTAATTTGCACCTGACGGCGTCAGGCTTTAAAGAGTAAGGGCGTCACTAATACTTTTCTTCCCAGATGGCCTAGATCCAGATTCAGATGGCGTCAGAGCTAAAGACTGACGGCGTCACAACCACAACGTGACGCCGTCCCAAAGTTGACTTGGCCAAGATGAAACCCTAATGACGGCGATCTGACGGCGTCCCAACTATAAGGTGACGCCGTCGCAAGTGTAATCTTATATATAGAAATCGAATTTTCAGAATTTTAAGAGGTAGACTTGTGGAGTAAGAACCTAAAACAATTTTGGTCCGGTTTGGACAGTGTCTTAGGGTTCTCATACCCTATTTTACACCAAGATAAGTAATTTACTTCATTGATTTCATTATGTCTTCGATTGTATGTGTGTATGCTTTCATGTTTAACATGTCCGGCTAAATTACTTGTGTGTTTGCTTAGATCTATGAAACCTAGTTATTAATTATTGATTGATTGTCTCTTATCTTAATTGTAATTGGCTTAGGATTGCAATAGACCATCGTTGTGTTTTTAATGCTTGAGTAATCTTTGTGAACCTTAGTTTATAGTCACTAGTGGAATCGTAGACTAAATATTCAAAGATAACCTTAGTATTAATTTATGAAATCTAAAGTTTTCGTAGGCAATAACCTTAAGGTAGTCTCAAAGAGTTAGGGATAAAAGCATACCCTACGAACTTAGAAAACACAACGCGTTAAGAATAAGGACGTGACAATTCAACCACCAATAAAAGATAACTGGGGAGTAATAGTATCTAGGTAAACACATTTTTAATCATCATACGAGCACACATCAATAGACATAGACTACCACTTAGTTTAGATAATTAGATAGTAGAGTAATCGGTAGAAGTACCAACCCCCAAATCCAAACCCCGAGATTTTACCCTTAGCTTTCTAAAAAATATTAAAAAGATAAAAAAAAAATTAATCTTCCTCAACCTCAAACTTTAGCGTAGTACATCTCTCACTAGCATTTCTATTCTCCTAGAGAACGATATCAATACCCGAGGCTTACCCAATACTACGCTACAACGATTAGGTTCACTGCCTAGGGTGTTGAAAAACTTGCTCGACAAAAAGGAAGTTTCCTTTGACCCTGAACGCGTTATACGCGCATCAAGTTTTTGGCGCCGCTGCCGGGGAATAGAATAGCTAGTTAGATTTCTATCTCGTTTAGGTTTCCTTGCTTGATTCCTATCAAGTAAGATTTTTTTCTCATTATTAGCTTCCTCGTAGTCTATCCCCCTTCTTCGTGACCTTTGTTAGTAATCCCATCACTTTTCATCATGGAAGGTGATAACCCGCCACCACTCATCGATCCACCAATCATTGACCCGCCAAGAGGCCGTACTCTTGGTGAATACTCTAGGCCAAGCCACCAAGGCTATAGGAACACTATTGAGCTCCCCGATCAAGCTCAATATACGACCCTGCGATCCGACACCATCCGGTTGGTCCAAAACGGATGTGCATTCCATGGATTTCGTTCTGAAGATCCTAATCAGCATCTCAAGGACTTCCTAAAAATCATTGATTCCATCGACCTTGATGCTACCACACGGGAGACCACGCGCTTGCGTCTCTTCCAATTCTCTCTACGGGACCAAGCTAGTAATTGGCTTGAGCGACTCCCTGCAAGATCCATCTCAAGTTGGGATGATCTCACTACTCGTTTCCTTGCCCAATTTCCACCGGGGAGAACTACTAAACTTAGGAAGGACATCTTGACGTTTCAACAACATCAAGGCGAATCTCTCTACGAGGTATGGACTCGATTCAAGGACTTGCTCCATAAAGTCCCTCATCATGGTATTGATCTTTGGCTTCAAGTCCAAATGTTTTACGATCATACCAATTTTCTCACAAAGCGATCCATTGATCGAGCGGCCGGAGGAAGACTCAGCGATTTCAACGCAGAAGAATCATGGGATATAATAGAATAGCTTGCCAATCAAAGCTACGGAGATTGTAGTGAATCCCATGAAAGACCCGTAAGAATGGTTAATGCCATATCAATTCCTCGTTAGCCATCCAACATTACTAAAGAGCAAATGAGTGCTCTTGAAAGAAGGATCGACTATCTAATTGAGAGGCAAAAGAGAGTACCTAGACCAATCCATCGATCTACGGCTAATTCCGTTAACTCCGCCAACCACCCAACACCTCTCTCTGAATCGCCAAGCCGAGAGCGAAATCCCAATTCCGTACGACGCTTCTGTTCTACCTCTCCAATTCCACTCTCACCAAGCTTCAAGGAACGAATGAGAGAGTACATGGAGGCCCATTCGGAAAGATTAGCCAAATTTGAAGAAGAGGTTTATAGGCAAAGGGAGGAAATGCAGGCAAAAATGATGGAGATGATGAACTTGGTGAAAGAATATACTAAGACAAAGGTTCCCGAGAAGGTACTAGTAAGGAACGATGATCACCCTCCCCCCACTTCGTTTGTTAACGCCATTTCCATTGTTTCTGATGAATGTGGAGTAATTGAGAAGAAGGAGACTGAGAGAAGCAAGGATAGTAAGGAAAAGGAGGAGGCTGAAACTAGTAATGAACCCGAGATAATTTAATACTACCTTAAGCATGAGATTAATAAGAAAACAATTGTTAATCAAGTGAACAACTTTAGGTACAATGAAGTTCTTAGGAAAGCCCTCGACAGAGAAATAAAAGAAGAAGAATATGACACCATGCCTATGAGACCTATGTACGAGTTGGTTCTGAGGAAACCAGTAACTAAAAAACGAGAAGCCTCGGGAAACTTCGTAATACTATGTAGCATAGGAGACATTGAGAATATAAATGCCTTAGCCGATCAAGGATCCGATGTAAACATAATGCCGCTATCAGTCTATAGTAAGTTAACTAAGGAGGAGCCAACCAAAACCAACCTTAGACTTTCCTTAGCAAATCACACATATGTTTATCCCATAGGAATAGCGGAGGATGTCTTAATTGAGGTGGCCAATATTGTCTATCCAGTGGACTTCGTGATCATAGACATTGAGGAAGATAAAAACATGCCCCTCATTCTTGGAACACCTTTTCTGGCCACCGCCAAGGCAACCATCAAATGCGGTAAGGGTATCATGATACTCAAAAGTGGCAAAGGATATATTAGGATACCTATTTTTCCGAGATACCCGTTGAAAATTATGGAGAAGATCAATGATGAGAATCCGTAGGTCTCCAATAATACTGTTAAGAAGAATATTAATGAATGGGAAATAGGGCTTAGAGAATTCATGGGTCATGGGTGAAATGCAACATTGTGGAAACGTGATAAAAAATTAGGAAACATAAACATGACAAAGCCACAACCTTAAAAGAACCCTAGAGAATTTTTGAATGGAGAAAAGGTGCTTTTGTATAAATAAAGAATAAAAGCATTAAGAGGAAGGAATAAGCCAAGATGGTTTGGACCTTATACGGTGAAAGAAACTAATCTAAAAAATAAAACCGTTATCATACTAGACGACGTTGGAGGAGAATTCACGGTGAGCATACAACATCTACAACCTTATGATAAGGGCTTAGTGAAAGAAAAGAAGGACGGAAACGAAGTCACGTAAGAGCACGACTTTGAGTCTAGCTACAAGACTCATAAATAAAGAAAAGCGCTTCGTGGGAGGCAACCCATGCTTAATTGTTTGCTTGTTTCTATGTCATATATCTTTTCATTATTTTTTGTTCACATGTTAGAATTTGTGAAAATGCTTTATTTTGTCTTTAACCTCATCTTAATTACATATAAAGGTATTTTACAAAAAAGATAAGTGTAGGGAAGATTACACACGTTTTTAAAAGAACGTGAACATGAGAACTATGATTATTGAAAAAGATATATATGTGTGTGTTTGTTAGAGCCAAATGCTTGTATCGAGTCATAATGGATGTTTTGCAGGAATTTTTCCAGATTTTAAAGCTGTAGTTTTTCCAGAAAAAAGCAGCAGACCAGTTTCTGTCAGGATAACCTGACGGCGTCCGGATTACAACCTGACGACGTCAGGAGGAGTAGAAACAGCTTATTACTTTCTCTCGTTTTCTGTGCTACTTATAAATTTTTGGAAATTCTCAGGTTTTAATTTTCCAGAAAATCTGCAAACATCCATTCCACAAGCATTATATCCTAGTTTAGTAGAGTCATATATAATTTTACCGCATGTTTTAAGCGAAGGTTTTGTCTATTTTCTTAAAGTGTGCAGGTTTTATTTATCAAGAAGAAGAAACATAGGATTGGATGAAGCTTTTCACGCATACATTCTTCTTGGAAAGAATTTAACCACTACTTCACACACGGATCATACCGAGCTAATCAGGGGAGTACTGGTTTCTTTCTCTTTTAATTACCTTCCATAATCATAACTTTTATACTTTCGGGGAACATTGGGGACAATGTTCAGTTTAAGTGTGGGAAGGGAGAATAAAACGGGAACTTTGAAACTATGCTTATCCTTGATCATTTGTCTTGTCCTATTTCATTTGTGTAATAAACCATGAGAGATATTTGTTAGGGCAATTTTAGCGCCAAATTTAAAAAATTTCATGACTTGTATGAGTGGGTCTTTAGTCTTAATAAAGCGTCTCATGGATAGGAGTTATATGACTAGCACAAAAACCCTTTACCACTCAAATTCAACCCCAAAAATGTGAGGTTCGCCCCTAGATCTATAAGAATTAAAGCATTCACCTTTAATGCTTCGAGAGTGTACCGGTAGTATAATAGATTCTAGAACTTGTTTTGTGATGCATCCCGAGATCGCTAGTGAGACTACACTTGTGTAGTTAGGAATAACTAAATGATAAGAGGCATTAGGATAACCCTTGTTTGATACCTGTATTATAATTAATTCTTCCACATCGGTTGAGTAATTCCCCCACACCCTTGCGATGTACTCATCTTTAGTACACGATACCCCTAGTTAACCCCTTAGAGCCTATCCTTTTCGCGGTTCTCGTGATGTTTCGGTTTTCCAAAATATCAATGAAGAGCATTGTTTACAATCCACCCCTAAATGTACACCCAAATGGCCTTAGCCTACCTTGTATGCACTCACTTTTAGTGCATTATTGTTATCATACTAAACCCTTAGTTTAATTATCTAGTTACTTGCATGGTTGCTAAATCGAGTCATATCTTTTGTACACAGTTTTGGGATGATTGGGACTCATGGGTAAAGTTAAATTTTATGGAGTAACGGGAAAGAACGTTAAATTCAAATTCCTTTTATTTATGTAATAATGTACTCCAAGTGTTTTGATCTTTTCAATTCAGGTCAAATTAGTGTTTGAGTAATAAAAACTCAAGTGTAGGGATGCTCCTATAAATCCCTTATATTTTGATGTTATCATAGAGGATGGTAGAGTAAAAGTGTATGCAAAAAAAAAAAAAAAAAAAAATCGAAAAAAATAGAAAAGAGAAAAGAAAAAAAAGGTGTTGAAAAAAAAATTTGAAAAAAATGAAAAAACATTCGGGCTACCATCCTACATCTATCTTTATATTTATGTAAGTTGTTTTTCAAAGTTATCAACGCCATTCTTTTCATGCTTGTAACATAAATATTTTTGACTTGCCACCATTAAATCGCCTATCCAACCAAACCCTTTGTTTCCCTAACCGTAAGCCTAACGTTACAACCCTTTAAAAGACCTCTTAGATAGTTGTTCCTAGGTGCTTACGCCAAAGCGGTAGAGGTTCGATCTAGTCTCAAGCCTATAGTAATCTACGTACTAGGACCGGTTAATGAGTGTTTATCTTCTGTTTCCATTTACTATATTTCATATACACCCGAGACATGAGAGAATCCAAACACCCCTTGTGAGGTGCTAGTATATAATTTTCGTGCTTGTTATGACTATTGCGGTGATTTTACTTGTTGTGAATTATGTTAAACCAATGCTTTATGCCCTCTAACTTATAAATTGATTGGTCAAAAGCACATTTGCTTGAGGACAAGCAAATACCAAGTGTAAGGATATTTGATAAGGATTTAAAACGTACACTTTTAAGGGGTCATTTAAGCCCTTAATCGCCCACTTTTATATCCATTACTGCTTAATTTCGTTCCTTTTCACTTTTTAGTTCTTTTGGAAGCAAAATGCTGGAATGATGCATTTTTGGACGAAAAGGAGTGAATATATGAAAAAAATGGCTAAGTCAAGATCAAGACACTCAAGCTGCTGGAATTACACTTGACGGCGTCCCAAATAGAGGGCGACGCCGTCCCTCTTTAGGTGGTTCAATTTATGACGACTCAGTAGCGATTTTGCTAATTTGCACTTGACGGCGTCAAGCTTTAAAGAGTAAGGACGTCACTAATACTTTTCTTCCCAGACAGCCTAGATCCAGATTCAGACGACGTCAGAGCTAAAGACTGATGGCGTCACAACCACAACGTGACGCCGTCCCAATGTTGACTTGGCCAAAACGAAACCCTAATGACGGCGATCTGATGGCGTCCCAACTATAAGGTGACGCCATCGCAAGTGTAATCTTATATATAGAAATCGAATTTTCAGAATTTTAAGAGGTAGACTTGTGGAGTAAAAACCTAAAGCGATTTTGGTCCGGTTTGGACAATATCTTAGGGTTCTCATACCCTATTTTACACCTAGATAAGTAATTTACTTCATTGATTTCATTATGTTTTCGATTGTATGTGTGTATGCTTGCATGTTTAACATGTCTGGCTAAATTACTTGTGTGTTTGCTTAGATCTATGAAACCTAGATATTAATTATTGATTTGTTGTCTCTTATCTTAATTGTAATTGGCTTAGGATTGCAATTAGCCATCGTTGTGTTTTTAATGCTTGAGTAATCTTTGTGAACCTTAGTTTATAGTCACTAGTGGAATCGAAGACTAAATATCCAAAGATAGCCTTAGTGTTAGTTTATGAAACCTAGAGTTTTCGTAGACAATAACCTTAAGGTAGTCTCAAAGAGTTAGGGATAAAAGCATACCATATGACCTTAGAAAACACAATGCGTTAAGAATAATGACGTGACAATTCAACCACCAATAAAAGATAACTAGGGAGTAATAGTATCTAGGTAAACACATTTTTAATCATCATACGAGCACACATCAATAGACATAGACTAACCCTTAGTTTAGATAATTAGATAGTAGAGTAATCGGTAGAAGTACCAACCCCCAAATCCAAACCCCGAGATTTTACCCTTAGCTTTCTAAAAAATAATCAAAAAGATAAAAAAATTAATCTTCCTCAACCTCAAACCTTAGCGTAGTACATCTCTCACTAGCATTCCTATTCCTCTAGAGAACGATATCAATACCCGAGGCTTACCCAATACTACAATACAACGATTAGGTTCACTGCCTAGGGTGTTGAAAAACTTGCTCGACGAAAAGGAAGTTTCCTTTGACCCCGAACGCGTTATACGTGCATCAAAGGACAAGGAGTTTGGTGAAGTATACCATTACCAAGGAAAAAACTCTCAAGTTTCTTGTTTACAAATTTTGTACCATTATCACTCCTGAAAACTTTGATAGTTTTTTCAAATTGATTTTTAATGAGATTAACAAAGTTCACAACATTATCATATACTCACCTTTATTTTTCATAAGAAATACGCAAACAGCCCTGGTGTAATCATCAACCACAGTAAGAAAGTATTTAAAACCATCCCTACTGGTCACTCTATACGGTCCCCAAACATCTAGATGAACAATATCACCCAGAGACTTAGTTTTATGATCACTCAAAGGAAATATTCTCTTATTTGTTTAGCTTTATGACATATTTCACAAGGACTAGAACTGGTAGTTTTAATATCTTTTATTTTATTTTTTAACACTGTTAAGACTTGATCAAAAGGGTGTCCAAGTCTGTTGTGCCAAATACAATTTGACATAACACAACTCTTAATATTACTATTGTTAACCCTCTTACCTTCATCAAGAAAGTAAAGACCACCTTTCTCACTATCAGTCCCCATCAGGAACTTTTGAGTTAAATCCTGAATTTTACACATAGAGTTATTAAAGCTAACAATCACATCATTATCTTTAGACAACTTATGAACATATAACAGACTGACATGATAACCAGGAACAACCAACACATCTTTAAGAATCAAATTATTGCCACATTTAAAACTGCCAATTTGTTTGACTAAAGCAACTGTCCCATTGGGATGTGCAACAGTTAAATTTAAGTGAGAAACATCCATTATATCAAAAAGAAATGTTGTAGAAAAAGTTATATGTTGGCTAGCTCCTGAATCAATAATCCACCCAACATAAGTACTATATGTACTTATATTAGAGTTGAAATTAAAAATTTTACAAGAGAAGAAACTGATAACACAATTAGAGGTCATGACAGTACCTGAAACACTAGCATGAGCCTTGCTAGCATCACCTGTACTACTAAGTAAGGTCATTAATCTCTGATACTGATCACTAGTGGGAGTATGAGAGGTACTCTTACTAGTATTAGTCACATTATTAGCACTGTTTTGAGACATATTTCCTTTTTTAACAAAACCAGGAGGATATCCAACCAATTCAAAACACCTATCTATAGTGTGGCCACAGACAAGGTTAGATACCTTGCCAAACCTTCTATTATTATTGTTTCTATTAGAGGTCCAGTTGTTGTTTTGAGAAGTGACAGTATTAGGCTTAGCAGCAAAGGCTGCAACCACGTTTTTAACAGTTTTATTAGTCACATTACTATTCCTGTGTGATTCATCTCTAGACAGAGTAGCAAAGGCAGATTTAACATTAGGTAAAGGATCAGTAGTGAGAATAAGACTTCTCACAGAACTGAAACCATCATCAAGACCCATAAGAAATTGCATCAGCCTCAAAAGATCTGAATGCTTTTTCAAAGTGGGAGCAGTTTCACAAACACATGTGGACAGATTAACAAGGGAGTCAAACTGCCTCCACAATACATTAAACTCATGATAGTATTCATATAGACTCATACCAGATTGAGTTAGAGTATGAATTTTATGATGCAGATTATAAATCACAGAACCATCTTCCTTATTATATGTTTCACTTAATTCATCCCAAACAGACTTAGCATTAACAGAGAACACTTGACCTTTATAAAGATCTTGTGAAATACAACCAAGAATCCAAGATAACACAACAGAATTACACCTATCCCATTGTGTCTGATATAGAACATCATTGGGATCTCTAACACACTTCCCATTAATAAAACCAAGCTTATTTCTAGTGTGTAAAGCCAACTGCACAGCAGCAGACCAGACCTTATAGTTCTCAGTACCTTCAAGTTTGAAGGTAATCAACTGAGCACCAATGTCTTGAGGGTGTAAATATAAAGGGTTATATATATCCAATCTTAATTCACTACTTCCTCCTTGATGACCCTTACCCCTATCATCTTGACCATCAACCATGATGTCAAGATAAGAAATCACAAAAAACAAAAAACAAACAGAAACAAGACAAACATAAAGCAACAGCACAAACACCTTGTACCCCCTCAATCACAAATGACCACCAATAACCACAATAAACTCCAATAAACAAATCCCTTAAACTACTCAACCTCCGAACAATCCTAATCAAAAAACCAAATAAAAAAACTAAAGGAAAAGCGTGATAGGTGTTACAACCACGCAAGCTTCCAACCAGATCAAGAAGATCTAACAGGATCAAATATGCAGCGGAAACACAAACCTAAAACACAATATAAAGAAACAAGAATGAGTAATAATAGGTGTAACTGATATGAATCATAAACTGACAAACAAAGAATATCAAGAACCCCTATCTTAAACACCTAATCACAAAAACAACACAACCTGAATTAGGGTTTGATACAGAAAACCCTAATTGAACCAATATACAAGAAATCAACATTTCGAGACTCAATTGAACAACAAGATCACAAGATCAATGATCAATTGAATCAAAAACCACCAGAATCATAAAATACCCAAAAATTTGAAAACCCTAATTTTTGGAAAATCAAATTACTCTTCGGAACCATAGTTTTAAAAAGCGCGCCTTGAGGCGCGCCTCGCTCAAGGCTCAAGCTCTAGGGATTTTTTCGGATCGAGGCTCACGACATGCATGAATCCCATAAAAAGCGCAGCTCCTTGGGGCTTTTTGCGTCTTTGCGCCTTGGGGCTTTTTGCGCCTCGGAGATGTAACAGGTTTTGGGGCTGTTTTCTAAATATTAAGATAAGATACATGGGCCTTATAAGTTATATACATGAGCCTTTTAAGTTATATCTAATAACCCTAATTTGGAAAAGAAATAAAACACACAATCAAGTGGGTAACTATAGATTCTGATCATTTTACAAATATGTAATCTCTCTCACGTCATAAGTTTATATCTTAAACTGATTTTTATTGATTGTTTATTTTATTGATTTGTAAATAACGTCATAGGGTGAGTATTTGTATGATTTGCATTATGCCTTGAATATTAATATGTTGCTTGCTTGATATTTGGGTTAAATTGTGAACTTTGTTAGATGTAAGTCTGCAAGTGTAGGACACAAGCATATTTAGTCTGATATGGATTTTAATCTATATGTAGTTCATCGAGCCAAAGAGTTGATCCATTTGAGAAGTGACAACTGATCCATTTTAATCTTTATAATGGCTATATGTGTCATGTATTAAGTATTTAATGTTACTTTGTGTTATTTAAGCTACATAAATGGTCACATATATTATAAAAAAAACTTAATGTATTTAGTGCGCCTCATATTCATGTAATCAGAACAGAATGATATGAACACAAAACCACAGGAACAACCCTCAAAACAACCAGATCTAAACAATAGATCAAGAACCCCCAAAATCTGGAAGAAACCTTAATTTTTAAATTTTTTTTTAAAACTTTGGTATAGAGCAACCTGGCTCTGATACCATGTAAAAACTTATAAACCGAAGCTAATTTTAAACACAAAACCTGATTTAGAATGAACCCAGCCAACCTCCCCTTGGCTCACTCTTTTTATTAATGAAATCAATTGCTAAGATAGCAAGTATGTTTACAATACAAAAACTGAAGATATAAAACAATTAAAGGGTTTTCCTCAAACTCACAATCACAATTGAACAATGAGAGAGATACACGCTCAGAAAACACACAAAGATATTTGGAAGTTATGAGAAGAATAAGCTTGACTTGAGCTTATATACTCTTACACTTTGCTCCCTTGAGGAATAAACACGGGAACACATTTAGCACTTTATCTTTGGTAGAAATAACGTTTAGCCCCTTGAAGATATATGATAAAGCTTATAATTCAACACATTTCCTTTTTATGGAGTGATACACTATCATCTAGCATCGTTCAGGTGCAAGAAACGACGAAGAAACACTATAGTTGACCACGAAAAATATAAAGAGGAACAAATAATGCAAGTAGCCAATATAGTTTGTCCGTTTGTAAATTCAGGTTTAAATCATCATATTCTGTACAGGCCAAACCATATGCTATTAAGTCATGAAATCTCATATTAGAAAATGAACTGTTGTGTTTCCTAAGAGTTAGCAACAAGTGTGTTTCAACAAGCGCTTGTCACTCGTACGCATACTTGAATGATCACCTATAAAGGAGAAATCTTATGCATAAATTTTCCAGATGTTCACATTCAATAAGTTTATATAGGCAACATGTTTTCCCGAGAAGAGAAAAAAAATAAAAAATAATAATTAGCAGCCAAGAAGTTTCAAGTACATACGATAAGAACAAGTTACATAGTTTATTCATACAGTAAGAATGATTATTATTCGATGCATACAATTATAATACGAGTATAGTTCAATACATTTTCAATCAAATGACTCGATCAAAAACCTCTGAAATTATAGGAAAAACAATACAAGTCTACCCAGACTCATTTTATTCTGAAATACGAGGATTAGAGGCTGCAAGAAGAGCAGCACCGAGACCAGAACCATCATCAAACTGCTTGATTAGGATGTTCTTAGAAGCTTCTTCACCTAACAACTCCTTCATCGCATTTTGCATTGCGTTTCTGAACTTTTCGTAATGTTCAAACAACCCCCCGTCCATTGCTATTACGGATTTATGGTTTCCATTGTCTCGCCCTAGTTTTTTCAGGATTCCTAGGATTCCAGCAGCTGAGAGATGCGCCCCACGTGTTGCAACGATTTCACATAGACCCACAATTACTTTTCTCATATCTAAAGAAGTGTCGGATATCTACAATTAAACCATACAAAACATTAGTATTGTGCCAAAATTTCTTAAACGGGCCTTTCTAAAATAAGTAGTTACAGTACCTCGAGTTTGTCTTTCAAAATGGTTGCAACCTCTTTGAGGTCATCAGTTGAGTCATGATGCATTGCAGACATGTCAGGAGTCCTGTATTTATATCGAATATAAGAATTTTGATCAAATAAAAAACACAAACGTAACTTATGTGAAAACCTTATTGACCATAGTTAGTTTTGTACGTTAATACAGAGGATTCTTCAAGTTTGGGTGGTACAGTATCGCCAAAAAAACATGCTTCTTGAGCCATCTTTAATAAGACAAGTCTCACAATTTCACCCAAATACATTCCTGAAATCATCTTCTCAAAAGTCTGTTTAAGAAAATTGACAATATTAATAATTTTATACATAAAAAATTGAAAATTTCATTTGACCCTTTTTCTGGCTTTTATAGCTTAAATATTTTTAGGCTCACAACAGAATGAAATTTAATTAAATTGTCCTTCACCGTGATGGGGTGAGATCAATAAAGATCATATAAAAACTAAAGATCAAATGAAACAATCTCAACCATCTAATTTTTATCAAATTAATTAAATTTACTTTCACCTGTATATTTAAAAAGTTAAATATCTCACAAACCGTTAATATTCAGATAAAACTAATTATACCATTGCGACAAGAATAAAATTATCTTTCTATAGAGATCCAATATTGTATACTTTCGACGAACTTATTTTTTATCGTTTTTTGCGGGTTTCGATATATTGCACTATAAATGAAAATTTTAAAAATACTCTTTTGTGTTAACAGAAAACCATAAAACATAAAACCCTAACCCCTAAACCCTAAAAAACCCTAAACCCTAAAGCCCTAAACCTCTAAAACTTTAATCCCTAAAAACTCTAAACGCTAAACCAAAAAAACCTAAACCATATCCGCTAAACTGTAAGAAACCTAAACCCTTAACCCTTAAAAAGCTTAACCCCAAAAAGTCAAACCCCTAAACCCTAAACACCTAAACCCTAACCGTAAACCCTAAACCCACAAAAAATGTCAGAAAAAATTCATCGAAATTATATGATGTAGGATATCAAATTAAACGTAATTTTATGCTTGTCGTGATGGTATGATTAGTTTCGTCTAACAATCAATGGTTTGTGAGATATTTAGTTTTTAAAAATGAAGGTTAATGTTTATTTATTGTTTTGATGAAAAAATGAATGGTGGAGAATGATTTGTTTGATATTTAATTTTTTTTATCTCTCTATTGAACCAAACTCTCACCGTGATTAGCTATTGAAAAAAATGGCATCCGTAGAATTTTCTTAACTTTGTTGGCCCACAATTACACTTGCTGTTCATACAATCCCAAGAATTGGACCATGAAAAAAAAAGAGCAAACCTAAAATATATATGTACCTGTTTACCGGGGTGTTTGCTGCTGGCGTCAAGAATTTCATCATACTCCGTCAAAGGAAGATGTGGTGATTGGAAGTTGCCCCATTCCATATTTATAACCTAAGCACATAAGCAATCGTTGCGCATAAAAAGGTTTAGATATAAATAAATGAAGGAAGAAACCAGCTAAAATGCGGCAAAACTGACAGATAAGGTAATTGGTCAAAAACACCAATTGCTAACAATGTTAAACTTTTTATAAAGATTAGTGTATCATATGCGCGAGTCACTAACCATCTCTCCGGATTCTGGATGTGGGCCTTCCCATTTGGGGATTGCGTCTACACGCTCAATATATGCTGCATTAGTTCCAGTACCTAATATCACAGCTGCAATCACATCCGGATTAGTGTATTTTCCTCTGGCTAAGGTTCCAACTGTATCATTAACCTGCAATTTTTATCACAATATTACAAAATAAATAAGGATGTAGACTTTTAAGTCTGTTACATATATAGAAGTATACAACTAATAAGCGAAAAAACAGATTACCAAGGCAGCAACACGCATGTCAAGGCGAGCCTCTTCCATTGCCTTCGTCAACTCAACAACCATGTCCTTATTAAGCTGTTTAGCATTATAGATACATTCGATTATAATAAATTGTCTAAAGCACCCTTATAGATCTTGTTGAGACAGATATATGAATACCTAAAAGGGCATAGTAGTAAAGAAAAAAAAAAAATAGTTAAACTAGACTCACAGCATCTTCGATATTGAAGCCTTTAGTCCACGTTTCAAGAGTTCCTCTGTCAATCGATGTTTGCTTGACAGGAAACGAAAAGGTAAACCCGAGTTCTCGTTGTGTGCCAGGTGGAATTCGCATATCTTCACCCTCGGTTGCAACAAATTTGGCAAGTTTTCCAGCAATAAAATCAAATAATTCCTAAAACATGAAATTACATCTTATAAAAAATGTGTTAAGATTTGCTTGATAAAAGAAAAAAGTGACCAACAATACTCACTTTACATGTCCCGGTCATGCAACTTTGAGGAATAGGGACTTCTTCAGGTTCAGGCCTCACTGCACCACCTCCACCCAACTTCACACGAAGAACACGGAAATTCGTACCACCAAGGTCAAGAGCATAATAGATTCCAGCCTCGTCCCTAAAGGAGAAAAATGAAGTCACTAATCAGATTTTTTTTGTTTACTAGATTCTAACTCGATCTTCAAATAGTAATAATCAGATTCCAGAATCGGTTTAGTACTCCTGTTAAAAAGAACAGTTGCAACATGTGATGAAACTCGTGTTTAAAAGAACCATTAGGTGTTTACTACTGAAAATTTGTAGCTCTTGAAACTTTAGCATGAAATGAATAGTCTTAATCAATAAATGGTAAACATAGATATAGATATAGATATATACCCGGTGGGAAGATTACTGACATAGCTGATCAACATCTTGAGCGTACTATGACTATCAGGAACAAGTCCTTTTTTCATCTCCTTCACCATATCGTCAGCAACTTGCTGGAGCTTATCTACCGGAGTTGCACACTTCTCTTCAAATTTTCTAAGTATCTCCATAGCTTTTGTTTGATAGGAATTAAGAGGAGGTGAAGTCAACTGAGAAAGTCGAAGTTTTAAGAGTTGTGATTCGCTTGCACAACCTTCGTTTGAATTTATATGAAAGCGAATTTGGTTTGGTCAAAACTTGTTTGTTAAGAAATTTGTTAAAAAAGACTAGGTGAAGTCAATGTCAGAAGTTTTATTTTTTAAATTTCAAGTTAAGATTATGTAGGAATAAGATACTTGCCAGTTTTTATGACATTATAGTGATAGCATTTTAGTTGACATGTAACGTAGGGGTGTTAATCGGGTCGGGTTGGTCGGGTTCGGGTCAATTTGGGTCGGGTCAAAGTCAGGTCAAAGCACAAAATAACATACCCGAACCTGACCTTATTTGAACTCGAGTTAGTCGGGTTCGGGTCAAATCTGTTAGTCTCGTTTCTATCTATGAACAATTGGATAAAAAGGTATACTAAGTTTATTTGATATAAAACAATCGTTAGTTTTATAGACTTGGTTTACACGGGTATTTATAACCCATCAACCGACACTATGAACCGGTATATCTTTACAAACCGACACAACCTACAAACTTAACTGCCATAACTGTTTTTAACTGCCATTCGGTTATGGACTTTACTTTTGACACACTAGACCCTTTAACTTATATACATACGTAAATACTACACTAATCTTGACTTACATGGATTAATAAGTTAGTATCCAATACTCCTCCCTAATTTATTAATCCATGCCTTCGATATCTTCAAGCTCCTTTATCTTTATCTTTGAACTTTGGCTTGCTTCCACTTCCTTTGTCTTGCTCTTCAACTTGATCATCTTTGTCACCAACTTTCTTCATTTGTATTGTTTCGTACTCTTTAATCTCCAAAAAACTATTTCTAGTATCACGATCTTCTGATTCAGCTTTCTTGTTTCTTGACTTGATGTCTTTCTCACTCTGGCTTTCCTTCTGAAATCTTGATGGCGTCTCTCGATGTTTCTTGCATTCACCCTTGTCAACTCTCTCTTTTTCTAGGAGTTTCTTATCTGAAATAACTCCAAGTTTTTCTTTCTCAAACTGTTCTCTTAATGTCTTTAACTCTTTCATCTATTTGTTGTGCAATCTCTCAACTTCTTGAGGTTCTCTGATTCTCTCAGCATTTGTTTCTCTAATGCCATTTCTCTATTTCTTATTTTCTTTTCAAACTCTTGTTTTTCAATCTCTAACTCTTGAAGCATTTCGAACTTCCAAAACTCTAATTTACTCTTCAAATCAATTTCTATCTCTGATCGCATATCTTCTAATTTTCCTTTTGGAATTTCATCCTTCTCAATGACAATTCCTTTCCTTCTCGCTTCTTCTTTTAAGGATGTTATTTCTTTTTCATCTTTACTAGTAACCATCAATAGTGCTGGTTCGTCATCTTCAAACACAATGTTTGCTTTTTCTTCTCTACGGTTTGGTTTTGGATAGTTTGCAGGATAGTGTCAAAACTCATGACAATTATAACACTCTATTTCTCTAAAATCTCTCCTATGGTAGTTTTGATCTCCATGGTTTCTCTTGTTTCTATCATAACTATCTTCATTTTTACTATCTCTTGTGAATCTTCCTTGGCCTCTTCCTCGTGTCTGATGACCATCTCCTCGTCTATCATTTCCATAGTTGCGTTCATAATTTCTGTTATTCCCTTGACGTGTGAATAACAATTTCTCACGATTATCTTCCTCACTTCCTTTTCTAAACTTAAGCCTTTCTTCATAAGTCTTAAGTTTCCAAATAATCTCCTCTAATTTTGCTTTCTTAAAATCAACAACCATTTCAATGGTTGCTACTACTGGTACAAACTTATCTGGCACTGCATTTAGTAATTTTCGTACTTTTGTTTGTTCATCATACGTCAATCCACATGTAGCAGCCTTTGTAATAATACTCATCAACCTCCCAGCAAATGAATCTATTGATTCATCTTCTTTCATCACAAGTCTCTCAAATTCTGATTTAAGTTGTTGCGAGTGTGCCTGTTGGACGTCTTTGGTCCCAATATATTTGGACTTTAGAGAGTCCCAAATTTCTTTCGCTGTTTCACATCCCGCAACTTGCATTTTCAAATCCTCTGGTAACCCTTGAAATAGGTATGCTGATGCCGAACTATCCTTTCTTACATCAATCTATTTTGATGTACTTACTCCTTCTACTAAATCCCATACTCCATTTCCCGTTAATATCTTCTTCATTCTTAATGCCCATAATGTATAATTTGTGTTGCTTAAAACTAGGCATTGATATGATGGTAACGATGTGGTGAAAACAACTCTGTTTTCGTTTTTATCTCCCGTCTTATCTTTCGATTTGATTTTCTTCTAAAACTAATATAATTCTAATAATAGTTGAACTTAAAACCTTCTTTCTAACCACAATAATTCTCAAACAATTCTAACGGTTTCTAACGCGAATTGTAATGGAAGAAATCTATTCTACTATTCTTTCTATCTAATCCACAATACTAATATGAAAATTCTCAACTTTTCTAAAAAATAACTAAATATTTGAAGGAATAAAACCTGTTACTTTCTTTGGGCCTTTTCAGTTGTGGGCTTTTGTAAGTGGCGTACGTTTTTTCTGTTCCCAAATAAAAGACCGGCTTCCTTTTTTTTTATCCCCAATTCGCTTCTGCTTCTACTTCTTTCCTTCTTCTACACACAGTTAGGGCACAACTGTTGGTCGTCCTTCTTCTGGTTTTGTTCTAATCAAACGGTGGTACGCTTCTTCTTTTATACGGTATGTTTACTTCTCTTCTTCTTTCTCTTGATTGATTCCCTGAATCAATCGGTCTTTTCCTCTCTTCTTGATTGACCGATATGCGCACTGTCTCTTCTTCTCTTGATTGATTCCCTAAATCAATCGGTCTCTTTTTTCTCTGGTTGAATCTTCTGGCTCTGATGCCAACTGTTAGTCTCGTTTCTATCTATGAACAATTGGATAAAAAAGTATACTAAGTTTATTTGATATAAAATAATCGTTAGTTTTACAGACTTGGTTTACACGGGTATTTATAACCCATCAACCGACACTATGAACCGGTATATCTTTACAAACCGCCACAACCTACAAACTTAACTGCCATAACCGTTTTTAACTGCCATTCGGTTATGGACTTTACTTTTGACACACTAGACCCTTTAACTTATATACATACGTAAATACTACACTAATCTTGACTTACATGGATTAATAAGTTAGTATCCAATAAAATCGGGTCGGGTCAACTCGGGGTTCGGGTCTGTACCATTTGTAAAATCTCAGAATTTGATTTCTTATAAATCACATAATATGTTTGTTGCATTCAATTATAAGAGTAGGATTGTTGCAAATGCATGCAATCATGCATGGTAACAAGCTAACAATGCTATAAAGTTATCTGTAACTAGTTACCAAATGAAAAGTTAAGTTGCATTTGTTTGTTCGAGACTCGCAAACTGCATTAGTCTTATTGTATACTTGCAACAAAACTGCAATTTGCAACTTGCATCAGTAGGCTACCATGACTTGACAAAAGAACAAAATTATTATGCTAAAAACATTAATAATAGAGGAACGACTCGTTCTTGGTTCTTTGGAATTGAAAGTGGAACGTTTCATTATTAATATATATATTAAACCAACTCACAAATGACGCCGTATTCGTACGAACGACACCGTTTTGGTGATCCAACAGCTGGCTAACTTAGCCCATCGTTTGGGCTCGCACCTCATTACCTGTTTTCAGCCCGTTGGCACCTACTAATCCTTGTGTTATGCGTTTATTCTAAGGTTAGTATACGATTAGGTGGGGTGGGACAGGTGTTAGCAATCGCTAATTTCCAAGAGTTCATCTATGGCTGGAACATCACATGCTACAGTAAATGCCAGTACAAATAATTCACCTTCTCACAAAGAAGTTTCAGGAAACTCAATACTCAAAGATCACCATCAGTATTCTACTTACATTTTCTTACTTCAGATCTCAACGCTCCTCCCTACAAGGTAAACGCTGTTTTCTTTTACTGCATTTGCTTTTACATGAATGCATCAGCTCTAGATAGTGGTTTCTGCATATGTGTTTTCTATAAACTCTTTGTCCAAAATTTTCCCTTGCGTTTGCATACATTTTTTTACTTCTTTGTATGTCGTTCATGCATGCTTTATTAGATATTGCCTTTTTTATTGTTGCTCTATTTCTGTTTTGCTTATGCTATTGATTACGTATTGCTGTTAATGATTGCCATAAATTATAAGTTACCTTAGTGATCATACAT
Source organism: Chrysanthemum makinoi (assembly GCA_910596185.1). NCBI lineage: Eukaryota > Viridiplantae > Streptophyta > Magnoliopsida > Asterales > Asteraceae > Chrysanthemum > Chrysanthemum makinoi. The sequence goes on from OU343221.1 coordinate 324,612,848, forward strand.
TACAAGTTACGTTAGTAATCTACCTATGAAAACAAAACATAAAGCAGTGCGTAGGGTTTCTTCTGTAAACAACCTTGGGCCTTCTGAAACTACGCCAGATAATGTTGCCATTCATACTTTGGCTCATCCTGTCAACAACGAACTGACAGTCACTCAATTTGCCAACATGGTTACAAGTCTTCACGACTTTAATGCTACATTTCTTGGCGGTACGAATACTACACGCTACGCTACTTTGTCTCAACGTCTGTGCACAACACCTGATGCAAATAATACTATAGCTCAGCCTTTCGCACATGGCCATGCACATTCAATGCAAAATATTTATCTTGGAAACTGTCATAGTACAAACACCGAAACTACGCCAAGTATGCAAACTAATTTACGCACTTCGAGGGCCAAAAGACCATATACTGAAACACTTTCTACAACAAGATTGCATAGTGCTGATGCCGGAACATCATCGTGTATAACAAGTAAGTTAGTAAACTATCTAATGTGTATGCCACCCTTACAGTTTAAAAGCTAACTGCTGTATTTGTCTTTGCTGCTAGCTGCTGAGTATGACAGTGTATATAATAGCCTTTTACCTTACCAAAATTCACAAAATATGGTCGCTGACATTGCTACCACACGGCCAAAAAGACCCTGGTTCACTCAAGGTATATAGTTTTTTATTCTCTTAGCATGCTGACTTTTCCACCGGTGTTTTTTAGTAACCATACCAATAATGGTTGATATGGTTCAGACCAGAGAAATTGTTCAGCCCTGTTGATCCCAGTTGAGCAAACGATCTAATATAGAAGCTGACTTAACTAACACAATATATTAAACACTATGCGGAATCTAGTGTTTAACCTTAAGAATATTAATAATAATAAAACAGTTGTTATCACTAAACACCTCAATATATTGATTAATATACGAATACTCTTGATAGTATTAGGGTTTTACAACCTAGAAGTGATCGACTCTAGATATCACAAAACGTATATCTAACTCTAACCTAGGACCTCCTTTTATAGGCTAAGGAGTCCTTTACAATATACAATACGTAATCTACAAGATAAATATCTTTTCTATATTTATCTAATACAAACTTTCTATTCAAGACATTCTAGAATAATACAAACCATTAGACCAACATAACATACTAGCAGTGGTAAATAACATTAGCAGTGGTACACAACTTCTACTAGCAGTACTTTGTCTTGAGCAATGCTTCCATTCTAACTAGCAGTGGTATCTGTTATACTAGCAGTGGTTCCATACTTAGAGTAATTCATCCAACAGAACCAAAAACCCAACAATCCTCCCCTAAACTTGATATTTACTACCTAAATCATCAAGTTTCTTCTTAAGCACAAAATACCTTATTTGGATGTTAGGAATTGGAAATTCCATGTTAAAGTGTCGGTCACCCCAATTATGATATAGCATATGTTAGCTCGTAGACGTGTCGTTATTTACGTTATTTAGAAGTTAATTAGTTAGTTTGTAGCGTAGTTTAGTTTAGTGTAACACCGTGGAGGAAGGACGGGTCTTTACCCACTGTATGCCTGATCCACAACCCGTCAGGAGGGCGTATCATTTGTAACTATAAATACCCCTTCCATCCTTGGAAGGGGTGATGCTTTTCAATCTAACCTTTCATTTTTGTATTACAACTCTCTATCTAGAAAACACCCATCTCTTATCTTTCTCTCTCTAAATGGCTAACATGTATTTCCATCATCCAAGACCACCCGAATCATCAAACAACATAATATTTACGATCCTACAGTTGATATCACAGCCATGGTTATTGTGTTTTGATGATTTGTGTGGTATCTTTGCTTTGTTTAAAACTGTTTTTGTGTACTTTTCTTGGTCGGAAAATATTTTTTCCGTTTTACTTTGGTATAACAGTTTTTAAACATGTTTTTTTTTGTGTATCCTTTTAGTTTGGTCAACAAATAAAAGTCATTGATCCATCAAAGTTTATCTGTCTTGTGTCATTTTTGTCTAAGTCATTTACTGTCATCATTTTTATATGACTTATGTACCAAAAGCAGTGAAAATTTATGTGGTCAAACTGTTGTCAAGAAGTCAAAGAAGCATTTTTTATGCAGTTTTCTGGGCTTATATGAAGATGGTCGGAATACTCGTTGGAAAAAGTCAAATGGTCATGTTTCAAGTAGCGATTTGTGTTTGTTTGACTGTTGAGTCAAACGTCAAAAGCGACTTGTCTTGTTTAGTACAAATAGCGGTTTGTGGCCATTCTCATCTGAGCGATTTGTGTTGCATTTTTGAATGCAACTTGTGTAAAGTAGATACTTGTGTACAGTAGCGACTTGATTCAAGTAGCGACTTGAGTCTAGCGACTTAAGTCTAGCGACTTGTAACATGTAGCGACTTGACAGAAAGGTAGAGGAAGAAATGACCACAAGACCACGACCACAATATACCAAATACCAAATATACACGACCTCAGTACAATACATCATCAGTCCCACCTATGTTATATTGAAAGTTAGTAAAACGAGTCGAAATGAAAAGAAAAAAAAAACAGATCCAAACCCCACGATATATTACCTACACTCATTTAATCCCATCACCTACATCTTTCCAAACCTAAACTCGAAACTGATAAGAAAGAATTATTACAAGATCTCAGCACATCTTTTGATATATTCAACGACACATCAAGTAAATCGAAGGTCTAACGAAAGAAGGTTAACATCATCAATCAATTTTTAAAGATTTACTTCATTATATATCCGAACACAAGGATAAGTTTATAACAACTATGTTATACCTTTTTCTTTAGCTCGTTCAAAGACCAAAATCAACAATAAAATCATGTAAAGAAAACCTACCTTAGACCCTCATGGATCTTGAAAACGTATGACAATTTAAAGACTCAGATTGTGTTGATTGATATTGATTCGGATTGGTGTTTTGATTGATGATTTTCGTTGAGATGAGATGCAGCTTGTTGAGATTAGATCGATTAGGAAGTGTTTGGTGAGAGTATTTTTTTTATCAAGATCTATTTTTGATGGGAGAGAAAATGATTTGAGGGAGGAGGATTATTTTGTGAGTTTGTTTTTAGGTTTAGGTCAAGAGAGAGTATTTTTAGGGTTAAGAAGAGTTTAAGTCTTTCTTATATCCGTGTATTGAAGTGAGTTGGATCGGGTCTAAATATTCATTTGGGTTAATATCATTTGTTGATGGACTAAGATTGGATCCGATTAAGTGGAATGGTGGATCTAATGTTTCTTTCTTGGGCTCGTATGTCCGAATATGGGTTTGGGCTTCTCGTTTAAAAACATGGGCTGAGATGATTTAGTTATTCAATGTGTTATTCATACATTGTGTTAATTATGGTACATCTTTGGTAAATGAATGGTATTTTGGTATAAAATTTTCACGGAGGGATACATAATTCACGGCTTGAGCGAAAAAGTGAAAAATGACTATGGGGTTTTTATACTGTATTATTGACGCGAAATGCTCTCACATATGTGGTCATTACTATTTGCCGGTAAATCAAAGGAGGTTCGTTTACAGCAATTCTCTTGGGTTATTCAACGCCACAGAACGTTTACGATACTTCATAGTCTAAGCAAAATCTTTCAAAAATTCATCATCGTCAGTCATGATTTTTCAAGATGTTTGCTTATGACAAGAACTTCTCGTGCAAATGGCCGTACACGTTATGATGCTTCCGAAAGTTTGAAACCATTATGGGGGAGAAATGTGTACTTTGATGTGTTACGGTCAACCTCCAAGGGAAAGTAGTATATACTACTTGACTTAGTATGGTTTGTAAAGTTGTCTACATTTGGGTAAAGAATTGTTGATGAACTGCTGCATGTTCCCCTAAAACAGATATTCACCGAAACCAAAGTTGTCATAACATATTCAAACAAACATTGTTTACGGTTTAGTCTTGATTTTGTAAAATCCCGCGAAAGAATCTATTTCTCAGTTTAAATCATAGACTTGTAAAATCCCGTGACAATGAAAACATCCCGGTTAAAGTAATGTGCATTTCCGGATCTATCTTGCGGTTTATTCTTGGTTTTGTAAAATCCCGCGAAAGAAACAATTTCTCGGTTTAAACCATAGAATTGTAAAATCCCGTATTTATGGAACCATCCTGGAGAATGAGAAAGTATTTCTGGATCTTATCTGATGCTGGTGCTACAGTTTCTATTTCAAAGAAGGGATAAAAGGGTGTACTTCATGAATTGGATGTGTGTTTGGATATTCCTCATGGCAGTTTGGTTATTACATGGTTTTTCGGGGTTATGTGCTTTTAACCAAGGTCGGGATGAAAATCATTATCACAGTTCACTTAAAACATCAAAGGAGGCTAGATTTGAGCTTTTAACCAGAAGATGTGACAACGGGGTTAATTCACTATTATTTATTTGGGGTTGAAGTGAAATATCACGGGCGAGTGTACTTAGTATCTGAAGGTATCGGGGATGGTTGGATGAAGATTCTTCATGATCCTTGTTCGAGATTATTTTCAAAAACGAATACTTGGAAATCTAGTTATTGTTGGGTGACTTTTTCCTTTTCTTTTACCACTTTGGGGAATTGGGCTCTTACCACCTCAAAATAACTATCACTTTAGGGAGTTACGTTGTAGTGCTCAGTGTCACATTGAATTGTGGATTTTCAAGAGGTGATGTACGTCTTATACTTGATGGTTGGTTGGTTGAAGAGTATAGAGTACTTAGAGAGTACTTAGAGATGCTAATGGAAATCGGCACCGCTCTTTGTTACATATGTGCAAGTTTAAGTAACGAGTTCGGGGTAGTTTACTTCAGGGTCAAATTCATCATATTGGGTTTTCTCCATCAGCTGTCACGACAAAGAGCCTACTGAATGATAATGGGGTTGATTACATGTTTGCCAAGAGTAGATGAAAAGAGAGAGATTATGACGTTTAAACACAACAGTTCAAGCCTCGTTCTCTAAAGAAAAGAAATGTGTACGTTTCAGTGCACATTATCTTCGTAAGAAGAGAAATCTTCTAATGACGTTTGAACACAACAGTTCAAGCCTCGTACTCTAAAGAAAAGAAAAGTGTACATTTCAGTGCGCTTTATCTTCTGAAGAAGATAAATCTTCTTATGACGTTTGAACACAACAGTTCAAGCCTCTTTCCTCAAAGAAAAGAAATGAGTACGCTTCAGTGCGCATTATCTTCTGAAAAAGAGAAATCTTCTTATTGTGACCATTCTCATCAACATGCTTCATACGTTTTCCATGCGCGTACAATTATCAAGTGAACCGAACTACCAGTACTAGTCTCATTCCACTTGCTCAATTAAAATGGCGATGGCGACATCATTTGCAACCTTCGAGGGGGAAAAGTGTGAAGAAACTACAGTATGAAGATAATCACTTGTTTAATCAAGAATGGCATCTCCGTATGAAATTCTTGAGGGGGAGAAGAAGTATGATAATTCTACATGTTGAGTTATATCTGAGAATATATGGTCATACGGCTCCTAACTCATGTTAGAACCGAGCTTCTTCTTATCGGGTCATCTTTACATAGAGTTTCTTCTAAGAGCCGTTGATTGACATCTTCTTATGGACTGATGAGTTTAACGACAAAGTGCTTCCAGTTGCGGGGTTGATTTCCTTGATGAACATCTTTTTGTTCTTGTTTGATTGGGAGGGATTTGATTTAAGGAGATTTTCTATATACAAGTTAACGGGAATGCATGTGGTGAGAAGAAGATGTTAACTTTCTATTCCCCATTCGGACAATCTTGAAGAAGGTCGAGTCTACAGTCGGTTTTACATTCTCTGCTACATGTTAGAAGACTAAAGACGAGTTGCATTTGATTATTTAAAGACTTTTTCTTAATCTGGGCATTTATCAAATAGATTGTCAGTTTAGGGGAGAGCACTAATTGGGGGAGAGTGAAAAGTCATATTTAATCCCCAATTAGGCTTGCTCACATTCTTCCGCAGTAAGTTGATTCTCACAAGAGTTCAAGTGTTCTTCTTATCAAATTTCTAGTATACGGGCTTATTATTTGTTGCTGATTCTGAAGTATCAAAACCAGCAAGGGGGAAGGAGACACGTATCTAAACGCGATTAAGCTTGATGAACTTAATCCTTCCAAGTGATTGAAGAAATCCTGGGAAGAAAAATTTCATTACCGCCGAGAAACTCAAGGTTTGACTCATGGCTTTTAGTGTTCTTATTCCAACTATGTGGGGGAAGAGATGGAAGAGTTAGTTTCTAAAGACAAAAGAGGTACACAAGTGTGTGATGATTTCAATGCTATCGCAATCATCATGGGAGAGAGATTGTGTACATTAGGGACGCTCAGCTGTGTCACTTGAGTACTTAATCAGTGATTCAGAGATATAATCACTTATTCCGGAGTTGACATCCGCAGAGATAGTCCTCCGCAGAGATAATCAGTGATTCGGCCTGCTTCTTCAATGTTATCGGTTATTCTCTCTTTGGGCATTCGGGTACTTCGGGTTCTTGAGCTTCATACACTATCATTAGGGGAGAGAAAAGTATACATCGGGGTTATTCTTTGGCTATCGGACTTAATCTGCTACTTCGATGTTATAAGTTTCTCTGTCTTTGGGTATACGTGTATTCGGGTTCGTAAACTCTATTCTAAGAGACTGATTGCATCAATTCATCTACTTGGGGAAAGTGGTTTCTTGACAAATTTTTGGAATGGATTGCTTCAGACTTCAGTGGTTATGAAATCTGAGAAGATTATTTATGAGTGGGATGATACGTTGTTGTTCTTGTTGATGATATAACCCCGAATGAAGAATCTCGACTATCGTTCTTAAAAGGAGTAGCATGATTTATGATAATGGTGTGCTTCTCTGTGCACCTGGCTAAGGAAAGCTTGAAATAGAGCTTCGAATCTGCTCATCTAATGGATTTTCGGTTTGGGGGGAAGCTGCCAAAGTCTCTCTTTCTCAAAGGCTCATGTTCTATCTTCTATTCTAGAGCCTCGGAATCTTTGGTGGTGGATGTTTAAGAGATGACGATTTCTATCTTCTTCAACGGGGCTGTTCGATATCCTTATCTCGGTACTCGTATCATCATCTTCTTAAACTATATCATCTAATCTATCTTTGTAAATATTTATCAAAAACCAAATACAAAAATATAAAACAAGCAAAACAAAATAGAAAAATATAAAATCATCAAAAATCCATAAAAATTTGAAAAAGATGTCCAATACCCTTCCAAGGTCAAGGCAATTACGGATCTCCAAGCTCCTAAGTGTTTAAAAGATGTGCAAGGCTTGAATGGGATGCTAGTCGCGCTAAGTCGATTCTTGTCGAATGGGGCTGACAGAGTTCTTCAAAACACTTAAAGGATGCGTCGACAAGAATACTTTTCAGTGGAGTCAGGATGCAGAAGCTGCTTTTCAAAAGATGAAGGAGTTCATTGAAATCCTTCCAACACTTACAGCCCCAATCAAAGTCGAGGTGTTGTTCATGTACTTAGCATCCTCAATGGAGAGCATTAGCGCAGTCCTCATGGCAGAACGGGACAAGCGCCAAATCCCCATTTACTTTGTCAACAAGGTCTTACAGGGAGCAGAGGTCAACTACCCAACATTGGAGAAACTAATATTGGCTCTAATCTACGCAGCAAGAAGGCTCCAACGATACTTCCAGGCCCACCCAATCACATTCTTAACCGACAAGCCACTCAAACAGATCTTGTCGAAGCCTGAAAAGTCTGAAAGGGTGGCCAAATGGGCTATCGAACTTGGGGAGCATGAGATAGAGTTCAAGGGTCGAAACTTTATTAAATGGAAAATTCTCGCAGACTTCTTGGCAGAAACACCTTCCGAACCGGACACAGAAAAGGAAGAGCCTAAAGCCAAACTCATCGAAGTGCAGGATGACTGAAAACTTTACACAGACGGAGCATCAAGCTCCGATGGTTCTGGAGCAGGTCTAATGGTGGTCAGCCCTGAAGGGAAGGAGCATACATATGCTCTTCGTTTTGAGTTTGAAGCCACAAACAATGAAGCGAAGTACGAAGCCCTATTAGCAAGCCTTCGATTAGCCAAAGATATGGAGGTCAAAGCTCTTGCCATTTTCGTAGATTGTCAATTGGTAGCGAACCAAGTGACAAGCTCCTATGAAGCAAGGCAGCCCGTCATCAAGCAGTACTTGGAAAAAACAAAGGAGATGCTGGATAGCTTCAATTCCTACACCATCCAACATGTTCATAGGAATCAAAACAAGAAGGCAGATGCACTAACCAAGCTAGCCTCTATGGCCTTCGCTCATCTCACTAAAGAAGTACTAGTTGAAGTCCTACCTGAAAGGTCCATTATTCGCAAGGAGGTCACAGACGTGGTTCATGAAGAAGGAGAGACATGGATTACTCCCATCTGGGAGTACTTGATAAGTGGTCTTCTCCCCGAAGATCCCAAACTAGCAAGGAAAATACGGGTTAAGTCCCCACAATACCGGTTAATGGGGGAAACCCTATATAGAAGGTCGTTTCTATCACCTTGGTTAAGATGTGAGGGACCCAAGCAGGCTACAAGCATCATCACAGAAGTCCTCGAAGGATCCTGCAGCCTCCATGCAGGGCCCCGTTCAGTTGTCTCAAAGATAATGAAGTTAGGCTATTACTTGCCTTCGATGCATAGGGATGCGGCAGAAATCATTCTCAAATGTGAAGCTTGTCAGATACACTCAAACGTTCCCAAGCTGCCGAAGCAGGACATGACAAGTGTGACATCCGCATAGCCCTTCTCCCAGTGGGGAATTAATATCGTAGGACCCATGCCTCTGGCTCCTGGTGGGGTCAAATTCTTGCTGGTAGCAATCGATTACTTTACAAAGTGGGTGGAAGCTAAACCTTTAGCCTCCGTTACGGGGAGACAGATCGAGAAGTTTGTGTGGGAGCACATTGTGTGCAGATTCAGAGTGCCCCACATCATCATATCCGACAATGGTAAGCAGTTTGCTAAAGGAGTCTTCTATGACTTCTGTCAAGGGTTCAACATAAAGCAGTCTTGGACATCCGTCTACCATCCACAAGGTAACGGACAAGTGGAGGTTACTAATAGAGACATTGTCAAAGGGATTGAGAAAAGGCAGGGACAAACTCATCACGGGTGGGTGGACGAGCTCCCTCAAGTACTGTGGGCTCATAGGACACACCCCAAGTCAAGCAATGGTGAAACTCCCTTCAGCCTAACATACGAAACATAAGCGGTTATCCCTTCGGAACTAAGTGTACACACGGAGCATGTGGCAACATATGATGCTTCCCAAAATGATGAAAAGATCAGGGAGAACTTTGATCTACTAGAAGAAAGGAGAGATATAGCCTCCATCTGAGAAGCCATGCACAAGCATAAGATTGAAGGCTACTACAACAAAGACATTCCACCTTCAAGCCTGGGGAATACGTGCTACGCCTCAACAGTGCAAGCAAAGCAGAATACCATAGAAAGCTAGGACCTACTTGGGAAGGACCCTACGTGATAGCTGAGGCCTACGGCAACGGAGCCTACAAGCTGGCCACTCTTCTCGAAGAACCCATCGACAGGACATGGAATGGTACGAACCTCCGAAAGTTCTATGTTTAAGAAGTATTTTTACTTTTCATTCTTGTAATTAAAAGCTTCTCATGGGAAAGCAAACATTATTGGTAGTTGTCTTAGTTTTCATTTCAAGAATGATGTAATCCTCTCTACCAATTCGATGATGAATAATACATTTCCCACAAATCTCTTGCTTCATTTCTTAAACACAAATATTTGTTCAGCCAAGTCGTTTATGAATTTCAATGTCGAATAAAAAGGCATACGGCGTAAACAAACTCCTCATTACTTAAGCCTATAAAAACATTCACATTAACTCTCCTAACAGTTTATGGCATTTATGAAAGTAAAAACAAAGCCATATTACTTAAAGGATTTGAGATAGAGTGGGTCGCGACCCTCTGTCAATGATCAAAATTGGTCATTATATTCTTGGTGTTGAAATTTACACACAATGAGGTTGTTTAACCTTAGGTTGTAAAAATTAAGCGTTGGAAAAATGGCGTAAGAGAAGTTCACAAGACAAAAATAACTAAGCTTGTAGGGATATTTCCCTACACCGTGGCATTCAAAATAAGGGCTAATGCCCTTGTACCTGCATATGAGGCCGAAGCCCCATTTAAATTGTCTTTGGCCTAGGCCATACATCACAAATGATAAATTGTTTAAGGAACCAGACACACATCATAAAGAAACATCAAATTGTCTTAAAAAGGGTACATGCTACCCTTGGAACCAAATTACTTCCAACATGGCAGCCTTCACTCTGGCTTCTGAGGAGATGGAGTTGGAGATGGTTGAACTGAGGCAGGCTTGGTGGAAACCGTCTTCTTGGTAGGGGTCGCAGGCTTGATCTTGCGCGGCTTCTTTGAGAGGAGGTCTTCAAGAGGTGCCATGGGGTCTTTGGTAGCTTCAGCCAGGAAGGGGTACTATGCGTGTAGGATATTGGATTTCACATACACATCAAACCATAACTCAAAGTGGGCGTATAAAGGTGAGTTATAGAGAGAGAAAGTTAGAGGTTTAGGGAACTTAGTGAGAGAAAGAAAAATCTTATTATGAGCTCCAACTCTCTACCTTGGAAGGTAGAGAGTATTTATAGTCTTACAATAAAACGCCACACAACGGGCTGTGGATCAGGCATACAGTGGGTAAAGACCCGTCCGGCCTCCACGGTGTTACTAAACTAAATACTACTTAACATAAAAGTACTATGACTACGAGCTTTCTAACGATTACATATACTTGAGGTGACCGACTCTTTAATACCTGGAATTTCTAATTCCTAACAATCTCCCCCTAAGGGAGGTCACCTCAAACATATACTAAAATGACATTGAATATAATCAGATATTACATTAACAATTGATCTTGCATTCTTGATGTAGTACTTTGCTCCGAAACTCGTAGTCATTGATTCCACTCATTGCATGTTTGGTTAATCCAAGTGGAGGTCTTTTACTGATCCACGTGATAATAATGTTGAGCCAGCTTTTGAGATCATCAGCTAATAGAAAATGTTGGATATTAACTTTTCACATACACATCAAACCATAACACAAGGTGGCGTTTAAGATGGAATTCTAGAGAGAGAAAGTTAGAGGTTTAGGGAACTTAGTGAGAGAAAGTGAAATTATTATTATGAGCTCCAACTCTCTACCTTGGGAGGTAGAGAGTATTTATAGTCTTACATAAAACGCCACACATCGGGCGTGGATCGTGCATACAAGGGTAAAGACCGTCCGTCCTCCACGGTGTTACTTAACTAAATACTACTTAACTTAAAATAACTACGACTACGAGCTTTCTAACGATTACATATACTTGAGGTGACCGACTCTTTAATACCGGAATTTCTAATTCCTAACAATCTCCCCTAAGGGAGGTCACCTCAATCATGCACTAAAATTACATTGAATACAAACAGATATGACATTAACAATTGTTCTTGCATTCTTAATGTAGTCCTTTGTTCCTAAGCTCGTAGTCATTGATTCTTCACATTGCATGTTTGGTTACTTCAAGTGGAGGTCTATTACTGATCCACGTGATAATAATTTTGAGCCATCATTTGAGATTATCAGCCATCAAAAATCTCTGTGACATCCTTTGTGATGTTGGTATTATGTGATGTTGTGACTTTAGGATCGACATGCTCACATTCTGGATCATGATATCTTCTCATCAGAGTAGCGGAAGCATTTGTTGAATCATGATATTGGCAGCAGCAGAAGCGTAAGCATGGAGTGAAAGTATCAGAGTCATTGATGCACTAATCATGATTTCTTTTGAGATGAATGTGTTAAGTGAGCATGCGGCTATGGATTGACCGCTTCATTCGAATGCAAACGTCGGGCGTACATGCATACAACAGTTAGCAATAAATCGCACGAAAGTGTCTTTGATCACTTTCGTTGAATTGAGGTACACGCCCACGGTTCCCGTTGATCAAGATACAAGTACGCCTGTGATCGGTATAATTCAAGAATTTCCTTGACAGGGTTTCGCATTGCTCTAAATGTTCTCAAACCGAACATCTCAAAGAAGACAACACGGAGTGAACCGAATTTGAGTCCACTGATTGATGAAAAGATATTTGAAAAGCAATCGAGTATTGCTCAATAGAAATTGTTTTTGCAATACAGCGAAGGTTTTAATGAAAATCAATTATCAATCATAAAACACCTTTTGATTTGAAAAATTAGTACACGGTCGACGTGCTAATGAAAATAGTTTTAGAGCACAAAGACCGGTTTTTCAAAGGTATCCGTCAATCCATAACCTGAACCAGGATTGATTCAAAAGATTGAATCGCCCCATTGTTTCGTCAGCTTGTCACATGGTTGATCTAAATAATAGATCTCACATGCCACCTACCAGGAGCTTGTTAGATGTTGGCTCCGGAAGGCTTTCCATCTTCACAATGAATATGTAAACACATCACTCGATGTTCGGCAATACCACAAGGATAATGCGTAGGACTCAAGATATAATCTCTCTTCCACATTGTGTGAAACAGAGAGTCTTCATTGAAAGTGTCCTAATGAGATTTATTGATGATCTCGTGGCTCTAGACTCAATTTGTGCATATTTGGATCCTGTATCGGAGACTAGGGAGAGGGTCTCCTTCTTCAATATCAACAATCTCTAAGAGAAAGTCGATAGATAATGTCGGTTCCCCGTGAGAATGAAACAAGTCCTTTTAAGAGGAACTTGAGTGGTTTGGGAAGTTGAAGTGCAGTGCGTCACTGGGTCCATGACGTCTTGTCTTCAATACCGATGTTACCATCAGTAGCATATGAATTGAACCCGGTTTCTGCCCTAAGGTTGAATAAATAGAGGGCTATTTGTTTTCACCCTTTTCTCATTCAATTCTTTTTAATTCTTCAACCCCTTCAGTGCTTACGGAGACTTCATAGCAAGAACCTTGTTGGGTTTATTCCAAGACTAGCTCGGCCTCATCCACTCTTCCCATTCCTAATTTTTCTCCTTTTATTATCATACCTAAGAACTCTACACTAACTAGTGGATAGTTCCTGGGTAGATCCCTCCGGTTCTGGCGGATCTTGGGAACAAAAACCTAACCTTATCATCCTTATATCACCGTACATAAAGTAAAGTTGGTCGGTCTATTTGGTATTGTTCATCTGCCGTTGGAACCAATTGAAAACCATTTGAAAATCAATCCAGATACTTGTGATATATTATCAAAACATTTTGTACCTGAATTGTTTTTGATATTTTTAGAATAAGTGCTCCCCCTCAACATGTGCATCAAATGTTTGAAATTGTTTTGCACACGGAGGCAAGAGGAAGAATTAACTTCTTTGATTACCATTTTCTAAAAGATATCAACATCACTTCCCAAATCGAATCAAGTAGATAAAGCATTTTGGGGAAGGATGAGGTTTTCATGATTTTGCTCCCCTCAATATGTGCCTCGAGATTTGAAAAGAGTTTTGCACATACTAGAGGGAACCTGCACATTGAGATAAGTGATCACGCTTCAAATCATTGTGGTTTAATATAGATGCTCCCCCTCAATGTGTGCATGGAAAATTTGAAATCGCTTTTCACTTACGGGAGGCAAACATGCTAATCACTTAAGAAACCATTTATCGAATTATCAGTTTAAGTCCTATTTAAATCACAACTTCTCCCCCGATCACAATTATTAAAACATTTGAGATTTGTGATCTCTTAGAGATTTAAATTGATTTTGAAAGCTTTTAAGGAGAATTGTGACTTGATTATGAAAGCGCTTTTAACCGATAAGGATCTGATGTTGAGATTTTAAACTCCATTGGTTAAACATGCATGTACATCTTTTGAAAACAATTTAATGCCAAATAACTTTTTAATTTAATTGAAATCATTCTCCCCTCAATCAATGACATAGGTTGTTGATTGAGCGATAGAGATTTTGACAGATAAGTCCTGATGATTATCAAAAATAGAGACCGAAGTTATTTTTCAAAACATTTAGTTTTCAGCAGATAAATGTTATAGAATCGGAGCATGGAATTTGAAAACATGGTAAAACATGGCTCTGTTCTTTCTTTTTAAAACCGGGTTATTGCCTGAAAATGACAATAAACCATTGTTTCTCTTTCTCTCAAACATAATTTTTGATTTTTTTTTTTTTTTTTTTTTTTTGAATTCGAACAACATCTAAAGTCCCGTGTCATTCTTTGAATGACAGCACAAAGACCGTAGATATTATCGAACCGAGAAAACGCATGACAAAATGACAATATTTTTGAAGATTTTTCAATTTTTCGATTTTTATGGATTTTGAAAGTTTTATAATTTTCTATTTGATTTTTTGAAGGTTTTATAATTTTGTATTTTGTTTTTCGAATAAATATTTACAAGAGATAAATTAGTTTAAGAGAATGATGAAATGAGTACCGAGATAAAGATATCGCTCAAAGACGTTGTAGAAGAAATGAATCAACATCTCTTAAACTTTCGCCACCAAAGCATTCGAGGCTTCTAAGAAAATCGTCGGGACATGAGCCTTCTCAATTTGAATCTTTGGTACCTTCCCTCCAAACCGACAAACATCGAATAAAGACCATTTCCCTAAGAAGTAGAGTTGAATACAAAGCGGTCTCATTGATTGAAGCTCAAGCACCAAGAACACGAGAACACCGGTAACAAGTTGAAACATTGATCATCTCAGTGGTTATCAAATCCGGATTAACTGATTACGACCGATCACATGAACCTGTTGTGCATCCCGATGTACACCTTACTCTTCAAGATTGACCAGTTGTCTATTTAGGGGAACAATATATCAACATCTTCATTTTACCAAGTGCATTCCAGGTATATAACATATAACCAATCAACACATAATGTACACATGTACCCAACAAGAGTAGAGACGATGACATCCATGTAGCATGTTGAGTTACTAATCATCTCTGTGGATGTCAACTCTGAAATAACTGAATTAGCTCGATCAAGTGAACATGTTGTGCATATAACCGAAAGCACTTTATCATAAACCGTATATAAGATGTCGATAGGCGATCATCTCACGCTTCCAAATATTCTTCTCACATTTCTTCCAACTGAACATCAAGTAATATAAACCAAAGGTCTCCAGAGACCACTTCCCCCAAATAGTTGGAATAATATATCCTTCCCCAAATGGTTTTGATACCTCGTAATCAAAAAACATAATATATCAATAAACTTGAAATCTTGTGAGAAAAACTCAAATAGCCCAAATGAATCCTGTGAGAATCAACTGCTACATAAACTCTCTCGGACTATCTTTATCAACCCATATGTAGACAATTTGAAGTGACCACTGTTTAAGAAAAACCCAATATACCAAACTTGAAACCTAAGTCTAATTCCCAGTATTTGTGTCTTAAGCTTGCACTTAAAGATGGAAGAACGGTGTCGAGAATTTATGCACCAAGCAAATCTCTTAAGTACTCAATACTCAATTAAAGTATGAGACATTAACACCTCTTGCAATTATCCACAACGTAATATACGCGTGACACTGAGTAAAACAACGTAACTCCTAATAGTGATAGTTAACCGGGTCTTCAACCATCCACCTCGACTGCTGGTAACTAGATAACCCAAGACTTCAACTCTAATTCTTAAGCTCGAGCAAGTTATCAAATAAGATCACACCTTTGTGAACGTCAACTTCAACCTCAAATAAGTGATAAAAGAGTAACTTCGAAGTAATCAACTTGTGTCAAATGCCTCAACATGTGAATAAACATACAACCGGATGTACATTCACCCACTGAATGAACCAGAACAAATGATGCCTCAACATCAATGTATTCTTCCTAAAAGTATTCATGTAGAGACTGATATGGAGGATACACCAATAACTTCGAGCGGATGAGGTAGACATTTTCCTTGAAGTTCATGTGGTTGATTTATAGCATGCACAATGAGAGGAATAATAATCCATGAAGATTTGGCAAAGGAATACCAAAGAGTGGATCATTATTCATGAACAATAATCCGTGAAGATTTGGCAAAGGAATACCAAAGAGCGGATCATTATTCATGAGTGCAACTGCAATATTATGATAATCATTATCAACGCCTTTGAGGAATAACCGAGATAGGATTTTTTTTTAGTAGTCTGAGTTGTACTTCTTTGATGATCAACAAACATATCTTGAACTCATGAATCACATATTCTTTGATGATCATCAAATATTCGCTAGCGGTTGTAAATACTCATCAAACATATCTTGGACCAATGAATCCCAAACAATAAATCCCATTTATCCTTAGTGAGTGAAACATTAGGCGTTGGAGGAGAGTCATCAAACTTTAAGTCGTATAACCATTATTCAAACATCCATCATCATTTAGTATATTCACTCTTCTCATAAATCCCATTTATCCTTAGTGAGTGAGAGTCATCAAACTTTAAGTCGAATAACCATTATTCAAACATCCATCATCATTTAGTATATTCACTCTTCTCCCCTCAAAAATTGCATCCGAAGTTGCCATTTTTGATTTAGCAAGTGAATAAGAATATACATTAATGAATGTAGATCCATTTGATGACTGAATGAGCATGGGAGAAACATGAAGCTTGTTGATGAAGAATGTCGATGAGAATGGTCATAAACATGAAGATTTCTCTTCTTCAAGATAAAGCGCGAAGCGTACACTTTTCTTTTCTTTGAGGAACGGGGCCTGAAGTGTTATCTGCAGACGCCATAATGATGAAGAACGAGGCCCGAATCGATGTGAACAGACGCCATTGTTTAGAGCCCGCTTATATGTTTAGAGCAGCCTAATCCAAATACCAAGGGACTAATTTGTACGACTGCTTTGGATAAATGACGAAGACATAGAATTGGAAACATTGGATCCCCACATGCTCATGGGGTCCTTTTGGTTAGCACAAACAATCTTTGAATCAGCAGAAACCCTAGGTGCAATGTCATTGTCACTAGGAGCTAAACTAGTAGAAGCATCGGACTTAGTCGAGGGACATTTTGTGCTTAATGGGATTGTTCTACCAGTTGGCTTCCAAACCTTAACAGGCACTACTCTAGGCATAGTGGATCTAGTTAAGGGGCAAGGTTTGCCATTCGTGAATATTCGACTGTTGGCTTCCATCGAAATCCTACATTGGTAAAAACCTTCCCTGTAGGTTTCGATTGCTTAATCTGCTTTCGCTCTCCAAACTTTCTTAATTGGGTTATGAATCTTAGACCTCATAAATAACACATCACATTTATCATGATTACCATAAATTAAACATTTTTTGCATGTTTTGCAGACAAAGATAAGGCCTCGAATTAATTTTAGTAAGCTTGGAGCTAATACTAGAACTAACACGATTCTTTTGTTCAAATCAAACTTCTTGTCCCTATGGTGTTCTTTCACTTCCTTATCATGAACACTTTTAGTTTGCGTAATCCTATCCTTCTTTGCATAGCTTCTAGGTTTTGACCCGCTAACTTTAGTGTCAATCTTAACATCTGTAGAAGTAACGATGGGAACATTACATGGCTTCACTACTTTCTGCATTCCCGGTCTAGAAGTGCTGGGATCTAAAATTCTAGGAGGCACATCACATGTTGCTTGCTTGAATTTAGATATGGAACAAGGCATATCAAGGGTCACATGCTTGGCTTTAGGCATAGAACGGATTTCTGCTTTGGCACTAGGCATAGGACAAGGCTTCACAGCTTTGCCTTTTTCACCTAAGGGTTTTGGACAAGTTGCAATTACACATTCAAGCAGCTCTTGAGATCGTTTGGCCTGGATGCAAGCAAACCTAATTTCACTATCAAGAGGTTTGTTAATGAAATCCTCTTCGACAATCTCACGGAGACATTCTAGACTATCCTTAAGGTGAGCACAGTAGTCATGAAAAGCATGTTCATTATTCCTAAGATGAGGAGGAATATATTTAACTGCCACAGTGTATTTGCAATCTAAGGGTGATTTTGAGACAACATTCTTATTGAAAACAAGTGGCGGTTTCCCATTTCCCTGACTTCTCAGATTCTCAATTTCCTTTTGTAAAGACGTTATTTTTCGTTGTTTTGGTCACGGGTGACGTTTATTGAATCATATAACTCTTTAAAATGTCGTTTAACCTTTTCATTTTCTTCTAGAAAACTTTCGCTTTCCTTTTGTAAAGCATTTACTAGGTTTTGAAGATGAAACGTTTGAGAATTCTCAGAATCTAAAGGAGGAGGCATTTGGGAGCCTGTCATATTGTTCGTTTGACCCTTTAATTGAGAGATTTGGGCTTTCAACTTTCTCGATCGTGTAATGAGCTTGAATCGTTCATCACGCTTGTTAATTTGAAAAACTGCATCAAACTCTGGAGCATCTGAAGATGTCTTGATATTTGAAGTTTTAACATTTTCTTTAAGATGTTGATATTTTAGTTGTAAATTAAAATGCTCAACTTCCAGTTTAGAAAAATGTTTAACCAAATTGTCGTGATCATCCAGCTCAATTTTCTCGTTTAGTTTAGAATTAGTTTTTTCAAGCTCAATGACACGATCATGGGAGACTTTCAGGCCACAGATAGTTCATGAAATTTGGAAGCATTAATAGAGCAATTTGAAGCAGTTAAAAAGATATCTTGAGCAACACATTCAGGAATAAGAGTCTCATTTAAGGTATGCAAGTTCTTCCTCTCAATCTCATTATATTTTAGTGCACGCCCATAATCACTAACTTCAACTACCATTGCATCAAATTCCTTTTCCATTTCTTTAATATCTGATTTTGTCCCCTTTTTAAGACTCTCAAAATGATCTTTTAGTTGTTTAAAGAAAGGCATGACCTCGGTTAAATAACATTCTTTCATTTGCTCAAAACCCCTTTCCCCTTCACTTATCCCAGTGGGTGTGATCCTTTTCTTACAAGTTTTCTCAAAATCGGTAAATAGTTGAAGAATAACATATTGACTGATTAAGGTCTTGCTCTTAGTGGCAATAGTTCTAGGAACTAAATGCATTGGTGTATTTGGAGGATACACACTCGCTTTAGGGAATTTCCTACAAGGGGGATTCATTTCAACAAGATTTTCAGCTTTTGCAAGTCCATATCCTTTTTCCAGAACACTTGTTCAGGGTCAATAGAGTCTGAGGCTTAAACATGTTTAAGGATATCCAATTTTCCTTAGTGTAATCATGGGGTTTTATCGTTATCTTGTTCTTTTTACACTCGGGATCTTCTAGCTTCTTATTCATTTTCTCCCTAGTGACTTCATCTGATTTCTTATCTTCCTCAGTGCACTCAGAGCAACTAGGTTTCTGTCTAGGCTTAAGGATCTCATTACCATCATACAGCACCTTATGAGCATTTCTAGCCTTTTTAATTACCTCTGGATTAGGTTCCTCAACAAGGGAAATGCTATGCTTATCGCTTAAGACTCTATGCTTAGTGATCATGTGAGCAAATCAATGGTATTCCCTTGTACATAAAACTTATTTTCAAGCTTGTTTTTCAAAGTTTTTAGATTGGAAAAATCATTCAAAAGTTTTGATTCCTTAGCCTTGAATTCTTGCTTAAGCATTTTAACATTTTCTTGAAGTTCATGTTTTTGCTTAGCATTTTTAGAAAGCTTTTCTTGTAAGGAGTTTAACTCTTGTTTTAATACTTCTTCTCTAAACCTACTTTTTCTAATAGTTGTACGATTTGGACATCCATTTTCTGCTCACGGGTGGTCAACTCAAACTTAGCACGTTGTTCATAAATAGCAACCTGATCCTTATATATGTTAAGCTCGGGTAAGGGAATCATCATGCACAAATGCAGCGTACTCATGCAGTTCATAATCATCATTTTGAGTAGAAGATGCACAACTAGGTACAGCAGAAACATCCATGCAACTTACTTGAGCATTGACATGCACAGCCGTGACGGGTGCATCTCATCTTGGGTACATCCGCTTCCATGGAGCGTTCCTTTGCATTAACTTGCACGTGTTGTGTCCGGTGCACCTCTCTCTCTTGTGAATTTGAGCACGAAGATTCCATTTTTCCATTATCCGACTCATCAATTTTTGTTGTCACCGACATTCTCGATTCCAACACCATTCTTCAACATATACATTACCCAACTTATCACAACAATCTTTCAACCGCACCTGACACTCATTCACGTCTTCATTCTTTTGAGCAGATTCTTCAATGTACTTTTTCACATTATCCATGAGTTGGATAAATGTCTCAATGAATTCCTCAATTTCCATTCCAAAGATGTTTTTGAAGGAAATTCAAGTGTTGATCGTGTCTGGCAATATTCCCCACCATGAATGGTGAAATTGTTTGTAGATTACTTGAAGAGCTGCACCGGAACCATCCTTTTGAACCTCTTCATTGGTAAGTTGCAGCTTTAAATGTTCTAAGTTCAACAAAGAAACTTCTTGTCAATGTAGGTAAGTCCCGGCGGAAAAGAGCACTACATGTTCGATCCCCTATGGATAACAAATTGAATGAGGTGCGATGAAGTAGCCGATAGGGCTCAATGTCTGCATTTCATTTGCATGGCATTTTGTAGCTTGACCGGTGCATTCTCTCTCATTAGATTCTGCACACGGATATCTCACATCCTCATTGCTTAATTCAATCATCTTTAATCGCTCAGTGTAGCCTACATTATCATTGTTGTCCACAACATCATACAATTTAAGCACTTCAAATCACCGGGTCGTAGAGTAAGACATGATGTGGAAGGATGCACGGATTTTACATCTATGATTTAAACCGAGAAATAGAATCTTTCGCGCGATTTTACTAAAATCAAGACCAAACCGTTAAGCAATGACCAAGGAGTGTTAAGATGACCGATGGAATGATACAATGAAAGACGATTGTGTGATAAGCAGAGATGTTGTTTGGTTGTGATTCGGATTGGTTTATGCCCGTTTTCCTAAGAAATTTAGGTCTAAAACTTAAAACCTCAATAACTTTGTTCGAGTGATTTAGACTCGAAGATTGACCAATGAACTTTAGTTAATTCGGGCGTACATTCTCCTCGCTCACGGTCGCTTTGATGGGTAGAACGCTGAAAACGGAGTTACGGTTCAAAAGTTATGGCCGCTTGAAGTTTTGACGAGAAAAATCAACCAAGTCGCTACGAATTCTTGAACCAAGTCGCTAACAACTAATTCGCTACCACGCTAAGTCGCTAGAGTTCCAAGTCGCTAGCCAGATGTAAGTCGCTAAGTGGTAACTCGCTAACACTCAAGTCGCTAAAAAATTTCTAAAGAATTACTACTCAAGTCGCTAACAATGCAAGTCGCTAAAGAGCAACTCGCTACCAAGTCGCTACCAATGTCAAGTAACCCGTGAGTGGAGAGTCCACTACTTGTACTTTAACTCGCTAGATCTAACTCGCTAGCCCCAACACCGTAAGTCGCTACAAAAATATGAAGCAAGTCGCTACCAAGAATATTATCCGTGAACTAAGTCGCTAGCATGAAAACCCATATAAACATCACTTTTCAATCCAAAAACAACCCAACCAAGATGATTCAAGCCTTCCAAATCAAAACCTAAACACTTATGATGATCTTAAACACAAAAGTACAATCAAAATCCAAACTTTAACACTAGAAATCAACCAAATGATGCACAAACCACTAAACTTTTTCAAACTCAAAACCACCTAAAAACCACTAGAAATCCAAAGATGTGTAAGATATGATCTAACCATGGCTCTTGATACCAATTGTTGATATTAACTTTTCACATACACATCATAACATTAACACAAGGTAGCATATAAATGGAATTCTAGAGAGAGAAAGTTAGAGGTTTAGGGAACTTAGTGAGAGAAAGTGAAAGATATTATTATGAGCTCCAACTCTCTACCTTGGGAGGTAGAGAGTATTTATAGTCTTACATAAAACGCCACACATCGGGCTGTGGATCGTGCATACTGGGTAAAGACCGTCCGTCCTCCACGGTGTTACTTAACTAAATACTACTTAACTTAATATAACTACGACTACGAGCTTTCTAACGATTACATATACTTGAGGTGACCGACTCTTTAATACCCGAATTTCTAATTCCTAATGTAAAATCTCTCGATACATCCATTTTGGTGTTGGTATTATGTGATGTTGTGACTTTCGGACCGACATGCTCACATTCGGGATCATGATATCTTCTCATCGAGTAGCTTGGAAGCATTCGTTGATTCATGATATTTGGCGCTAGCCAGAAAGGTAAGCATGGAGTTAGAATATCGTGAGTCATTGATGCACTAATCATGATTTCTTTTGATATGAATGTGTTGTGTGAGCATGCGGCTATGGATTGACCGCTTCCATTCGAATCAACCTACAAACGCCGGGTGTACCTCTGCATAAGATAGTTAGCATAAAGCGCATCAAGTGTCTTTGATCACTTTCGTGAATTGAGGTACACGCCCACGGTTCTCGCTGATCAAGACAAGTACCGCCTCGCGGATCGTATAATTCAAGAATTTCCTTGACAGGTTTCGCAATGCTTCTAGTCCGTTTCTCAAACCGAACGCCTCAAAGAAGACAACACGGAGTGAGTGAACCAAATAATTTACGTCCATCGATTGATGAAAAGAGATTTAAAAAACAATCATGTATTGCTCAATAGAAATTGTTTTTGCAATATAACGAAGGTTTTAATGAAAATCAATTATCAATCATAAAACACCTTTTGATTTGAAAATTAGTACACGGTCGACGTGCTAATGAAAAGAGTTTTAAAGCACAAAGACCGTTTTTCAAAGGTATCCACAATCCATAACTCGAACCAGTGATTGATTCAAAAGATTGAATCGCCCCATTGTTTCTCGCTCGCTTGTCACATGGTTGATCAGATAATAGATCTCACATGCCACCTACCAGGAGCTTGTTAGATGTTGGCTCCAGTAGGCTTTCCATCTTCACAGTGAATATGTAAACACATCACTCGATGTTCGCAATACCACAAGGATAATGCGTAGGACTCAAGATATAATCTCTCTTCCACATTGTGTGAAACAGAGAGTCTTCATTGAAAGTGTCCTAATGAGATTTATTGATGATCTCGTGGCACTAGACTCAATTTGTGCATATTTGGATCCTATATCTGGAGACTAGGAGAGGTTCTCCTTCTTCAATATCAACAATCTCTAAGAGAAAGTCGATAGATAATGTCGGTTCCCGTGAGAATGAAACAAGTCCTTTTAAGAGGAACTTGAGTGGTTTGGGAAAGTTGAAGTAAGGCCACCGGGTCCATGACGCCTTGTCTTCAATACCGATGTTACCATCAGTAGTATATGAATTGAACCCGGTTTCTGCCCTAAGGTTGAATAAATATAGGGCTATTTATTTTCACCCTTTTCACATTCAATTCTTTTTCATTCTTCAACCCTTCTGCTTTTACCGAGACTTCATAGCTAGAACCTTGTTGGGTTTATTCCAAAGATAGCTCAGCCTTAGTCCAAGACTCTTCCCATATCTTTTTTTTCTCCTTTTATCATCATACCTAAGAACTCTACACTAACTAGTGGATAGTCCCGGTAGATCCTCTCCGTTCTCGGATCATGGGAACACGTACCTAACCTTATCATCCTTATATCACCATACATAATGTAAAGTTGGTCGGTCTTTTTGGTATTGTTCATCCGCCATAGGAACCAATTGAAAACCATTTGAAAATCAATCCAGATACTTATGATATTTTATCAAAGCATTTTGTACCAGAATTGTTTTTGATATTTTTAGAAGAAGAACTCCCCTCAACATGTGAATCAAGTATTTGAAATAGTTTTCCACACGGAGGCAAGAGAAAGAATTAACTTCTTTGATTACCATTTTCTAAAAATATCAACATCACTTCCCTAATCGAATCAAGTAGATAAAGCATTTTGGGGAAGGATGAGGTTTTCATGATTTTGCTCCCCTCAATATGTGCCTCGAGATTTGAAAAGAGTTTTGCACATACTAGAGGGAACCCGCACCTTGAGATAAGTTATCACGTTTCAAATCATAGGTTTAAGATAGATGCCCCCCTCAACATGTGCATGGAAAATTTGAAATCGTTTGTCACATGTGGGAAGGAGAGCTTGTACATCCTTATAAAACCATTTACCTAATTATCGCTTTAAATCCAATTTAAATCACACATTCTCCCCGATCACAATTATCAAATCATTTGAGATTTGTGATCTCTTATAGATTTAAATTGATTTTGAAAGCTTTTAAGGAGAATTGTGACTTGATTATGAAAGCTTTAACCGATAATGATCGGATTCAAAGACTTTAAACTCCATTGATAAAACATGCATGAATATCTTTTGAAAACAATTGAATGCCAAATAACTTTTTAATTTAATTGAAATCATTCTCCCCTCAATCAATGACATAGGTTGTTGATTGAGAGATTGATATTTTGACAAATAAGTCCGGATGATTATCAAAAATAGAGACCGAGTTATTTTTCAAAGCATTTAGTTTTCAGATAAATGTTTAAAGAATCGAGCATGGAATTTGAAAACATGATAAAGTATGGCTCGTTTCTTTCTTTGAAAAAGCCGGTTATCAAAATGACAATAAACCATTGTTTCTCTTTCTCCCAAAAATATTTTTTTTATTTTTAAGAGTTGAACAACATCTAAAGTCCCGTGTCATTCTTTGAATGACAAAGACAAAGACCGATATTATCGAACCGAGAAAAACATGACAAATTGACAATATTTTTGAAGATTTTTCGAATTTTTCAAATTTTTATGGATTTTGAAGGTTTTATATTTTCTATTTTGTATTTTGTTTTTCAATAGATATATACAAGAGATAGATGAAGATAGACCTTACTCCTCGCTTCCTCCCTCAAGACGCTTTGAGTGTTTCGTTGAAGACTTTTCAAGCCAAGACGTGGAAGAATAAACTCAAAACGCTCTCTTGGAAGAGCTTTGGTGAAGATGTCCGCTAACTGATATTCAGACCTCACAAAATAGAGTTCCACCACACCTTTTTCCACTTGTTCCCCGATGAAATGATGTCGAATGTCGATATGCTTTGCTCTTGAGTGTTGAACGTTGTTGCATGAGAGAGCAATAGCACTTTTATTATCACAAGATGTAGGGATTTTGTTGAATTCAAAGCCATAGTAGATAATTGAGATCTCATCCATAAGATTTGAGCACAACATGATGACATGGCTATGTATTCACCTCTCAGAGGAAATAGAAGTACTCATTTGCTTTTTGAAGACCACTCACAAGCTTATCACCCAAAAACTGAAAGCACCTCCGCATGTACTTCGACGAGTATCTTGACACCTCGCATGATCAAGATCTGATAGGCGTTAGTGACATACCGGTGTATTTCGGGTACCAAAGTCCCATATTGATGGTTCCTTGGAGATACCGAAAGACCCGCTTAACCGCTTCAAGGTGCTTTTTAGTAGGCTTAGCCTGGTATCTAGCACACATGCAAACAAATAACAAGATGTCCGGTCTACTAGCGTGAGGTACATCGTGGATCCAATCATACTACGATATTTCGTTTGGTCAATCATGATCCCCGAGTGGTCCTCATCTAGTTTGGTTCGATCAATCATGGGAGTGTCAACAGGTCACTTGAATCAAATCCAAATTTCTTTAAGATCTCAGTTGCATATTTAGATTGATTTATGAAAATGCCTCCTGGACTTTGTGAAATTTGTAATCCCAAGAAAATGACATTTGTCCCATCATTGACATTTGAAATTTTGAACTCATTTCATTAGAAAACGATCACATTCCATTGGGTCACCGAGGCAAAATAATATCATCAACATAAATTTGAACATGAATTAAATGTTTGCTCGACTTCTCGGTGAACAATGTTGGATCAATCGCTCCTTTGCTAATCCGTTGATAGAAGAAACTTTGACAGGGTATCATACCATGCCCTTGGAGCTTGCTTTAAACCGTAAAGAGCCTTCTTCAAACGATAAACGCGAGTAGGATGCTCTTGATTTACAAATCCTTCAGTTACCGACGAGACTACTTCTTTAAGATCTCCGCTCGTAAATGCCGCCTTCACATCCATCCGATAGACTACCATGTTCTTACTAGCAGATTAGCCAAAAGATTCGATTGCCTCGATTCGAACAATAGGAGCAAAAGATTCTTCAAAGTCTATACCCTCCTCTTGACGGTATCCTTTAGCAACTAATCGAGCCTTGTTCTTCAACACATCACCATGCTCATCAAGTTTCACTTTGAAGATCCATTTTAGAGCAATAATCATAGCACATTCTGAGCGTACTAACTCCCATACATCAAGTCGATTAAACTCATGAATTTCATCTTGCATGGCATTGAACCAAATTGCTTCATTCATGGCGGTATTAACATCTTTTGGTTCGATCTTAGAGAGTACGGAGTTGAAGAAACACCATAAGGCATCGGTTGCAAGTTGTTTCCTGTTGATACGGACGAGAGGGATTACCAATGATGTTGTCTAATGGATGATCGTGAGTCCATTTTCTGAGGTGATCATGTGGTAGTTGTTGAGGACCAAGTAGCGAGTCGATGTCTCCTCAAGAAGATGGTTCATGAAGATTCAGAGCAAATATGTTTTCAAATGGAGCATCTTCAGTAGTAGCAAAGGGATTAACTTCATCATTGATGCCATAAACATTTCCATGATGTACATTTGAAGAATGATGATTTGTTGATGAGACTAAGGATCAGCAGAAGGCTTCTTGACTTAAAGATATTGAGACCGAGGGATTGACTTCATTCACGGAATATGAGCACCTCTTGTGGATCAACACCTCATTAGTACTTGGATCATAAAGTTCATCAAACATAGGATCAAACAATTTCTTAAATCATCTTCAGATGGAGGTACATATGGAGTTTCTTGAGAAGAGTTTGGAACAAGGGATGAACCAATGGGACTGATTTTGAAGTGCGGGTCCGAACTGGATTGTTCAGAGCCATTTGACCGTCACCATCAAACGTAACGTGAATTGTTTCCATGATGTTTCGGGTTCTTTTGTTGTAGATTCGTATCCCTTTTTGTTTGGTGCATACCCTACAAATACTCCAATGTCCGCTTTAGCTCTAAGTTTGCCTAAGTCTTGACCCTCATTAGTTGGATAGCACAATGCACCAAACACACGAGGGAAAGAGAGATTAGGTTTTCTCAAGTGGACAAGTTCATATGGAGTTTTTCCATGAACAGGTGAATCGTGGAACGATTTTGTGTGTAGCATGCAAGGGCAATAGCTTCCCGTGAGAAACATTGGAACCTTTGAGTAAATCAACATTGTTCTTGCGGCTTCAACAAGAGTTCGATTTCGTCTTTCAACTACACCGCTCTGTTGAGGAGTTCGTGGAACACTTCTTTGATGACTGATTCCAATGCTTTCATAGAATTCACTAAGTTGTTTGTTAACAAACTCGCCCATTGTCTCGCTGATAATTCGACGGTTTTGTTAAGTCGAACTCCTACTGCTTGATGAGTTTGATGATGATATCAGGAGTTTCATCCTTTGTCCTTAAGAACTTGACCAGGTGAATCTAGAGTAATCATCAACCACAACTAACACATATTTCTTCCCAAAGATATTCTCCACTCTCATTGGTCCACATAAATCCATATGAATTGTATGAAGAACTTCTCTGACAGAGTTAGTAGGTTTGGGTTTATGGGCATACTTCTTGCTTTTTCCCAATTGACATGTGAACAAAGATGATCCTTTTCATACTTTAGTCGAGGTAAACCTACAACTAAGTCCTTTCTCGAGAGATCATTGATGGTGCCGAAGTTCAAGTGATTGAGACGACGATGCCATAACCATGACTTTGTTTTTGAAGCCTTTGACAACAAGCAAATTGGAGAAGACTTCATCATATCATCGATAGAGATGGTGTAAAGATTTGAACCACGAATTCCTCTTAAAAGTTCCTTACCATCAAGTTCTCTAACAAAACAAGTATGTTTTCTCAAGGCTACTTCTAGATCGTAATCACATAATTGACCAACAAAGAACAGATTATGACCAAGACCTTCCACATAGTATACTCTAGAGATAACACTATCACCAACAACATAATCACCATAACCCATAATTGCACCAAATGATCATTACCAATCTAATGTCCCGATGAATTTGCTCACGGTTCATGAGCGCGACCGGCCTCACCATATATGCTTGGAGCCTCGAGTCCGTACCACGTAACGATTTGAACGACCGCAGCTGAACACGCATAAGAATGGATAATCGATAATTGGGATCCCCATTCAAGAATGGGTTCCACTTGGTTAGTAACAGTAATTGGAACACCCACATCAGAAATAGAAACATCCATATCGGAAGTAGAAGCAATGGAATCATTGGGAATAGATGCAATGTCAGTGTCTCAGATTTGACCTATTCAAAGTATGTTCACTTCTTAAGGGAATAGTTCTACCAAGAGGCATCCATTTTCTAGTGGGCATAATCTTAGCATTTGAGAGCAAACCGATTATTCTTATGACCAAAAGGTATCCAATAATAACCTATCTTTATAAAAGTTCTTCCTGTGGGTTTCCACTGTTTTCTAACAATCTTTCGCTTTTGCCTTTTTGC
Source organism: Chrysanthemum makinoi (assembly GCA_910596185.1). Classification (NCBI taxonomy): domain Eukaryota; kingdom Viridiplantae; phylum Streptophyta; class Magnoliopsida; order Asterales; family Asteraceae; genus Chrysanthemum; species Chrysanthemum makinoi. The sequence continues at coordinate 324,641,496 of OU343221.1, forward strand.
CTTATTTGCACGATTATTAGCATTAACAATTTTAACTGGCATTTGACAGCATTAGACAAAGCATTCACACCACATTCATGATTAGCAAAGTAATTCAAGCGCACATCATTACAAGGTTTGCAAATAGTATCGTAATTCAATTAATTACAAGATTTAAGGCTAATACTAGAATCAACACGATTCGCTTTATTCAACTCAAGCTTAAAGTTCCTAGATTGGTCTTCTACTCTCTTCCAATGCACATTCTTAGCTTGCAAGGTCCTATCATTCCTTGTATTGTCTTGAGACTTTGACTGCCGCTTTAAAGTCACCGATTACTCAGAGAGGGAATGGGAACTTTAGTTGGTTGATCTAATTTTTGCATTCCTGAACTTGATGTGCAAGGATTCAAGTACTAGAAGGCACATTAGTGTATACTTTCTTAAGACTGTGATTTGAGCTTGCAGCACACTAAAGTTCACTTCTTAGCACTAACATATCCGAATCAACTACTTGAAGGCACATTAGTGTTTCCTTTCTTAAGACTGGGCATAGAACGGATTTCCCGCTTGGCACTAGGCATAGAACAAGGCATTCACACTTTGCCTTTCACCTAAGGTTTTTGGGACATGTTGCAATTACACATTCTAGCAACTCTTGAGATCGTTTGGCCCGGAGGCAAGCAAACCTAATTTCACTATCAAGAGGTTTGTTAATGAAATCCTCTTCAACAATCTCACAGAGACATTCTAGACTATCCTTAAGGTGAGCACAGAATTCATGAAAAGCATGTTCATTATTCCTAAGATGAGGAGGAATATATTTAATCACAAAGTGTATTTGCAATCTAAGGGTGATTTTGAGACAACATTCTTATTGAAAACAAGTGGCAGCTTTCCCATTTCCGACTTCTTCGATTCTCAATTTCCTTTTGTAAAGACGTTATTTTTCGTTGTTTTGGTCACGGGTGACTTTCATTGAATCATATAACTCTTTAAAATGTCGCTTAACTTTTTCATTTTCTTCTAGAAAACTCTCGCTTTCCTTTTGTAAGGCATTAACTAAGTTTTGAAGATGAAAAGTTTGAGAATTCGGAGAATCTAAAGGAGGAGGCATTTGGGAGCCTGTCATATTGTTCTTTGACCCTTTAATTGAGAGATTTGGGCTTTCAACTTTCTGATCGTGTTGCAATGAGCTTGAATCTGCTCATCACGCTTGTTAATTTGAAAATCGTGATCAAACTCGAGCATCCGAGGATGTCTTGATATTTGAAGTTTTAACATTTTCTTTAAGATGTTGATATTTTAGTTGTAAATTAAAATGCTCAACTTCTAGTTTAGAAAAATGTTTAACCAAATTGTCGTGATCATCCAGTTCAATTTTCTCATTTAGTTTAGAATTAGTTTTTTCAAGCTCAATGACACGATCATGGGAGACTTTCGGAGCAACAGATAATTCATGAAATTGAGAAGCATTAATGGAGCAATTTGCAAAGGTTGAAAAACACATCTTGAGCAATACATTCTGAAATAAGATTCTCATTTAAGGTATGCAAGTTCTTCCTCTCAATCTCATTATATTTTAATGCTCGCTCATAGTCACTAACTTCAACTATCATTGCATCAAATTCCTTTTCCATTTTAATATCTTTCATCCCCTTTTAAGACTCTCAAAGTGATCTTTTAGTTGTTTAAAGAAAGGCATGACCTCAATTAAATAACATTCTTTCATTTGCTCAAAACCTCTTTCTCCTTCAGTTATACCAGTGGGTGTGATCCTTTTCTTGCAAGTTTTCTCAAAATCAACAAATAGTTGAAAGATAACATATTGACTAATTAAGGTCTTGCTTTTAGTGGCAATTGTTCTAGGAACTAGATGCATTGGTGTATTTGGAGGATACACACGCTTCTAGGCATTTTCCAAAGGGGGTTTCAACAATATTTTCAAATTTTCGCTTATCTAAATCCATTTTCCGTAACACTTGTTCGGGAGTTAACAATGTTTGAGGCTTAAACATGTTTAAGGAAATCCATTCCTCCTTTTGTAATCATGGGGTGTGATAATTACTTTTCTTTTTACATTTGGATCATCTAGTTTCTTGTTCATCTTTTCCCTAGTGATTTCATCCGATTTCTTATCTTCCTCTGCACTCAAGCAACTAGGTTTCTGTATAGGTTTAAGGATTTCATTGCCATCATAAAGAACCTTATGAGCATTTCTAGCCTTTTAATGACCTCTGGATTTGGTTCCTCAACAAGGGGAATGCTATGCTTATCGCTAGGACTCTATGCTTAGTGATCATGTGAGCAAATTAATGGTGTTTCCTTGTACGTACAACTTATTTTCAAGCTTGTTTTTCAAGGTTTTAGATTAGAAAAATCATTCAAAAGTTTTGATTCCTTAGCACTTAATTCTTGCTTAAGCATTTTAACATTTTCTTGAAGTTCTTGTTTTTGCTTAGCAGTTTTAGAAAGTTTTTCTTGCAAGGAATTTAACTCTTGTTTTAATACTTCTCTAAACCTTACTTTTTCTAATAGTTGTAACGATTTGGTCATCCATTTTCTGCACACGAGTGGTCAACTCAAATTTAGCACGTTGTTCATAAATAGCAACACGCTCTTTATAGGCATTGTTCAGAGAATTACGAATCATCAAAAGGCACATGCGTGTATTCATCAAAAACATAGTCATTGTTGATTGCAGAAGATGCATCACTTGGTACAACTTCACTTTCACTTTGTTTCATATTGATCATATGGGACAATATCGATATTACCCATATTTTCAATATTTGATTCAATAGTTTCAATTGATTGTACTTTGTCATGCATCTTTTGCACATCAAGATCATCGATAGTTTAAGTACCTCTCGAGATGAGTTTGTCTTTGGATGGGCCAGCTTGTGGTGAAGAGGCGACCTTGGGAGAAACCATTGGAGAAATGCTAGCCATAAAGATTGTGTGTGCGAGGGTCCATCATCCACATCGAGTCGTATGCATCACAATCGCGACTTGAAAGGCATTCATGATTGTGACCTATTCCTAATAGGCCGCCATCCACATCTGCATCATAGGTCTTGGCATTGCCCTCAGCTAGAAACAATAATTCCTCTTCATCCAAAGTAGCACCATTATCCTGAGCTTGCACAAGCAGATCTTATCTCTCAAGGTAATCAAGATTCGTGGACGCTTTGAGATGTGCGCCTTGCAATGTGTCCCTCACCACCACGCTTATAACATTTGATCAGCTTAGCTTGACCTTGATTACCATTCCTTCCTCGATTCTGAATACCAACATAACCTCTACCAGCTCCACCTCTTCCCTCGATCATACCGTCTTTCCCGAACCGGTTGCACCACGATCCTCCCATCTTTAATGTAAAGAGCTTGATTGTGTGGGTTAGATGCGCTCGAGGTTGTTATTGGTTTGTGGGAGAGAATTCATGTTTTGACTAATGTAAGAGCTAGTTGATTAATGAAATTACCCACGTGTGCATCAAGATCGTTTTGTTTGAACATAGGATCACGAATGAGTTTGTGATTACCATTACCCATGGGTATGACTTGTGAGGCTTTGGTGTGATTCCCATGTTTGAGTAGAAGGCGCTTGAGTCATTAGACGAGCTTGTCTCTCCCCGGGTTGGTTTTGAACTGACAAGAACCAATTTTTCAAACATAGCATGTCTCTCATTCTCAAGGAGGAAGGCATAGAGTTGCTCATAGTTTGTATTCTTCAATCCTTTAGTGAGCTTCACGAGGTATACAAACTTGTGCCATTTGGGATTCATGTTGTTCACAAATTTTGAGTTCACCTGAATGTTAGGCATAGTCATTCTGATGTTCCTCATGTCATTCACCAACTTATGAAATCTCACATAGTACTCATAGACACTCTCATCCGGTTTCATCTTGAAGTGCTCAAATTCATCATAGAGTTGTGATTCTCTGTCTTCCATAGTTAATTTAACCCTAGAGAAGCATCTTGACATTATCCCATACCGCCTTTTGCCTCGTGTTGTGATTGATCGCTTGTAGATGTCTTTAGGAAGACCTTGAAGAACAATGTTGAAGCCCCTGATATCGTGATCAATCTCTTTTTTCTCCTTATCATCAAGCTCATCATACATCTTTTGGCTCCATTCATTCAGAATCAGAGTTCCATCTTCAGCAGTAGATCAAGTATATCTCTAGTCGTCTCAACTCGATAAGGTCCTTCATCAATGGATTTGAGAATGTTGACACCATTTTCCTTTCCAAGGCAAGCACCGATCTGTTGAGCCCAAGAGTCGTAGTCGGCCTGTCATAAGCATGGGTGGACGAGTATCTCGAACCAAAGCTTGAACATCCTCGCAAACAAAGGAGATGATAGTAGGAACGCTTGTAGACATGTTTCAAGCATTATACGGATTTTATAACTCATTGATTAAACCGGGAAATAGATTCTTTCACGGGATTTTACTAAATCAAGAGAAAACCGAAGAATGATAAATACACACTCAAGTCGCTAGAAAAAGGTCTAATGAACTAAGTCGCTAACTAACTCGATAGTCAAACAAATTAAACACACTCAACTCGCAAATTAATCAAGTCGCTAATAGCCAACTCGCTTAGTCTCAAGTCGCTATATAACAACTCAACATACCCAAGTCGCTAGCAAAATTTTTAAAGAATTCGCTAAGCACCAAATCGCTAAATAATCAAGTCGCTAAATAGCAACTCGCTAGGTACCAACTCGCTAACACCAAGTCGTAACAATATAGTACAAGTCGCTAACTTACACCAAGTCTAGCATGCGTAGTGAGAATCCACTACTTGTACCTTTTGTCGCTTGTCTCACTAGACAAGTTGCTAACCCAACTCGCTAAGATTTTCAACTACAACTCGCTACCAAATTGTAAAGCAAGTCGCTACAAGAAGAAGACTTTTTCCGTGGCTCAAGTCGCTAGCATGAAAAACACATAAACACCACTTTTCAATCCAAAACAACCCAACCACTATGATTCAAACCTTCTAAATCAAAACCTAAACACTTGTGATGATTCAAAACACAAAAGTACTACCAAAATCAAAACTTTAACACTAGAAATCAACCAAATGATGCAAAACCACTAAACTTTCAAACTCAAAACTACCTAAAACCACTAGAAATCCAAGGATATGTAAGAGATGATCTAACCATGGCTCTTGATACCAATTGTTGGATATTGGATTTCACATACACATCAAACCATAACTCAAAAGTGGGCGAGAAGGTATTCTAGAGAGAGAAAAGTTAGAGGTTTAGGGAACTTAGTGAGAGAAAGAAAAATCTTATTATGAGCTCCAACTCTTTACCTTGGAAGGTAGAGAGTATTTATAGTCTTACAATAAAACGCCACACAACGGCTGTGGATCGGCATACAAAGGGTAAAGACCCGTCAGTCCTCCACGGTGTTACTAAACTAAATACTACTTAACATAAAAGTACTATGACTACGAGCTTTCTAACGATTACATATACTTGAGGTGACCGACTCTTTAATACCTGGAATTTCTAATTCTAACAAT